>CM044955.1:30663540-30948540 GCA_024516035.1 Bactericera cockerelli | reverse complement strand
CTTCATCGTGTGTGTTTGTGCGACCTTCTTTAAACTTCTTCACCCACTTGAAAACCTTGGAACGTGAAATCACCTTAGGTCCATAGGTTTTCAGTAGCTGAGGATGGATTTCAGCAGCTGAATTCCTACGCAAAGTGATAAACTGCCCGAATCTCGCACCTGCGGTAGGTGGAGCGAACGGCACCTGTAGAGGTTGACGCGACGGGCTCCTGCGACGACATTTTCCAATGAACTGAGATGGGCAAGGGCTCATTGTGACCGTTAGGAGTTCCCCTACAAGCAGGTATGCCGACCTTGAAAAAAAGACATTCCTAAGAACCCCTACGACAAATTTGTCCCCTTACTTTCCGGACGTACCTCGTACTAGCAAGATGCATCCGCTACGCCAGGCTATGACACACACCGCACACAAGCAGGTTCCAGAAGAAAAACTGCAATGGTTTAGACAACCTGTTTTAATGGAGGTATTAGTGGAGGAATATTCTACTTTACAAAAAATATCCAATTAATTATTATTCGAGATTCATGACTACCTCAAACTTCGAATCAATCAGACCATTAAAAATGAACTCGTGTGAACATCACACAACTGTCTTCTACCCAAAATTCATAGGTTTTTTTAAATCCAAAAAAAAACAGTTCAAAAAATATTTAGGAAAAACAAGAATATTTTTGGGTGGTGGGATTGAACCCAAGGATACCGGGGTGATGCGCGCACCTCTACTTCTTGCGGCACACTTTCCTTGTGAAAATATCAAATTTGTCAGAAATAGTTTTTTTTAAATATGTAAAATGGGTGTGAAATCATCAAAAAAGACGATTTGATTCAATTAATTTTTCAATAACTCTTATAGTTGAACAAAAAAGCCAATTTTCATGAAATTATTCTCAGTCCGTACTTTTAGCACCCTGCAGCTACATGTCAAATATAATCGCTCTACGATTTACTGTGCTTGAGATATTTTGTACACATACAAAAACACACAATTTTTAAGAATCAGGAGAGAAATGTTATCAGCTCAATTTCAAAAAAACCGACCGAAAACAATACTTTCTATACCTTATAGGTGATAGAAAGTAAAACTAAATTAAATTAATTGATCTGGAGGAACATTGAACATAATAATATGTATGTCAATCATTGATTGTACACATTTTTTACCTGCAGGCAGAATGTATTCCTTTCCATCCTCCGTAGTGACTTTAATGTCGTGAGTAACTTTTCTCCCCAAGAAGGGCGCAGCAGGGTACATCCTCAGACACTCCTTAATGACTCTCTCAAGATATTCCAGCTTCATCAGGTCCTCATAGGAGGGACACACATTGATATCGTCACCCAGAACTTCAATAATTTCCTCATAAACCTGAAAGTTCATGTAACTTCCAATCATATCTAGAGATAGCTGATAAATTATTAAAGATATTGATATTATACTCTAAAAACTAATTTAATTAGACACCCCACAACTTGAGGAGCTTGGTTTTGTGATCTTACAAATATTAAAAACTACCCAATGGATTCTAGCAAAATGTAAAAAATGTTGTACATAGAAGGCCTATAAAGTAAGACGTATTATAATTTATTATTGTATGGTCAATTCATTAAGATCAAACAAATTCCAATTGTTAGATCTTCTACCTACTACTCGTATGTATATACATATAATTGAAACAGTTAAAAAGAAATATTGTAACTGCACCTTTGAATTCATCTTTTGCAGGCGACAAATGTACAAAACTTACAGGTTCAAAGTTTCAAAACAAGTTCATGAATTGAAATGCCTACATGACATTTCTTCACGGTATTCTAGTACTACTTTTCAGAGTTGTATAGGTAACTTACTGCTGACGAGAACTTATGTTACTCGTATTTGTGTAAAGGGTCTTACGATAGAGATTCTTAATTTCGGTAATAATCACCACATTGGTAAGGCTACATTAGTCAAGTAGGCTGTCATTCATTCAGTCTGTTTTTCCAAATTATCATGGACAAGTAGAGAGCTCATCAAACCGTGCCTATGATAAAATTGTTCTATCAAAATGAATGTTCTCTTCGGGCGACGTCCCACGCACTTACACCATTTACTGTAATCGTTATCCTGAGAGGACTATTCCTGTGTGGTTAAGTCTTCTTGTGGACTTAATTGGAGAATATGGACAGAAACGACATATAAAAGCATGGTTAATTCAAGTGGGTGTAAAGTGAACTTGTTGCCAAGATCGTTCAACACGACCCAAATGGACTTTTCCTTTTTTGGTTTTCTTTTTAAGAGTCGCAGAGGCTTTTGCAAATAAACCATCACAGAAACTTTCAAAGTCAACAAAACCCACGCCATCAGTGAAATTTAGCGTGATATTTTTTCTCGCTAAAATGATTGAAAATTGGACGTTTCTAATACATGGGACGTCGTTTAGGTAAATAAAGACCCTGTATTACCAATATGAAAGTTATGATTTCCTCTTCATTAGGTACATCAAGGCAAGTGAGATACTGTCAGTTTAATATTATTACAAGAGTGAACACATTCACTATGATCGAGTTCAGTAGATCACCTCTGTAGTTATCATTTGCATATTCCATGAAATATAAAAGACATGTATAAGTGGTTTTATTTATCTAGCAAGGTTGTAAGGTGTAAACCAGCTGACCAGAGCGATGCTCTGCTGGTTGAGACTAAAGGTCAAATTATAAAATAAAAGGGATTATAGTGCGTTTTGATTGGTGGAAAGTCCTACTTGTAATCTTTTACTTAAGCTAAAGAGGAACTACTCTTTAGCTTGAAAAATGTAACTGTGATAAGTTATAAAATACCTATGCCTTGAATATAAATAAGGAAAATCTCGTGAACTGCTGACTCACTCTGTCCTGAACCATAGGGTTAATAGCCAGCATAATCAGCAACATCGAATTCTGTATCATTGAGGTGTCAAGTCCCGCTCCAATGACGGTTACTATTTGAGCTTTCACCTCTTCCATGGACATTTCTGGATGGCGTAACAATAGTTCTGCTAGCGAGATCCCTGGAAAATATTAAATATAATAAGGTCTATGCTGTTTTGAAGTACGCACGAATATTTCTTTTATATGGATATTTCAGGTAGACATTTTATGTTTGAATTAATTTTCTATGGACGACTATGAATGAACAATAATTAAACAAGCTTAAAACTGTCATCTTAGTTGAAAAAATTATAAATCTATTTCTAGTACGCCCCTCAATGACGAGTGGAATCTTTTTGCCAATTTTTAAGTCATTTGGTTCAGCCGATTCAAAGTTCTATTGACTATGAATAAATTAATTTTCTATAATTACCTATTAAGATTGAAGATTTCATTTTATTTCAATATTACTTATTATATGATAAGCTGGGGGGGGGGGGGGGGGGGGGGGTTACAAAAAGTAAGTATACTATGGAACACATTAGATATCCAAAAGATATATTTACTTGGAAGTGAAAATTAATCACTTCTGTAAAAAATAATTGATTCTATCCTACTTGACTCTCGCGTGGTGTCATTTGAATTCTTGATGTCCGCCTTCAGATCCTCCAGGATAGTATGGGCTAAGTTCAAAATGACAGCCATCTGTCTCTCTTCATCCTGCCTCCAGCCGAACAAAGAGAACACGAAGCTGTTTCGGAGGATGGGGACGAACAGTTTCTTTTGGAATAGCTGAAATTAAATTGAATTTAACGTCTATTATTCATGAATTTTGATACCAGTTCCTCAATTTTAAAAAGAATATTGTTTTCGATGTGTCTGAATTAGTACAACGTATCATCTCATAGAGAACATCTTATTATTTTAATTTTATTTTCGTTTAGGATCAAACAAATAAGTCACCTGAAAAAGTTTATGAACAGCATGGATGAATGGTTGATTTTCATTGATCTGAGCATTGGGATTGATACCAAATGTTGTCCTCATGATGGAGTTAAACGTGGCCAATTGTAACAACTTGGGTGGGTAGAAACATTTTCCATTGTTTGAGAACTGTTGCAATTTTTTTACTAGAAGGATGCTCTCATCGTGGAAAATTTTGATGTAATATTTCAGCACTTTAAAAGTGAACACTTGATTGATAACTTTTCTTGACGATCTCCAGTGAGGAATATCTTTGTCTACAAATATACCTGAAAGATTTAAGATAAATGAGAATATCAAAAATCAGACAACGTTGTTCTTTTTTATTCCATCTTCATATACAAAGTGAGAAATATGTATGGACGGACTATTATATGAAGAAAAATGTTGGCAACTAATTTTATGACTTCCAAAATAGTTTTAGTAAATTTAATAAATAATAGGTACAAGGCTGTTAAAATTTACTATACATTGATTTCAGCGAGTTTTGAAATGACTGATGTCACCGTTCTTTAGAACCACTTGCACACAAGACTGCTAGCAGCTGTACTTGACAGCTATCGATCTTTACCTGTCCTTAGGTAAGGATCACCAAGATATTGGTAGATTTCAGTCTTGGTAAGAGTGAGCGTGTTAACTTGAGACATCACACTTGCATCTGACACCAGCACCATGAGCTCACCACCAAACCACACGCGTATCAGCTTATTTGGTCTGAGAACAAAGAAGATAACGTCGAGAGTTTCAGTAAATGCATAAATTTATAGTTCATTTCTTGGTTTTGAATTGTCATAACTATTATCAACATGATAGAGTGGCACCATATTCTATACGATGGTAGCAAGGTAGTCAACAAAAATCTTTATCAGAAAAATAAAAATGAGAATCAAATTTACTTCTGTGTAAATAATCACAACTTTTTTCAAGCAAAAGTATCTGGCCATTGATAAATTCATTCAAAAGCAGCTAATAATTTGTCCTCGTGGGGTGGTGTAATCAAATTTTACTCCAGTGTGTCCTGGCTCCTGGTGCGCTTTTGTATGATGTCGGTAATACAGTAACACAATAAAATGATAATGATATAGAAAGGAACTCACGCATACTGCTTCAGGACTACATTGAGCAGAGGGAAGACGTTGGAGACCCCGAAGATCAGGGTGAAGATGGTGCTCCCTATGAGGGGCAGAGGCAGAGGACCCGGCAGCTGCCATGATAGGTAGTACAGCTTTCGCCGTGTCCACATGTAGTGCACGCAGAACACGCTCAATAGACTTGCCCAGAAGTACGGATTCTGAAATGTATCAAAAGTATTGATTTTTCGTATAGATCATTACTTGAGCAAATGAGCGCACTCAATGGCTATGACTGTTTAGTCAAAGAATAAAGTGTAGATTTAATTTCTAACATTTTTATAGGTAAATATCAAATTATTAAAAAAAACACTGCCAATTATGGACACAATACTTCCTCGTGATTGTTTCACATTGTAAACACGTGCAATTTTGAGATTTTATACAAAATTACTTGTATCTCCAAAACGACTGAACCGATTTTCTTCAAATTTAATTCATATGGTAGAATATCGTTTTCTCTACATTCTAGATTCCACAAAAAATTCTATATCGGCAAGTCGTGGTCCTTATTTTTTGACTTTTTTGTCCAAAATTTCGGATTTTCTTAAATATCAGAGTCAAATTATAAATAATTAAAAAAATAATATAAATAGCCTATAAATAATATAAAAATAATATATCATATATATGTAAAACAATATTTTGCATATACATACAAAATTTCATCGAAATTGGGTGTACCGTTCACGAGATATACCTAAGCATTTAAGTAAAAAGTTAGTGGTCAGGCGCATGGTCCCTTCCCCCCAGAACCGCTAGTACGAATTCGATGAATTTAAAATGAGACCATCTACAGAATGTTTCCTAAATGTGTGCAAAATTTTATCAAAATCCGTCGAGTAGTTTCCGAGATTTGCGCGTTACAAGGAATCGTTTTAACAGACCGACAGACAGACCGACAGACGGACACAAAATCAAATTTGCTCAGGAGGTTATGAAACGTCCAAAAATATGATTGAAATCGGAGCCAAAAAATATTTTTTTTTTTACAAAAACGAACACAATACTTCCGATTTCTAATATTAGAAATTTCTCGGAAGTAATATATACTTATGTAGGCACAAGAGAAAAGGTTTGTTGTGTACTTAAAGGTGTTTAGTCTAATGTTCATGTTTATGCATCATATCTCCTACCAACCATCATATTCCAATATCAATCTCGTAATGCCGCCACTAGTCGATGCCCATTCTACAACTACCCTAATTGTCCTCACAAGACTAAGGTAGGCCCCAACATCCAAAGTATGGAGCCGAAAAAACTCCGACCCTACCGAGATTCGAACCCGGGTCACCTCCGAGCATGTTTCCGCTAGTCTGAAAATTTGTCTGACTACTGATAATTTGTATTTATGATACATATTATACCAACACTATATTTTACACATTTCTGATTGTAGGCCAATTTTACAACTTTGGTTTTTCTCTCGAACTTAAGATTTGTAGCCTAAGAAAACTCTCATACGCAATATTCTGATGTACCGTTCCTGAAATTCTAGCCAGGCGTTGGCTGTTTGGACCTTTACTTTGGATTTCTCAAATTTATACCACCCTGGAAATTCACACACCACGAACCAATGGCTTAGATTAGACTTTGGATTTCGGCCCTGCGATCCCTAAATCGTGCTTTGGCACTAAAAACTAATAATTTTTTGTGTGATTATATTACTACGTTCCTTTCTATAGAACAAGGAAAAAAGTAAGATTAATGTGGGTTAGGAATAGGAAAATAAGAAAATATAATATACCTATAATAGGAAAATAAAATTCAATATATTGTATACTTTCGGTCTCTGAGACCCCAAAAGGGTCCGATAAGGGCCGTTTTGTTAACAATTTAATGTCCAATCTGATACCTAACTCTGAAGTGAGCTCCAGGATCAGTTTAAAAACTAGTCGATAGTTATAGGTTCTATATCTATATTATGTATATGAAAAAAGCATTACAACTACAAAATATAGGTAGTATTATTAACTTACATATAGAAGAAATTTACTTCCCATAGACAAGATCATTATTTTCGTGCCGCTTTCTTGTAAGAATATGCAAACAATATGCAAAGTATGCAAAGTAGGTATTAAAAATTAGAGGAACAATTTATGAGAAAAAGGTAATTTGCGTCATTTATTTAGAACCGATATAAGATTTTCAAATATTAATCGATGTATTTTTTTCTTATTATAAATTAGATTAAACACAATTGCACAAGTTGACTTATTGGAATGTTTCAATGAGATATCTTTGGTATATGCGTGAATAAAGAGAAAAATAACATTGAATATGTTTCAACTTAAGGAAACTGGAAAGAAAAAATAGGACATTGTTCTAACTGTGGATGATGAGAACAATACTGCACAATTCTTTTAAGTTTTTCTGTAGGTACAGGTACACCATTTATAGTTCAATATTTTTAATTAATTTCAGGTTACTTCCAGTCTTCAGTCTATTTAACTGCTTCGTTAACCTCTTTGCAACCCAAACAATAAAGACCCAAACCATTTGCGGCTAAGATCCTACAGGAGAGAAATAAATGTCCAACTAAAGTATCTAGAACATTACATCAAAAAAAGTGACAAATGTTAAGGAAGAGAAGACACGTACCAGTTACCTATATGATGACTCAGACAAAGATTTTTTTATATTTCTGATCGAAGCTATCAGTTGTTATTCGTAGTTTTTAACAATAAATTTGTAATGTTGATTTTAGGCTTGATTTTAAAACAGACAAGATTGTTTGGATAGAAACAGTCGAAAGCTCAAAAAATTGATACTTCTAGTTTCCACATGATCTATTGATAACCTGATACAGGAGGTTAATGTGCTAAAAACACATTGTTCTTGTATTTAGGTCTTCCCCAATTTTCATAAAAGAGAAAACATTCTATAATGTTACTTCAGAAATGACCTGATGGTTAGTACTTGAAACTTGACCATCTACTTACGTACTTACTAGATCAACTTGGCCGGAACTCAAGATCCGGTTCTAGTTCTTCATACACCTCCGTTCCTGATTAATTCTGTGACTAGTTGCTGTTGGCCTTTCCTGGGCCATGAGGCCCAGCAACCTGAAGTATATTACCTATTAGTCTATGGAATATAAAGAATATTTTGATAGGGTGAAAACACTACAAATCTAGACAGTTAAGACACACATTAAATATTCGGGAACTATTATTTATGCAATGTGTTATTTTCATTAGTAAAAAGCGAAACTCGACACGCAACAAATTAAAGTCGGCCACTGATGAATTTATTAAGTTATCTTAAAAAATAAAATGCCGCAACTGGTTGTTACTCATACAAATAACTACTCATTCATCCTCTCAATAATCAGTGGATATCCAAGTACAGAGCAGAAAATATTCTTGCCCTGCTTGGGATTGTCACCATCCCTGGTAGGTTTTGATAGGCTGTTCTGATAGGTTTTGACAATGATTACTCGGAATCCTTTTTTTGCTGTAGAACGTCTGAAAACACAAGATAACAGAGTCTTTAATAATAATAATAACTACACAATCTCCGTGGCGGAACGGTTGTGACTACTGCCCGTAGTCCAGAGATTGCGCTTGGAGCAGATGTTTCACACCGAATATTCTGTTCCCTTCAAACACGTGAGGTTGGTATTTCCGGTCCTACATAGGTTTGGTGAGGTCTGAAGTTAATGTGGCTATCTGGTACGATTCCCAGCGAATGGAAGGTAAAACCCTCGTCTTGATCTGTAAAATCCGTCAAAAGCTATTGATTTCCGCCACTGGTGACTTAACGGTAACAGTTAGCGCAAAATAAATAACCGATTTGCATTCAGCACCTAGTAACCATTGAATTGGATATTTATGTCACAACCTCAATCTAAGATGAATAATACCATAAAGCAGCTCATCACAATTATATCAAAACTCATCAAGAGCCAGCAGAATCAGAAATAAATGTAATAGTCTTTACCTGTAACTTTTTTTTTTTTTTAAAAAGGCTTAAGAAGTCTTGCGACTTCTACTTACCAGCTTTACCTGTAACAGATAACATGGATTGCAGGGATGATTAAATCTTCATGACGTACAAGTTTTCCGGAATTTTGCATCTATACCAAAGTTGGACCAAAGCTCAAACCCTTGCTCCCACCAAAGTTGGACACCTCAAATTACTCGGCCCCTGAAAGAGTTTTTGAAAAATGAAAAATCCTAGGGTACATGTCCTAACTATGCGGTTTTTGATATGAATGACATTTTTTCTCGAAATTTGTCGCGACAACCTATCAACTCAAAGCGAGAGAGTTTTAGGCAAGGGTTTGAGCTTTCAATTGACATATCGATCGCGAATTTCTGATGAGCCGTTCTTGAGCTACGGCGGGTAAGGTAAAAAAAATACTAGAGAACGGCAGGTTCTCGAGGATTCAAGGGAAATGTTCGAACTGCCTACCATTCTTTTGTAAACAATGAGTTGCTCTTGCAGTGAAAGCCTGCGTAGCGTCTCCGGTGTTATCAGAGTCAAAAATTCAACAATTTTTTCTTTTTATGTTTGTACATCATTGATAAGTGTGGCATACACTAATTCTTTGAGTTTCGGGACTTCTCGGTGGCCATGCCACTGGAAAAAATAATTAAATCCGCTTACCCAAAACCAAAAATTAAATCCGCGCACTGAAAACACAACAGACACAGATTTATGATTTTTAAATGGAAACGGGCATTTGCTCGATATCTCGGTTAGGAAGCATTTGGAGGTATATGCTCTTGGGACTTTTTATTCTTATTTTTTAAAAAAATTCACCATCGTATCGGTTGCAAAATACTTGCATTACAGGTTACAATGTCTTATCGATCTACAGAATGTCTAAAGATTGTTCTTTTAGAACTTGTGAGGTCATCCAGCAATACAGAAACAGAATACCACCATGAGGGAGTCTGTGGAAGCTGAAGAAGCCATTGAAGCATTATTAAAATTTAATGAAATGAGAAACCTGACATGCTACTTTCCAGCCGAAATACAAAACAGCATTAAAGTGTAGATAAGCCAGACTGTCCCTCAACTTGGGCTATAATGCCCTGTGAATGGTTGAAACTCCTACTTCCGAGCGCGTCTTGCTTATCTTAACTCTAATCCTGTTTCATAATTTAGCCCTAAGTGATTTTATCGGATCATAGTTACTCGTACGTCTGTATTCAATCTCGTCATCTGTATCCTCCATTTGTGAATATTGTAGAAGTAACTCAAAATTGAGTTACTTCTTCAATATTCACAATTAGTGGCGTCCGCCATAGGCTCATATTATGAAATAGGATTAGATTAACTAATCCTACAGTATCCCTTTACTAGCTCTCTGGTAGAAATTTCATCCAAGCATAGTGCATTTACTCGTATATCAGCTGTTAAGTGATAGTGTCTTGGATTAACAAATCCTAGATACTAAATCCTATTTCATAATTCGGTCCATAAAGTCTGTTTTAGTTGCTTCGCGTGTATACGGCCTTAAACTCCCTATTGTTGTAATTGCAATATTACCTAGGAATTAGAATAACTCTACTAATCACAGTCATGACCCGGTAATTTTTATGCTATGGTACATTTTTACCTGCTTGTAGGACGTGGCGTGGTTCGGTTTAAGCACTGTTCGCCAGTCATCTCACGCGTGCAAAAGTTTCTGTACAACCGCTCATAGGCTCATTTTATCTCACACTATTGCTGCTTTCCCTTTGAATGTGCATATTCTGCTGCTTAATGAAAATCAGCGTGCTAAGAAAAGTTAACTGTCGGTTACCTCTAATTTCTAATATGTATTAGAAACGTGTTCGTTTCTAGTATGGAAGTATTCGTTTTTGTAAAAAAAAAAAATTAGAATCTGTTATATGCATTTTTGTAATGCGCAAATCTCAGAAAATACTAAGCGGAATTTTAATCACATAGAAGACGTATTGTTTATAGTCCCACTTTAAATTCATCAACTTCGCACTAGTTGTTCTTGGAGATAGAGACCTGACCTCTAACGTTTTACTGAAACGCGTATGAACGGTACACCCAATTTTAACAAAATTCTGTATGTATATGCGTATTTACATTGTAAATTTTGTATTTTTTATTGAATAATTTATTATTGACTTCTGATAGTTAAGAATTTGCAAAAAAAAATCAAAAATAAGGTCTTTGACTTGCCGATATACTTTTTTTTATTTAGCATCTACATAGAAAGTAGGAAAACGGTATTCTAGAATATACAAGATTAAAATTGGTTGAGAAGTTTTCTAGACACAAGATACAAGTGATTCAGTAAAGAAGACTCTAGCCATAATAGAATGTTGAAATTGTGATTGCCATTCACGAGTAAGTATTGTATCCATACAGTATACTTGTGTGTAGTAGGAAACTTCTGAATCTCTCATCCTGCCTCGTCAGCTTGCGGCACTGGCTGTCAAAATATCATTATCTTGGTTTTGTAACCAAGTACTCACCTTACCCAAGTGGATGTGTACCAGGCATTCCACGCATGGTAACCTGGGCTTCGATTCCCAGCGGGGCATTAATTCTACTGTTCTGTACATAGATATTCAGGATCTTTCACACCTCGTGAGGAAAAATGAGTAGCTGCTTTGATGTGAGCAGCGACCAGTGACGAAATTATCGGTAAAATAAAATATTGTATATGAAATGGCAAAAAGTCTTATAATTCTGCTACCCACTCCGGTTATGACATAATTATTAATTAATAACACAAAGAAGAAACATGATTAATATTACCTTCATAATTATGGCTGTGTTTATAAAAAAATATTTTTCTATTGTAAGTCAGCTTTTATAACACGATTACCTACATTGTGGTTTCAGTTACAAATTTTCTGTTCTTATTTTACTGTACATATAGTAGGTATATTTAAATAAACTGATGTGACACCACACGTCTTGCCTTATCACCAAATTCCGCCACTGCTGCCTCAACGGTAACAGTTAGCTGAAAATCAGTGTCAAATTCTGAATCATTAACTCAAAATCATTGGATTTGATACGTCACAACCCCCATCTAGCATGAACAGTAAAAATGTTAGTTCACGAGGACCCCCTTAAAATACCGTAAATTGGGGCCGGGTTCCGGGTTCAAGATATCAACAACAAAAAAAGATCAGAATAGACCCCTATTACTTTTTATGGAAATTGATATTTTTCTATCGCCTTTCTCGTCAATGGTTCATATCGTATACACGTATACAGGGTTTTTACTATCTAATTGTACCATAGGATTTCACATGGAATTAATTCTCGATACATGGCCTTATCAGTAGGTTATGAACATAAAGACACAGTTTGTTTCTTACGTACATAATTTTCCTAAAGGAATACTATTTTCAGGAAGTTCATCCTACGCCTGCGGTTCTAGACTTGGGAATAGTTTACTGGGAGTGTTAAAAGTCACACGTAAAATCTTATGGAACAAAAGAAAGTAGAAACCTTGCATAGTGTATTTAGCGCCTACGATTTGAACGATTGACGCGGAAGTATTTTGACGCTTCTCTCTTAATTGTTAGCGATCGATAAAATAATAAATGTTTGTCAAAATCTGTCCCATTTGATTTACTTCTTTTTGAGGGATAAGAAAGTTGTATGATGTTCCACCATTTTTCCACCGTTTTTCAATGAGTCTCTAATATCCCTCACATAGATTTTACACATTGTCGTTTTTACAGGTATATTTGTTGACAAAGATATTCCTCACTGGAGATCATACTGTATATCTCATACTGGAGATCATACCCTTTATCCCATAATAGTTCATGTTGCTATTGGGGTCGGCATTGTTCAACCTCATGGTTGAGGTTGGTAGGGTGAAGCACTTTTTTTATGGCTTCCTAACGCCAACGATTTTATTTGGTTTTAACGTCCTGATCAGGACGGGGGTGTTACCCTCCATTCGCTCGGAATCATACCAGCTACCCTCATTAACGTCACCCAGCCTGGTTAGGGCCGGAAATGCCAGCATAACGTGTTTGGAGGAAACAGATTTTTTTTCGAAAAGTCTGCTCCAACCGGGGATCGAACTCGGGATCTCTGGACTACGGGCAGTAATCACAACCGTTACACCACGGAGGCTGGAGTCATAGAAAAATTCTGAAGGTTTATTTTTATTTTTTTTATTTTTTTATTAAGCTTTATTAGGAGGACAAGCATGCAACATTATAAAATTAAGAAAAGATAGAAGAAAAAAAAAGATACCAATCTAACCCTTCCAGCACGGTTAGATTGGTATCGATGTAACTATTTGAAGTACACAGATTTCTTATTTCCATCCCCGTAAACCCCGTAACTCGTAGCAATACACCACTCATTTTCAATGAGCAGTAAAATACATTCTATCCACCATGAAATCGAAACTTCTCAACTTCATACATAAAGAACACTAAATCAGAATTCAATGTATGAAATAAAATGATTAACTAAACTAGTCTGTATTAATTTAAATAAAATAGACTTAACTAAATGAAATAATAATAACTATCATTAGTTACATTCCAGATTCTGCTTCTTCAAAGGAGCAGATAGAAAAACCATCATAATTTGTATGTAGTTCTAGAAAGATCTGGGATTGTTTAAAGGACATTTTTTTACCCAATAACTTTGCAAGATAATCGAAAATTACTATAATTCATTCCAAGTGTATATATTTAGGTAACTTTTTATTTTTAATCTAGACAATTTGGCCATTAATTCAAAGCAAAATGTTGTTTCAGACTGTTTAAATATTGTTTTTGAAAGGTTCATTATCAAAGTATTTATTTCGATACCATCAAAAAATTGGCCATCATCGTTTTCAACATGTTTTCAAATAAAAATGAGAAAAAAAATCCAATACAACCAGGAATCGAATCCACAATCTTGGTCCTAAAGGGTTGAAAGTAATGAAATACATAAAAAATGTAAATGCCTCATTTTGTAAATATCCGAGAACAATTGGCAAACATGAATGTCTTAGGAAACTAAAGACAGCACAATTAAATTTCTATTTTAAAAATACATTGAAATTAACTATTAATTAGTTTTCACCATGCAAAATGACCCTTTTAATTACAAAGGCAATGTGAAAATCAACTTTGTGGAATGAGAAATGGATGGCAATCCATTTCTCATTTTCTACTGGTCAAGGTGATTTCACAATGGTGCTTCAGCTCCATGGTCAGATTCATCCTCACCTTCACATCCTTCATTGTCTTGCACTTCTCTGAAGGCAGCACTTTGAATTTCCTCAGTAATGAGCTCATTATAGTTTTCATTTGCAGGAGAGCATATTTGCCACCAATGCAATTTCTAGGTCCGCTGCTGAACGGAATGTAGCAGTTGGGATTCCTTTTTTCCACATTTTCTGGAAGCCATCGGTCTGGGTCAAAAACTCGAGGGTTCTCATAGTAATCTGGACTCTTCTGTATGTGATATACAAGTAATGCTACTGCAGTTCCTGAAATTTCAGATGAGAATAAATTTTAATGTCTCTTAGTCCAACAAAAAAATAATTGTATGCACCAAACATTTTTTTGTGTGCGAATATTATTGCAAGATACGTCTTTACTTCGCAATCGAAGAGATTAAGAATAAAAGAAATGTTGACAATTATTAATTTTGTGTTAACCTAAATCATTTCAACTTAATGTTTCAATCATATACAGGGTGAGCATAAAGTCTCACCCCACCCCCCGTATCTCGAGAATGGCTGAAAATACAAGAAAACGCAAAAACACGTATTCCTTAATTTTTAGGGGGATTAATTTTCAGCTAAAAAAAATTTGCCTACACGGCCCCAGTCAGGCTGGGCATGGGCCAACTTTAAAATCTTAAATAGAATGGTATGTCTTGTGGCATATTGTTTTAAAGGCCTCATAGAGAGAAATTCATTACAACAAATTTCAGTGAGCTACAATTTACCGTTCTCGAGATACAGGGTCGGACGTCCTGCGTAACATCCATATATTTTGACCTATAACTCGTTGACTGTAAATTCCAGAAAAATGAAATTTATTGATAATAACTCCTTATCGCAAGAACTTTCGAACAAGTTAAAACTGGATTTGTTTTTTCGTTAAATTTTTTCGGACTTTTCGTCCGGGTGGCTGACGAAACCGACCAGAAACTAATATCAACAGAGTATGTCGAGTTATAAATTTTTCGAAAGTGCTTGTCATAAGGAGTTATTATCAACAAATTTCATTTTTCTATAATTTACGGTCAACGAGTTATAGGTCAAAATATATGGATATTACGCAGGACGTCCGACCCTGTATCTCGAGAACGGTAAATTGTAGCTCACTGAAATTTGTTGTAATGAATTTCTCTCTATGAGGCCTTTAAAACAATATGCCACAAGACATACCATTCTATTTAAGATTTTAAAGTTGACCCATGCCCCAGCCTGACTGGGGCCGTGTAGGCAAATTTTTTTTAGCTGAAAATTAATCCCCCTAAAAATTAAGGAATACGTTTTTTGCGTTTTCTTGTATTTTCAGCCATTCTCGAGATACGGGGGGTGGGGTGAGACTTTATGCTCACCCTGTATATCCGCAAGTGCTTATACAGGTCTCAATCCTGATTTTTAATGCTTATTTGGCTTAATTTTACCTGCAGGCAGAATGTAATCCTTTCCATGTTCTGTCGTGACTTTAATGTCGTGAGTAACTTTTCTCCCCAAAAAGGGCGCAGCAGGGTACATCCTCAGACACTCCTTAATGACTCTCTCAAGATATTCCAGCTTCATCAGGTCCTCATAGGAGGGGCACACGTTGATATCGTCACCCAGAACTTCAATAATTTCCTCATAAACCTGAAAGTTTAATTGAATTTGCCATTCAAATAAAGTAATAAATCGGGTGTATAGTTCACCAGATTTGTTCAAGTGGAAAATTACTGGTCAGCGGCACAGCCCTTTCTTCGGAGATAAGCTGGTTTGTAGTTGATGGAGTTAAAATGGGACCATTTACAACACGTCATCTACTTCACATAGGAGTGTGCAATTTTCGAAAATCTGAACTGTAATTTTGATATTTGCGCGTTGCAAGAAATGAAAATAACAGACAGATAGACACAAAACTGAAATTTCTCAAGAGGTCACAACATGTCCAGTTGTCCAGATGTATGAAAAATTCGGTGCAAGAAAAAATTCCAAGTAGGTACATTTAGCTGTCAGAGCACGGTATTCCATAAACTATACGCTGTATACGATACTTTTGGTCTTATCTAATAGAATACCCCTATAGTTCATTATCACTATAGTTCTCTTTCTAAAGGGATCAGTATTGGTAATTACGGCTATTTTATAGGGATAGTACGAGTGTGAGTGTCCACTGTTACTATAGGGATCGATGCAGTATCATTCCAGACGTTCAGACCTAAAGCTAAAAATAAAATGATTAACAGTTTCAACAGAAAGACGAGTGACTCACCTTGTCCTGTATTTCAGGATGTATAGCCAGCATAATCAGCAACATAGAGTTTTCCATCATGGTAGTGTCTAGTCCTGCTCCAATGACGGTTACTATTTGAGCTTTTACCTCTTCCATGGAAATCCCTGGATGACTTAGCAGAAGTTCAGCAAGTGATGTTCCTGGAGAGAAAAAAGATTTCGAAATTTTGGAATATAATTTTTTGGTTTTAGTCTAGTATCTATTTTTTTCCTTCACAATTTTAACTTGAAGGTCCGTGATTAATAGCTCTATTCTGGTAAGAAAGTGATTGGAGTAAAGGTGACTTAATCTTGTGATTAACACAATTTATCTTTTCACTCGCCAGGAAAGTTTAGACAGAACTTGGCCTGGTGCACTACCGGAGAAGGATCACTTTTTTAAAGTAGGAATCGGTAACTGGTCAATTTTATCTTTTCTGCATGTTCGGATTGATAGTATATTTTTTATTGCAAGAAATCCACACTTATCTTTCTCAGGAATTTGTGGCCCTATATTTTGATGGTAGTAACGTCGAGGATGTATGAAAAGTTTAACAGCTGATCCAAGGGTTATTTTAATTTAGATAATTTTATTATTGAGAAATGATATTCACAAGACGTAAAAGAAACATGAGTCCCTTCTTTCATATTATGTTACTAGCGGGCTGTCGCCCGCTTTGCAGGCCGAGGCATGGCCGTGAAAGCAAAAAATCCTTTTTCGCCAATGGCAGGTGTTGTAGTAGGAATTTCGAAAAATCCCGTCTTATTGCACATCTAGACTATAAGACAAAGCTACCTACCAAATTTCAGCTTCCTAGGACTTACGGTTTGGGCTGTAGAGCGATGATCAGTCAGTGACTTTGACATTTATACAGGGTGTAACAGACTAAATGTAAAATCTCTTAAGGGGTGGTAGTATAGATCATTTCCAACCATTAATTTTCTATAACACTTTTGATTTAACTCAGTGGTTCTCGAGATATTATTTTTTTGAATTATTTTTACAAGTCCCCTGCCGCTCGACAAAGAATGGCATCTAACTCCGTAAATACAGCAGATGAAGCAATAAATTTAACTTTTTCCATAAGATAACAATATTTCACTATTATTTAGACTAGATTTATTCTTAAAAAGTGCACACGTACTGAAAAAAATTGGCAGCAGCGGAAAATTTATTGCGAACATGAAATCCACCTGAAACTTCAGCCGCCATTTTCTCAAAATACTGCCCACACAAAGTATTGGTTTCATTTATGTAAAAACTTGCTTGAAGTCTTATCTTTCAGAAAATATGACACACTTGATATAAAACTTTCATTTTTTATTGGAACCAAGAGAAACTAAAAAAAAAGTCAGTCAGTACTACTAACTGTACCTACTAGGCTACCATCCTACTTTTACCTAGGGAACTAATTTTTTTCTTCAATTTGACAAATTATGGTTGCCATTTGTTTTCCAACGGCCCAAAAGTTTGCCTCAGTAGACTCTTAACTTGGAGGTCACTGGTTAGAGTCTCAAGTGTGGCAAATTAGTATGTACGTATTCATGTATGATACTTTTAGCTGTGGTGCTTCAGAAATCAATATTAATCGTAATTGTTCATTTGTTCATAAGAGGAAAGGGTCTCAATGATAAAATGGTTTGAATGAAATGAAACATAACAATGTACCTACATAGTTAACACCCACAGGTAAAGGTGGTACGGTAAATTCTGAACATTCATAAGTTGGTACATAGAGGTACAAATTATTATGTTAGTAGGTACCGAATTTTAATAAAACATAATTTTATTATGGAATACTAAAATATTAAGGTCAATTAGTAGTCACCGTGGCAGAGTGAGTTAGCGTGCTAGGCGTTGCACGCATGGTGACCTGGGTTCGATCCCCAGCGGGACAGGAGTTTTTCTGCTCTGTACTTGGATGTTCGGGGTCCACTCATACCTCGTGAGGAAAAATGAGTAGTTACTTGTATGAGTAACGACCAGTGGCGGCATTACCAGAGTAAAAAGAAATTAATGTAATAGAATAATTCGAAAAGTAAAGGAGGCTCTTAGTAATGCTGCGCTACCCACAAAAAATGTGAAGAGGCCTTGTGCTTCACCACAGATAAAACTATACATACATACTAAAATATTAAGGTCAATTAATCACGATCGTGGTGTCACAATAGCTCAAACTCGTCTTACTAAATATTTGCCATACTTGAGACTCGAACCAGTGACCTCCAAGTTAAGAGTCCGCAGCCTTATCAATGAATCGACTGAGGCTAACTTTTTGGGCCGTTGGAAAGTAAATGACAACCATAATTTGTCAAATTGAAGAAAAAAATTAGTTCCCTAGGTAAAAGTAGGATGGTAGCCTAGTAGGTACAGTTAGTAGTACTGACTGACTTTTTTTTTAGTTTCTCTTGGTTCCAATAAAAAATGAAAGTTTTATATCAAGTGTGTCATATTTTCTGAAAGATAAGACTTCAAGCAAGTTTTTACATAAATGAAACCAATACTTTGTGTGGGCAGTATTTTGAGAAAATGGCGGCTGAAGTTTCAGGTGGATTTCATGTTCGCGATAAATTTTCCGCTGCTGCCAATTTTTTTCAGTACGTGTGCACTTTTTAAGAATAAATCTAGCCTAAATAATAGTGAAATATTGTTATCTTATGGAAAAAGTTAAATCTATTGCTTCATCTGCTGTATTTACGGAGTTAGATGCCATTCTTTGTCGAGCGGCAGGGGACTTGTAAAAATAATTCAAAAAAATAATATCTCGAGAACCACTGAGTTAAATCAAAAGTGTTATAGAACATTAATGGTTGGAAATGATCTATACTAACACCTCTTAAGAGATTTTACATTTAGTCTGTTACACCCTGTATATTACGATGAAATCGATACTATCTTACTTGACTCTCGCATGATGTCTGTTGAGTTTTTGATGTCAGATTTCAGATCCTCCAGAATTGTATGAGCCATGTCCAAAACAATCCTCATATGTTTTTCTTCATCTTGAGCAAATCTAAACAAAGCGTTCAGGAAATTGTTTCGAAGTATGGGAACGAACAGTTTCCTTTGAAAGTGCTGAAATTCATAAACAAAATTAGACTCACAAGTGCTCTTCATTTTTCGCATTTAAGACGTAACCACAGTCAGTCTAAATACTGATTGCAAGAAAAAATCTTTTCATTTCGAAAAAAAATTCATCATTAATGCTATGTTCCATCCAGTATGCTATTATACACAGATATCTCAGGCCACCTTAGCTTTTGAAATTATTATTTTATTATTTCGCAAACAATTTCACTTTTTTTCATTTTTGAATTTTCATACAATACAATACAATACAATACTCTGTTTATCCTGCAAGAATGAGACTAAATATGTATTACTATCACAGTCAAATACCCTTTACCATAGAAGTAGAATTTCCTGAATGATCTTCATGGTATGGCTTTTATATTTTGATGTCCATGCTCAGACAATCTTTTCCATATTCATACCCTTCACATTCTATAGACACACAAAAAATTTGATGTTTGGAATTTAGAAAATTTGAGCAGAACTTGCAGTTATACCGGCGCGTGCTTGGCTTTAAATAAAGCTTTTGAAAGAAAGACACAGTAAATATGTATGTAGGTATGACGTTACTATTTTTTAAAAACTTTTGTCCAAATTCATAATTTCCTAATTACTCTTATATATATAAATTATAATCAATTTTATTCGAACCGCCCCTAACCGTTCGAAGTCGGCACCCAGATATCAGACAAGCTTTTGTTCCAGGCAAAATATCAGGAATAGAATTTTACTCTGACCACCGAGGGAACATCTCCGGTTATAGGAAGTATGAACTCAATAGATGAGTAATATTCTTATTCATCTCTTAGATCAAAATGTTTAAACCATCATAATTTAAACTCACCTGAAAAACTTTATGTACAGAATGTATGAAGGGCTGGTCCTCATTGATCTGGGCATTGGGATTGACTCCGAAAGTGGTCCTCACGATGGAATTGAATGTGGCGAGTTCCAATAATTTAGGCGGATAAAAAGATTTGCCACTAGTTGAGAACTGCTCTAGCTTATTTCCTAGAATAATACTCTCCTCGTGGAAGATTTTGATGTAGCATTTCAAAACCTTGAGACTAAACACTTTGTTGATGACTTTTCTTGATGATCTCCAGTGAGGAATATCTTTGTCAACAAATATACCTGTAAAAACGACAATGTGTAAAATCTATGTGAGGGATATTAGAGACTCATTGAAAAACGGTGGAAAAATGGTGGAACATCATACAACTTTCTTATCCCTCAAAAAGAAGTAAATCAAATGGGACAGATTTTGACAAACATTTATTATTTTATCGATCGCTAACAATTAAGAGAGAAGCGTCAAAATACTTCCGCATCAATCGTTCAAATCGTAGGCACTAAATACACTATGCATGGTTTCTACTTTCTTTTGTTCCATAAGATTTTACGTGTGACTTTTAATACTCCCAGTAAACTATTCCCAAGTCTAGAACCGCAGGCGTAGGATGAACTTCCTGAAAATAGTATTCCTTTAGGAAAATTATGTACGTAAGAAACAAACTGTCTTTTTATGTTCATAACCTACTGATAAGGCCATGTATCGATACCCTGTATACGTGTATACGATATGAACCATTGACGAGAAAGGCGATAGAAAAATATCAATTTCCATTTCTCTGGATATTCCCCATCCGGATCTGTAAATTGCCATGCAAGGAAGTCCTTCTTTTGCTCGAAATCCTTTTGTTTACTCATTTTGATCTATCTACAATGACTATATTAGAAGATCACATTTTTCATTAAAAATTTAATATTTACAAAGCTTAGGTATAATTTGAATAACCTACTATGCTTACCAGTAGGTTATTCAATGTACTATAATGCTTACCAGTTTTTAGGTATGGATCCCCCAAGTATTGGTAGACTTCATTTTTGGTAAGTGTTAGCACGTTGACTTGAGACACGACACTGGGGTCTGCCACCAGCACCATGAGCTCACCACAAAACCAGACCCGAATTATCTTATTAGGCCTGAAAAGAATAGAATGTAGGACATAGACAATCCCAAGGAATAGATGTAGAACTTAGGCAACCCCAAGGAATAGATGTAGAAAAAAGTTATTACTGAAATGCCAGTTATCTTGGAAACTACGTGAGAACGAACTATATGTATGAAAATGTGTTTTGTTTTGCAAATTGTCCAATAACTATATATTATCATTGGTAGGCCGTTGTTTATATCTAGAAATGTAAATTGAGCAATCGTTTAACGTTTGATGAAAGTAGAATACTTACGCGTAGTCCTTCATTACTAATTTGAGCAGAGGGAAGACGTTGGAGACCCCGAAGATCAGGGTGAAGATGGTGCTCCCTATGAGGGGCAGAGGCAGAGGACCCGGCAGCTGCCATGATAGGTAGTACAGCTTTCGCCGTGTCCACATGTAGTGCACGCAGAACACGCTCAATAGACTTGCCCAGAAGTACGGATTCTGAAATGGGTCATATAAGCCGTCATTTCAAAGCATCTAAAAATTGAGTAGCTGCTTTGATGCGAGCAGCGACCAGTGGCCACATTAGAGGCAAAAATAAGATCTTGAGTTATTCGAGATATGGAAAAGTCCTATAATTCTGTGCTACCTACTAAATTTCTACTTATTTCCTTTACCTTTTCCCAAACCTTCTTGAAGATGACATTTTCCAAACACTTCCTCATGTTTGAATTACGTCCGAGAAATGTCTAATATTAGAAATCAGAAGTATTGTGTTCGTTTTTGTAAAAAAAAAATATTTTTTGGCTCCGATTTCAATTTTTTTTTTCATACCCTTCTAGAAATGCTTGATATTAATTCTCTTGAATTAAGACGTAAAGTAGACCTAGTGATGTTAATTTATAATCTTGTAAACAATAATATTACATGTCTAGAACTCAAAGAAAAAATAGTGGAAAAAACACCAAACCCCATTTTAAGAAATACAAATATTGAAACCTTCACAGTCCCTCATCCTAGACTTACTAAACTTCATGAATCGCCACTGAACAGAGCAATGACTCTATGTAATGAAGTACACTTAAGCACAGACGACTTTTTACTGTCTAAGGAAGCTTTTAAAGCAAATGTAAGACAATTAGTTTTTAGTTCGCTATAGTTTTAAGTTCTTAATTAATCATTTAATTTTAATGTGAACATTGGTATTGTTGTTTCAATTTATAGTTATAAGAATTATTTTTGAAACAATGTTATGTTCTTAATTAAAAAAAAAAAAAAAAAAAAAAATATTTCTGGACGTTTCATAACCTCCTGAACACCTTTGGTTTTGTGTTCGTCTGTCGGTCTGTTAAAAATATTCCTTGTAACGCGCAAATCTCGGAAACCACTCAACGGATTTTGATGAAATTTTGTACACCTATAAGAAACGTTCTGTAGATGGTCCCATTTTAAATTAATCAAATTCGCACAAGCGGTTCTGGATGAAAGAGACCATGCGCCTGACCACTAACTTTTTACTTAAACGCTTATATCTCGTGAACGGTACCCCGATTTTGATGAAATTTTGTAGTTTTATGCATATTATTGTTTTACATAGGCTATTTATATTTAGTTTTTAATTAATTTTGATTTAACTCTGATATATAAGAAAATCCGAAATTTTGGACAAAAAAGACAAAAAATAATGTTCTTGCCGACACAGAATTTTTTGTAGAATCTAGAATATTCTACCTCTACCATATAAAACAAATTTGAAAAAAAAATCTGTTAAGCCGTTTTGGAGATACAAGTGGTTTGGTATAAAATCTCAAAATTAGCACGTGTATACAATGTGAAATAACACGAGGAAGTACCTACCTACTGTGTCCATAATTGGCAGTGTTTTTTTTTTTACTGTAGTTAGTGTATCTTATACGAAATCAAGACATTGTTATGGTCTGAAATTTGGTTTGTTTTCAGTGCCAAAATATGTTTTAGGGTCTTTTCAGCGCCTAAGAAATCCATCACTTTTTGGCAGATTATTGTAGATGTGGCAAAACAATTCCACCTATAGAAAAATACGAAAATTGGATTCTCTCTGCCCGTATATCGATATGGATTTTTATTTATTTATGAAATTTTAGAATAATAGTGGATCATTGGCGGAATTTGACATTTGACAGCTTTCTGTGTAGATAAAGAAAGTGGCGTGGTGTTCATACCAGTTTATTTACTTACATACAGCATAAATTTACTCTCGGTGGAAGACATAACTTGGTCCTTTGTTTAAATCAAGCTTGAAGAATATGGCAGGATATTTTCGAATACGTCAATTTTTTAGTCGTCCAAATTATGTTCTTCTTGTACTACAAAATGTTGAACATTATATTTATTATATTAATAGGTATTACAATTTGTTGTAAATCTCTACGAGTTCTTTAAGAAATATGTTAAATATGGACTCAATACTTGAGAAATTTTCTCGGAACACTTTTTTTTCTCAAGATATAATATTACAGCTCATTATAACTCTCTAATACTATGATCAACACTTTATCAGAAAACGATAATATATTGTGGTAGGTAAGTACTTGTCTCCAAGAATAATGTGCAAAAGAGCAATACTCCAAGAAGAACATGACATTAATGTTCCAGCAAGCACATGACATTGAATATTACCCAACTCGGGGGAAACAGGATTAATACTTTTTAATAGAAGGACGCCGCTAAAGATTGCAAACCGGATCATTGGAAATGCATAGTAATTAACTAATTACTATCGTGTACATACAACAAATGCACAATTGCACATTGCTTCATTCTTAGATGAAGCAAAATGTTTTTCAATTAAAATACTTTTATTGTTAATATTAAATTGGTGTAGATAGATCTTTACTATTTATATAAAAAAATGACGTCGTCATTGTTGTCAAGTTTGTTGACATATTGTACATTTATGTGATTCAATTGTCTCTTAATCATATACATTATCATTGAAGTATTGTTAGTACCTTTAAGCATCTCTTGTTAATCGTTTTAATACATTATCTATGTAGGATGTAGGTACCTATTTACCTTTTGATCCGACACCTTTCTGAGAAAAATTATTACCGATGTTTTATAAACAAGAATTGAAAGGTACAAGGTACAACTAGTGGTTTACTTTACACAAGAATTACCTAATTTGTAGACATTGATGGTTCTTTTTTGCTAGTCATGATAGGTGATTCACATCAGGTATTAGAGGTAAAATAAAGTTCAGTTTTTTATGAAAGGGAAAACTATTCTTGAACACAGAAATGGATTCGTGATCACAGCGCCCCGCCTATCTATACAAAAGCTACAAGAGACTTTACTTAGAAATGTCCATGCAAAACTACCTCGATAAGTAAAGGAGGAGCAAGATGAAGGAATTGACATTCTTCATCTTGTCTAGTGTAGACGGAGTCAGCATTTTTTCGTCAGCCTCCTCAATCATTTCAATAATTTTGCTATCAGAGGAACTGGCATTTGGCTTCTGCAATTTTTTTACAAGTAGATGCCCTTCGCTATCAAGAGCAGGACAAGACCTGTTAGCGTTCCACTTCCAGTTGATAGTTCTTTAACTAGACCTAGGTATAGTTCCACTCACCACTAGACCAGGATATTTCACGTTAAAGCAGAATTCAAGAGCAAAAGGATTTTTACCATGGTGACAGAGACGGTCCAAGGTGATCAAAATGTAATTCATGTTATCAACATGAAGATAAATAACTTATTCATATTTATTATTTAATTAAATGTTATAAACATCGTCAAAT
This sequence comes from Bactericera cockerelli, assembly GCA_024516035.1. Lineage (NCBI taxonomy): Eukaryota > Metazoa > Arthropoda > Insecta > Hemiptera > Triozidae > Bactericera > Bactericera cockerelli. The sequence continues at coordinate 30,923,343 of CM044955.1, read as the reverse complement.
GCTAGCATAGAGGGAAAAATAAAATTAATAATTTTGTATAATTACCCTATCTATGTATGTGCATCGAATATTATGTGTATGATATTCAGCTTTTTTATAGTAACAGGGGAACTATATTGTTGACAATCCAAGAAGTCTCTGGGCTTAGAGCACACAGGCGGCCCATGCTCACTAGTGCCGTATTTTTCTTTCTAACCAAAGTTAACCAAACGGGAATAAAACGAACCAAACTGGAAGCAAGTCATTTTTCTTTTGGAAGAGGAAAAATTTCCACTTCCAAAGTTAACCAAAGTGGAAGTAGAAAATTCTTGCTTCCAGTTCTTTTTTTTTTCTTTTTTTTAAGTGGGGTTTAACGTCGCTTTCAACTGCCGTGGTCATATCACGACGGGGGTTTTACCCTCCATTCGCAGGAAACTCACAAACCTGCTACTCACATTGACCTCACCCAGCCTGAGTGGGGCCGGGAAAAGCCAGCGTCACGAGAATTAGAATTTGAATGGTCACCCATCCAAGTCTTAACCTCGCTGGATGTCGCTTACTTCGGTGTTCTGAAGGGAACCGGTGTATTCAACATGCCATCGACGCTGGCTGCTTCCAGTTCTTTTATAGGTTAAGTCCATTGTTTATCTTTAAAAGTAACCAAACGCATTTTTCTTTCACGAATGACCTTGGAATAAAATGGAAATATTTGGAAAAAACCTAACCAGGAAAATTTTTTTAGTTAGAAAGAAAAATACGACTTAGTACATATCGAAAATGTTTAACTCTATATTTTGGATGTCCAACTGTCCAATTATAATACTCGTAGTAATTATACGGAGACCACTCATACCTCGTACCTGGTGTAGCTTCTTGCTTTACCACATAGTTAATTCATACTTATGACGAGTTGCTAATTTGTTATTAAAAAGTTTCAGAAAATTATGGACAGTGGAAAGTTCCAGAATTTCGTAATTTTGTGCTATTAGTTTCACCTCAAATTTTGCATGCATGAATTCGGTTCCTAAATAACCTGCCCTTCATTTAAATTCAAATAGTAGGGTTAGGAAAATTTTAGTGACGTTTTTTGACAAAATAACGAGTTTTCTGTTTTTTTGTCAGCATTCAAGAATTTAGGACAGCTAGACGAAAATTTGACAGGTATCTAGTGGTATTTCTGATTTATAGCTTAATACGTCTTCAGTGTGAGAACAACTTCAACAATTGATGTCTCATGGATTAAGTTGAGTCCATGCATTTTTAGGACAGTTTTCGAGTTCAATGGAAACTATGCCTCATATACGAGATATAAACTAGAAAAAGAATAGAAAAATTGTTTCGGGTGAAGTTACTTGCTAGAATTGCATCATACCGCTACCGGAATTACCAGAATCCCTACCCTGCTTGGAATACTAGACTAGCGTCTTAACCACTCGACCACCCATGCATCATAATGAAAGTAAATTAATACCTACATAATAGTTAATGATATTTTTATTATTGATCTATAAGTTATTTTATGTTTTCATTATTTATTTTGTGTTAACCACAATTATTATTGTGATGTCACACTTCTTCAAACTCGTCTTTCCATATTTTTGTAACACAGGTTGAGATCCACAGGTTGATCGAGCTACTAACTGAGGTCAGATTTTAATTCCCTTGAAATACCTAGGTACTATTTATACAAAACTGACTTTCATATTATTTTTAATAGATAAAATGGGTTAATATAATAGAATTGATTTATAAATTATCTTTACTTGTTCCGGTTCTTCATGCCTAGACTAATAATCTGCTGTTCCTGATTGACTCTTTGCCTTGATCTTGTTTACAAACTGCCACTCCATCAGAGTCTAAAAGAATGAATAACTAGATCCAGAAGAATGAAACTGGTTTCACCTTAAGTCTTATGTTGATCGGGTGGAAGTATCATTAGATTCACACACGCTGAACTGAATCCAATTTGAAGTATCTACCTACCCCAACCCACATACTTTAACTTTCTTTCCGCCGACAGAGAAGACTAAGCACGGCTTAAACAGTTAGTTTTTCAAAATAATAATAATATCGCCTTATTTAAACTGCCCAATTAAGACTATAGTGAGTCCCATTATTACAGCAGTAAACCCAAGACGTATTATCATGTGGTCAAAATCCCTAAAGGACCTCTGCATTTCCAGACAAACGCCTTGACCACTGAGCTACCGGGATCGACAAAAAATGGAGAGAAAAAAAAACATTTTAACAGCTCATTATGCCTGCATCACGTATATACATGCTATGCATAGGTTTCAAGTCCTCTTGAAAACTCTTCAAGCTTTGTAGTGCAGTTCTGAAATACATAGAAGCTCTTGTGAATTCACAGAAACATCTTTTTGTCTTTCATAATAATTATGCCTTGATAAAAATATCTGTTCTAATTCTGCAGGGAGACAGATGGAGTTGTGGTGCAAGAATTACCTGTATGTACAGTTCATAGAAAATCTGAACTTGTACCCTCTATTAGGAGTTGTTACACATACTTTGAAATTTAGTAGACATACCTATTCTATTTGTTTCAGGGTGATGGCCTTTGTACAGAAAGCGATAGCAAGGCTTCATGAGCCGGATAAGCTAGACACACTGCTGAGAGATTTGGGGAAGAAGCATTATACATACGGAGCTAAAGCCAAATATGTAGACGTAAGTTATTTTTGGGGGGATTTAACTGCATGGTCACTCACAAACCAGCTACTCAAATTATTACCACTTGGCCTAAGTGCTGGGGCCGAGAATAGCCAGCCTCACGAGTGTTCAAATTTGAATGGTCACCCATCCAAGTCCTAGCCTCGCTGGACGTTGCTTAACTTCAGTGACCCAGTAAGTTTATTAATGTTCATTACTAATGTTGTTGATATATTATAATTCAATAAAATAATATAAAAGTTGGTGTGTGTATAGTTGTATACATAAGTGTGCAAAGACCAGAATGTTTAAGCTCGGGCATTAACTTGCAAACAAATGACTAGAAATATTTACTTACCACATCCCTCACATCAAAACTCTACCCCATAGGCCCCATAGCTCACCGTTTCCAATTAGTAAGATGAGACACTTTTGACTAAGAGAAAAGGCTCCTCAGATACAGGTTTATACTATGTATCTTGGTCTGTACTAACCATCATGTAAACAACCTTTGCTTTTGTTATAGAAAGATTCCATTATACCGTGCTATATGAACTAAATATGAACAAAGGTATTAGAATCCACATAGTTAGTTATACGTTATTGTTTATTTTAAAAAGAACGTTGACACGTAACTGACGTAACTAAAACGTATGTTTAATATCAAAGCATCAACAAGAAAAATTAAACTGGTGTGACACCAAACGCCTTTCCTTATCACTCAAAAAGAAATAGAATTCCATCACTGGTGTCTCAATGGTAACAGCTAGCTAAAAATGAATATCAAATTCGCACTCAGCACCTCAAAATCAATTGGAATGTATGTATCATAACTCCCATCAAAGATAAATAATAAAAAAGTAAGTCCAAGCGGGTATTTTGTATTCGTATCTTTAACCAATCCAAAGGAACGGTTATAAATTCAAAGGATATATTATTATAAAATCATCTTTCAAACCAATTTTCAAGTCTGTAGCTCTTACTGTTCTCGAGATATCGTGTTTATACACACAAGAAACACAGAGACGCACGGACCAATCAATGGCCGAAAATTCGTCCGCAAATGTGAAAAACTGGGTAGGTCAAATTTTCGACGAATACAATACTTTCCATATTATAGGATGTGAAAGTAAAAAACCAAGGACTACCCTCTTGCAGAAGGTTCGAAATTTTAACTCACTCAATTATTCGAATGAATAATGTACTTCTAGATTAAAATATTATCAAATGTCAAAATTGTTTCACAATTTTTATTATTTATCGTTATTATCTCTCATTTCTCTTCCCACTAAGATAAATTGCCTCCTTCTTCAAAGGTTATTGATCTCGGAAAATTGTTAATCATACGCAGTAAGAGCACTGTAGGGATGGCGTATCTTGCATACTCCTGTAAGCCACATGCTCCACATGTTTTAAATTTGTTTGCTACCTGCTCCTCCCATTCCTTTGTGTTTTCATTTCTCCTCCTCTTCTCGTGTTACCACTCCTTATCTTTCATTTCTCCTCATCTTCTCTTGTTACCACTCCTTATCTTTCATTTCTCCTCCTTCCCTCTTGTTACCACACCTTATCTTTCATTTCTCCTCCTCCCCTCTTGTTACCACTCCTTATCTTTCATTTCTCCTCATCTTCTCTTGTTACCACTCCTTATCTTTCATTTCTCCTCCTCCCCTCTTGTTACCACACCTTATCTTTCATTTCTCCTCCTCCCCTCTTGTTACCACTCCTTATCTTTCATTTCTCCTCATCTTCTCTTGTTACCACTCCTTATCTTTCATTTCTCCTCCTTCCCTCTTGTTACCACACCTTATCTTTCATTTCTCCTCCTCCCCTCTTGTTACCACTCCTTATCTTTCATTTCTCCTCATCTTCTCTTGTTACCACTCCTTATCTTTCATTTCTCCTCCTCCCCTCTTGTTACCACTCCTTATCTTTCATTTCTCTTCCCCTCCTCTTGTTATCACTCCTTATCTTTCATTTCTCCTCCTCTCCTCTTGTTACCAGTCCTTATCTTTCATTTCTCCTCCTCTCCTCTTGTTATCACTCCTGATCTTTCATTTCTTCTCCTCCTCTCTTCTCACCACTGCTTACTTTTCATTTCTCCTCCTCCCCTCTTGTTACCACCGTTGGGTTTGTTCCATTAACCCGTGAGTGGTGCGCAAAATAAGTTTAAAGAGTTGTGTGGTGTAGAGAAAAAGTCTAACATATTTATTTTCCCATTTTTAGTCCGATTTTTCGTGAAATTTATTCTTATAACTTAAAAATAGGCTGAATAAGTATATTAAAAAGCTCTTATATTAGGTTGGTCACATGTTCTCATTACCTTCCGCTGCAGGGTGGGCACATTGGTGGCAACGAAACATCCGCTCGAATAGATGTTCCCAACACACTGGAACATGGCAGCTGACACATTGATATTTACGATTTCCGGACCTTTCAACTCGAACGATTTACGGACACTAATAATTAATTTCCCGTAATTTCTTGATCGGCACATCAAAGAAAACAATATTCTAGAGAGCTAGATGAAAATCTGACTTGATTATACCAGTTTAAACTGGTTTTAGGTGCCAATCAATTTGAATATTAGAAAATTTCTATACAGGAAACCACTCACGGGTTAATTTAACAAGGAGAGGTTTAGAGATAAAAAGTACTTTGAATGTCATGTCCGAGGTCCACTCATACCTTGTTAGGAAATAGGTAGTTACGTGCATGAGTAACGACCAGTGGCGATATTCATCATCATCATAGGGTGGCGTCATCGTGTACGATGGTAGCCAGACAGTGGAGGAATGACTTAGCACTTCTACCACCGTCTTTACAAGGAGGCTAATTATTGACAAGGGCCCCCAGAACCAAGCATATGCTGGTCTACTCCCTGTTTATAGTCCCCCAGAAAGACTGCTGGTCTACTCCCTGTTTATAGTCCCCCAGTCAGACTGCTGGTCTACTCCCTGTTTATAGTCCCCCAGTCAGACTATTACCCGAGTAAAAATAAATTAATATAAAGAGGCTTTTGTTTCACCACATGGAGTTCATAACTAACTGTCAAACTTTCTTGTGTTTCATGCATGGCGCTATTGGTGATCCCACGCAGCTCATCGGGCCTCAGTTCATCTCAGCCATCCAGCCCGCCCTAGACACCCGCTGGTCCCCCGACCTGCACCACGCCTGGACACATCTGTTCAGCTACATGGCCCATATCATGAAGGAGACTATGACGGCTGAGGAGCTGCTCAATCGGAAGTAACTTCAATACGAGGCAATGGAATTTAAATAATTTGAACATACAGCTCTTGGGTTCTTTTGTTTTCTGTTTAAAAAAAAATAAAATCATTTGGTATTTTCACCTGTTGTTTGTTTCCTACACCTAAATATTTTCCTTTCTATAGGATAAGGAATGTGAAAGGCCAAGTTATGTATTTTCAAATTATTTAAACTCTTACTTCTGGTTTTAACAAGTGATGTGTATAAATTCTGTTCTTCAAGTGACCTATACACCTAATTGCACAGTAACTCATAACCTCTCCTGGAGTGGGGTCTGGTCAAAGCGTGAGACATGACATGAGACCTTGCGCGGGAGTTGTCAGCTCAGGTCCCAACCAATACGTGGATTTATTCCTAAAAATAGATCATATTATTATAATAATGGCCCAAAAACAATTTGCTATAGTTATAATAGTAGGCAGTTATACTATCCGAGTACGACTAAAGAGTTTCTTTATTCTGGCAGTTGTTTTGGTCAAATTTTCAAATATATGTATAAGAGGAAAAATAAATTATGTATCGGGTAGGATTCGAACCATTCCCTCACACACTACCTGGATTATAAGACTAGCGCCTTAATCACTCAACCACTAATGTATCTTTGTGTTTGAAAAAATATTTTACCCGAAAATATAATTTTATTTAGAGTTGCCTTTTTCTTAATTGAGTACTCTGACATGTCCTTGTGATTCAGCACTACTTAGTACTTATATTAATGTAATATAAACTTTATGTAATATGGCTTTAAATTTAATAACTGCATACGATTATTTTTTCCTTTGTACCTATAGAGGTTGGCCCAAAACTAATGTTCACCAGAAATAATTTTGCCCCTGTTGAAATTATTAAAAAGAAACACTTGTTTTTTAGTATGAATATAAAAGTGCAAAGAGAAATTGTTGTGCCAACTTTTGATTTTCAAATAAGAGCCTGGAATTTGTTTTGTTTCGTATTATTATTCCCTTCGAAATTTAAACTTCGTTTTTTTCGGTTAATTATTTACACTGGGTGTGCAATGTGTGCATTCGTTGAAAAAATTCTAAAATATAATATTATACAAGTACAATTTTATCAAATAGCATTTTATTTCCATACTACCTAAATAATATGGGTCAAAATCTTTTTGCCTTTACCTACAAATTACAAGGTTTTCCGAAATATCGATCTCACGAAATGTGCGAATCAGTATAAATAAAAAAGTCAAAAGTTGTACTAGATGTACAATGTACATGTCCAAAGTAGGTACCTATATACAGGGTGTCCCACCAAACTTGGACACCTCAAATTACTCGGCCCCTGAAAGAGTTTTTGAAAAATAAAAAAATCTAGGGTACATGTGCTAATTATGCGGTTTCAGTTATGAAATTTTTTTTATACAGGGTGGTTCAAAAGTCAGAAATTGAGGTGTCAACTTTCGATTTTTAAATGGATCGACCTGAATTTTATTTGATAATTTTACTTCTAAATGATTTCTGAGTACTTTTTTAAACAAAAATATTACATACAGGGTGGTTTTTTTTCGACCAATTTTTTTTCTAAATCTTGAATAACTCAAGTTCGGTTAATTTTTTCGATAACAAAAATAGAATGTGTTTGTGTAATTAATACACGCACTTTCAATTGGCATCAAAAAAATTTATACAGGGTGGTTCACAAGTGAAATAATGACTTGATTTTTTTTAAAACCGAGTTTTTTTAATTTTTTATTTAGGATTAATAATTCTCGTCTAATTTTACACATTTTTCGTTAGTCATATCGAAAAACAAAACTAAAGTGTTGTACAGGGTGAGACATAATTTTTTTGTAACACCCTGTATATGGGCAGTCAAAGAGACGCAAAATTCAATATAAAAACTAAATATGCAAGAAAAACTTTGATTTTTAATTAAACTAAAAAGTTATGGTGTTTTAACTAATATTGTCGCATGGACCACCCTGTAGATATTTTCTTAAACCATCATATGGGTAGTCAAAACTGTCTAAAATTCAACGAGGAGTCCAAATCTGAAAGAAAAAAATGAATTCAAAAAGCCATGCTCAATTTTGTGTCTACACCTACCTACTTTTTATTTCAAGTTTTAAAATCATTCAGTGTGGACACCAAATTGAAAATGGCTTCAAATTCGTGTTTTTTACTTGTTTTTCCCACATGATTCGAAGTGTTCGTTAAATTTTTACAACACTTTAGTTTTGTTTTTCGATATGACTAACGAAAAATGTGTAAAATTAGACGAGAATTATTAATCCTAAATAAAAAATTAAAAAAACTCGGTTTTAAAAAAAATCAAGTCATTATTTCACTTGTGAACCACCCTGTATAAATTTTTTTGATGCCAATTGAAAGTGCGTGTATTCATTACACAAACACATTCTATTCTTGTTATCGAAAAAATTAACCAAACTTGAATTATTCAAGATTTAGAAAAAAAATTGGTCGAAAAAAAACCACCCTGTATGTAATATTTTTGTTTAAAAAAGTACTCAGGAATCATTTAGAAGTAAAATTATCAAATAAAATTCAGGTCGATCCATTTAAAAATCGAAAGTTGACACCTCAATTTCTGACTTTCGAACCACCCTGTATAAAAAAAATTTCATAACTGAAACCGCATAATTAGCACATGCACCCTAGATTTTTTTATTTTTCAAAAACTCTTTCAGGGGCCGAGTAATTTGAGGTGTCCAAGTTTGGTGGGACACCCTGTATACAACCATACATCTATATCAATTTGCTTTTGTTTTACATCTACATAATTTTTATTTTATTAAATTATAGTATTGATTGTAAATAATTGTAGACAAAGCTGGACTTCACTTGCCCTTCAAATTAATGCGATGAACATTAAATTTTGACTTGGGGAGAAAAACAATGAAATATTGGTTTTATTTTAGTTTCTGCTTTCTGAAAATATAGTCACAAATAGTCAGTCAATATAAGTATATGAACATGGTTTTCTAACTAAATAATCAAGTTAAGTTGTTTCACAAGACTCAAGTGTAAATCAGGTAAGCGAAATCAGTCGCAACTCGCAACATACCGGTATTCATATATACCTAGTTCAAAAATGTTAATGATTTTAATAAATTAATAACATAAATAGTAGACCTATAATATTACCTAGTATATTTTTCTTTGATTAATACCAAATCTATGTCGAACTTGGATATGTTGCACTTGTAATATATATTATACATAATTATGTGGAACTCCTCGATATGTGGAACTAAAGTCCGGTCAAAATTTTTTTTGACGGAAGAATTCCTCAGGGAGAGAGCCACTAAATTGTAAAGAAAAACTAAAATAAATATACATTATTACATATTAAAAAAAAAAAAAAAAAATCCTCCTCTATCTGTGGAATTTTGATATCTGTTTATGATTAACTGAAAAATGACGAAGGATTACTCCTGCTGGAGTGCTGATCATCTTCCGAATCTCTACATGTGGTCGCATGCTCATTGCAGACACAACAAATTCAAAAAAAAAATGGGTTCTCAGTTCTGATAAAAATTTAAGAAGAAAATCCTGAGGCGCGAGTGACAAATCACGGTGTTGAAAGAGGCGTGATGGGAAATCGCGAGACGAAATCACTTTTACCTGGATAAGCGGAATGAATGGAACATAAATCTATTTAAATGTGGAATGAAAGGGGCGGTCCCCGGCAATCCCAAACATCCAAGTTCAACTGAATTGTACATGCTATAATAATATATGTATAATTAATTAATGCAATTCATAACTAGAAAATATAATATTAATATTATCAAATAATAAAATAAAAATATATAGATGATTCTCGAATACACCTCCTAAATTTGCGTTTTGATTACTCTGTAGTGAAAGTTACTTTTCCATCGAGATAACCTACCGCTTCCTCTACTTATAAATCTGCATAAATACAGATTGCGTGGAGTATGTACCTGCCTGCAGTATACGTATAAGTTTTAGTTATACTTTATTAAGACTGTCAGCGTCAGCGCAAGACTAGTCCTAATTTGCTAACAGTTTGGCAGTAATACAGTAGCATCAACTGGCTACAATATACTCGTATATACAGGGTCCGCCAAAAAAAGGAGCCACTCGAAATATCTAGAGAACGGATTAATTTTTTTTTAATGCTATAACATTATGTCGAGGGGCAAAACTTTTCTACTAGGTTTTGATTTTTTAACATTACCAGGGGCGGCCACAGGGTGGGTCAACTTTGAAATCTTAAAAGGAACTACCCTATTTGTAATACATTTCTGCAAAGAAGCTCACATTAAAAGTATTAAAGACAACTTTGAGATTTTTTATCAAAACAGGGCCGGAGATATCGTACATTTCATTTCACAGGTTTCAGTAATATTTTATAAGGAAATAATTGTATTTTTGTTCAAAAAAAAAAAAACTTGAATACATGCTTTCCCATTTGAAATAATGAATTTTTTATATGTCTTTTGTACCATTAGTTTTACCAGGGGAGGTGTCTGTGCTAAATAACTGCACTGAGTGTTGTTAATTATTCTAAATTTAAGGCACCCTTGAAAAAAGGGCCGGACACAAAGACTGCACGCGGGTTTTATATATTAAGGTTCACATTATATTAAGTAAATCTGGCCCTGTTTTTATTTTAAATTAAACAACATGAATCATTGCATTGATATAGCACAAATTTTAGTGGGAAAAAGGTGGTTTTTATATTATTTGAAAATAGTTGACCCCTTGACACCTCCCCTGGTAAAGCTAATGGTATCAAAAAGGTATGAAAATTTAATTTTTTCAAACGAGAAAACATGTATAATTAACATTTTTTTTAAACAGAAATACAATGATTTTCTTATATAAAATTAACGAAAACTGTGAAATGAAATGTACGATATACTATCTTCGCCAGCCCATCAGACACACACTACACACACAAACACACATCACACAAACACGAACTCCACATACACACACACCACACACACACACACACACACACACACACACACACACACACACACACACATACACATACACCAACACACACACACAGAATGTGTCGGAAAACTTGAATACTTACTCGGTCCTTACCCGGCGTAGCTCAAGAACGGCTCATCAGAATGAAAGCTCAGACCCTTTTTTAAAACTTTCTCACTTTGAGTTGATAGGTTATCACTTCAAGAAAAAAAGGTAAAAAAATTAAAGTAAAGTTATCATATTTGTGTTAATCACTTTCGTGATGTCACAACTACTCCAACTCGCTTTACTAAATCTATGCTGAAACCGGGACTTGAACCACCGACCTCCAGGTTACAAGTCCGCCGCCTTATCGATCAAGCTACTGAGGTCGGTTCAAGAAAAAAAGGTCGAAAAACGTAGAAAAAAATTGTGTCGCCCATTCAATTTTTAGGACTCACCCTTTTCCCCGCCGCTGGCGCCCCAGTTTGAATATAATAAAACCCTTTCTTATTGCACATCTGCAATATAGAGTCAACCTATTTATTTACATTTTCAGCCACCAGAAAATCACCGGTACGGAGAAAGAGTGATGAAAATGTGAGAAGACGAAAAAGCGCGTTTTTTCATGTAAATTATTTGAATATTTCAAAATCCTTTCTCGCATCTAAGTCCTAAAAGTGACCTACATGCCATATTTCAGCCTCCTAGGACATACCAGTGCTGGGAAATCGAAATGAATGCATGAGTGAGTGAGTGATTGTTAACTTTCGCATTTACATAATTATATTATATAGATATTTTTAACTGCATGATGGTAATGTCACGACGGGGTTTCACCCTCCATTCGCTGGAAAATCACAAACCAGCTACTCAAATTAACCGCAACCAGTCTGAGTGGAGCCGAAAATAGCCAGCATCACGAGTCACGAGGGTTTGAATGTATTTCGCTGGCCTCGCTAGACTTTGATTACCTCCAGTGAGTGCTAAGGACTTGGCTTCAATAAAAGAGTATTAAATTTAAGGTAAGCCAGACTGTCCCTCATGTTGGGCTATAGGTAGTGCGCTGTGATTGGTTGAAACTCCGACTTGAGGGGTGGCTTATCTTAAATTCAATTCTAATAAGCCTCCGTGGCGTAATGGTTGTGACTACTGCCCGTAGTCCAGAGATCCCGAGTTCGATAATCGGTTAGTGTGAGAAGCACATCCACTACATATTTCGAGCTGTTGAAAATCAGGCAAAGAGTGATAAGGTCAATATACCTCCGTCCCAACTGCATTATCCGCTGTCCGCATGAACTTACTATACTACTATACGTACTTGCAATGAATTCCACATCCATATATCTACTTCTACAACAATATACAGGTACTTGAATAATATGTATTATACTGGTTATGTATTGTCTTGAAAAATATTCTAATCCGGTCTGGAGTGTGAGAGTGTCATCACTAACAGGATTATCGAGGAGTCCTAAGTCTAAGCCTAATCCTACACTGCTTCTGTATAGACATGGTCAGCCTAATCTTGAGCTTTAAGTCCACTAGTGTCTTGAAGCTGTCAGAGGGTAAAACCTCATACCGACGCAGGAGCGTGGCGAGAAATGTTTTCATCTGAAGCAGAGCGTATTTGCCTGCAATGCAATTCCTTGGTCCACTACTGAAGGGCAGGTAGCAGGAGGGGTGGCGGGTTGCGACTTGTTCCGGCAGCCAGCGGTCGGGGTTGAATATGAGGGGGTCCTTGTAATAGTCAGGGCTTCTGTGGATGAGACTCACTAGGATGGTAAAATGAACGCCTGAAAATAGTGTAAACATTATTGTTTCTTATCTCAAATAGACGAGGTACTTTATAACATTGCCATAAAAGAAAATACAATGTTAATTACATTGAATTTTCATTTAATAACGAACATAAGAATGATTAGTAAAAAGCTTCAGTAGTTAAAGTGCTTCAAGAGAGATAAAAAAAGGTTCAATTTACCACTATTTAAAATAATCTTGCGCAATCAGAACATTGAATAATTTTTTTTAATTGAACTTCATTTATTTTTTATGATTCTTAATTATCTACATAATATATAAGATAATTGTTATATATCAGTATAATTACCTGCATACATACATACATACCATAAAAAAATTATTTACGAAGGTAAGACGAATAAATTTGTAGCACTTACACATTTTTGGATTGTGTGACATGTGTTCAGTATGACAAATGACATTAAAATTCCTAGCCCACTCCCCTGGAGAAACTGCCTGGAGCCTCCATGCCACCAATAGGTCTATTCACGTACCTGGGGGGAAGACGTGTTCCTTGTTATCATCCGTTGTAATCCTCATCTCTTGGGTAGACTCCTTCGCCACGTAGTAGCCAGCAGGAAACATCCTCAGAACTTCCTTTATGAACCGGTCGGTCAAGTTCAACTTCAAAAGATCCTCATAGGACGGACATGATAGACAATCGCTTTCTAAAGTTTCAACCAATTCATTGTAAATCTAGAATTAACAACATAGAATTAGATTGAGGTCACCGCCAAGATACATCGTGCCACGCGCCGTCTCAATTATCAAGGGTGTCTCACCCCAAGTTAAACGTTTTTTTTTAAGTTCCATTAATTAACTAGTTCCGAAATGTTACTGGTAAGAAAGTCACCTGCATGTCTCACCTGAGATTGAATATCAGGCATGGCAGCCAACACAAATAACATGATACTATTAGTAAACATTGATGTGTCCGTCCCTGCCACGAATATCGTAATAATCTGAGCTTTGATCTCTTCCTCAGATATCTCTGGATGTTGCGCAAGTAGCACAGACAGTGGTTCTCCTGAAACTTAATTTGTACAAGTTTAGAATAATAGAATCATTTTGGGATTTTCGATTTCCACATGATAATTAATTGAGTTATGAACTACGAAAATTATCCCTCTCTCACTTTCCTCTCCTGCAAATTTACATAGCAATGATTATTTGGATATGTATTTTAAAATGTCAACATGACTAAATGTACTAGTCAAGGCTAATTTTTCTTCTTGAACTTGAAATTTAAAGCGATCTAGGTAGAACATGAAAATCGCTATTGTCAACACATTAATCTCAATGTCGGAGGTGGTTCTACAAAATATAATAGACATGAATGGCATATAAAATCAACACATTCTCGTAATTGTTGTTTTAATAAAAAATAAAAAAAATTGTTTTCAGTTTGCAACAACTGAAATTCTCAACTTTTTACTTTCTATTACCTGTAAGGTATAGAAAGTATTGTAATCGGTCACTTTTTTACAAATTGAGCTAATTTCCAAGATAGCGGACCCACCACAAACTTTTGAGTCCTGAAAACCGAGATTTAAGTTCTTGATGTACCTAACATTGGAATATAAAAGAAACTGGTTTATAATTTCCAGATTTCGGGAGCTTTTAGAATCATAAATTATAAAGAGAGTTTGTAAATAATTTATAAAATTTCATCTTACGTGGCATAGAGTCTCCTGGCCTGTGACGTATCTCTTTCAAAATAGTCTGAGCAAATGCATCCAATGTTTCCATAGATCTCAATTCGGAGTGCCTTCTTCCAATCAATGTGTACAGAAAGTTATTCCTTAACATTGGAACAGTTGCTTTCCATTGAAAATGCTGAGAAAATTAAAGAAAGATTTTCAATATTATATTTTAGATCATCACAATCACAAAAAGAAATTTGTTTATTGTTAATTTTCACGTCCTTATGAAATATTATAATTAAATGCTTCGGTTTGTTTTATAATTTTATGAATGAATATTCAGGTGAGTAAAAATTAATAATGTAGAAGATAATTTTGTCTTAGGACTGAAATATGAAACAGGATTAGATTTAATGTAAGTGGACACTATCAGCTGACTCAGGCTATAGTGCGCTGGGTTTGTCTGAAAATCCCACTAGAGGGCGTGTAAAGGGATAGTGTCCAATTAAAATAAATCTATTCCTATTTCATAATTTAGCCCTTTGAAAGTGCCCTACTAGCCTCCGTGGTGTAACGGTTGTGACTACTGCCCGTAGACAAAAGATACTTAGTTAAATTCCTGGTTGGGGGCAGAATTTTATTTGGGGCCAGGCTGAGTGAAGTTGATGTGGGTAGCTGCTACGATTCCCATCCAATGAAGAGTAAAACCCCCGTCCTGACTATTTCAAATAAGGACGTTAAAAGCAAATAGAATCAACTGGTTTTAATAGATCTAATTATGTTGCAGTGAAAATTGTAAGGGTTTCACTGAATATGGGATGCCACTCTCTTGCTCCAAGTAATATCAACGAAAATGCGGGTCCTGGTTTTGCTTCTGAAAATGCTGATAAAAAGAAGTATCGAGCATATTCCAAGATCAAGCATAATTGTATCTTCGTGGCTGTCTCTGTAGATACGCTTGAACCATGGGCAGAAGAAACAATGCGATTTAAAATCAAATTTGAAAACATTTGTTAACGAAATACTGGAGAACAGAACGCGATTTCATACCTATTTTAAAAAATACTTGTAACCCAGAGAGAAAATTGCTCAAGTATTCTGAGTACTTTGCCCTCTGAGTTAAAAATGACAGAATTCTATTATCTGTAATAAAAAATAAATCATTATCATAACTCTTCAAAAAATGGCCAACTTTCATATTTTTAACTTATTGATTCATTTTTTTTTTTTTTTTTTTTTTTTTTTTTTTTTGATTTTCAAATACTGCGTGCAAATTTCATTGCTCTACAACTCTATTCTTAAATTTTTGTACGTAAATAACTTGTATATTAATACAATAATAATTTAGTTGTTCATCGTGTCTGCTGATTTAATTACGATGAGCTTCGCTTTAGAGATGAAACTTCTATGGTGTGAGACCACTTTGAAAGAGCTTTTGACAAAATATAGAGCATTTCCATATTGGGTAGCTGAGCGATGCATGAAATAATGCAGCAACTTGAACAGGTTCTCTTTTCATTTACCTCAAACAGCTTGTGCATGGCCTCCATCACTGGATGATTGTCCTGTCTTTGAACATGTAGGTTGAGCCCCAGGGATGTTCTTAGAATTGTGTTAAATGTTAATAATTCAACTAAATCTGGGGGATAGAAGCTGTTTCCATTTTCGGCGAATCTCTGAAGTTTGCCCATCAAGGTGAGTGTTTCGTCATGAAAAATTGGCACGAAATTTTTAATAACTTTGAAGTGGAAAATCTGAGCAACAATTTTGCGCGATGCCTTCCAATGAGGAATGTTTCTGTCCGTAAATAAACCTGAAACCAAAATATAAACTTTGTAATGGTGTGGGAGAGAGCCCGTGGTGTAGTGGAATGCGGAATTCATTTTATTTTCCAATTCATTATCCATTATCATTCCTTCACCTCAATGTTTCATGCTATAATAATAATAATAATACTCTGTAGTAGAAGGTAACCACCAGGCGAGGTTACTGCTCAAAGCATTTTCTACCACCTTAACCTCAGAGTCTTATTATTATGTGGTCACAAACTCAAATTAATTAGGAAAAATTCCTACACTGTGTGGGATTTGAACCAACGGATCCCTACGCTACCTGGATTACCAGACTAGCGTGTTAACCACTTGACTACCATGCTACTCAGCTATATCTTCTATGAATACAATGTATACCATTCTAGATAGCTATCTTTGTAATGTGATATTGCATAGCTCCAAAAATGACTCGCCTAATCTTAGTAGTGGCTGTGCTATATGCTCCGCGGCGCCTTTGACAAGGTTAAGCTTGTTGATCTGACCTGCTGCTGTGGCGTCCGTGACCAGAATGTTCAAGTCGCCTCCCATCCACACTCTTGTTAACTTCGACTTCCTGAAGAACGATATTATTTAATTTATGAAGTTAATTTCATAATACAAACTTACCCTCTTAGGATTAATAGACCCTATTTTCTTAAATATCAGTGCTCAATGAAAATGTGTTAAGAAATAATTACAAATACACTATATAAAACGCTAATATGCATACACACAAATATAAATTTTCATCAAAATCGGGTGTATTACTCACAAGATATAAGCGTATAAGTTCGTGGTCAGGCGCATGGTCTCCATCACCAAGAACAGCTCTATCACCAAAAAGTTGATGAATTTTAAATGGGACCTACAATACTTCTCCTATAGGTATGTGTACAAAATTTTGTCGAAATCCGTTTAGTAGTTTCTGAGATTTGCGAGTTACAAGGAATGTATTAAACAGACCGACACAAAACCAAAGTTGCTCAGGGTTATGGAACGACCAAATATATGAGAAAAAAATTGAAATCGGAGTATTTTTTTTTTTACAAAAACGAACACAAAACTACCGATTTCTCATATTAGAAATTTACCAGAAGTAAATCATTAAGTTCATAAAGTGTTGAAGTAACAAAAGATGAAATGCCAGTATTGCAACTCACCCATAATGTTCAACACACCAAGGAATCAAGTCAAGAAAATCAGTTGTGCCAGCCAGTAGGAATGTGATTGCGTTACCAATAAAAGGCAACGCTAGTGGCCCCGACATCTGCCAAGAAAGCCAGTATAGTTTTCTTCGTCTCCATATCAGGATTGCAAAGAAAATCACAAGAAATGAAATAAAACAGCCTGATATCATGTCCTGAAAATAGTAATTTAACTGTGTTAGACAAGACTTGTTTGTCGCATTGGTCACTGAGTGTCACTGACATGATTTAATTACATAATTATTATGTTAAATGGATGCTAACATTACTTTTTTTTAATAGGATAGCATTTACGCGCGCGATTAGCTCAGTGGTTAAGCACTCGCTCACCATGCGGAAGGTCACGTGTTCGATCCCAAAAATTTGTATTCTTAATTTGGTTACAAGTGTTTGTAAGGGATACCTTCCGGTGCGCTCGTGTTGACCCAGCTGGCCAGCACCTAATTCGGAAGTATTGTGTCACTTCTCGCCCATCAGAGATTAGGCATACTACGGGATGGGCAGGATACAACACAGACCACAAGCGTCTACAGTAGCTCCTGTTTCATGGCTACGAAATGAAAACGGCTGTGAAACAATCATCTTTAAAAAAAAAAAATATTGAAAAAAAATAAACACCTTGTTAATTACTTACAAAGTTCACTGCGGGTCCAGTCTGCTTCATCATTGTGTTTTGCTACCGACTGTAATGTGCGATAATAGTGAATACCGATAAACTTATGATTGGTTTTCTCGATTTTTTCATCTATCATTGATTTTCTTGTCACTTTTTCAATTATCATTGACAATTAATTAAATAACTACCATCCCTAAGAACTGCAACCTCTTCCATTGGGTTCTAGTAATCTCGCAAGACATCTGAAAACTTTGAGTTTTGAAATAAAAAGAGCTATTTTAAAATTAGATGAGCATCATCACATGCATCCTGCATTGCACTGTAGTGAGCGACGCACGTAGACTTCCTGGTACATTGTTGGGTGGGGGAATTCAAAGTGGCAATTGTCTGCTACACGTGCCATAGGATGGTTCAAATCTCTGATTAGGGTGACAAATAGCTCCTCACATCACACATTTGTGACAGATAGTTTTTCTTGTCATCTGTGTCTATCTTCATCCGTCTGAATTATTTTCTTATGATCTTAAGTATTGTATAATATTAGAATTTTAAAAATGATTAGGTAACTAGTTAGTTATTAATGTGATAATTACGTAGTTTTAGAAAAGTGAGAGTATCATCAATTATATTATAAGACTAGCGGGCTGTCGCCCGCTTTGCGGGCCGAGGCATGGCCGTGAAAGCAAAAAATCCTTTTTCGCCAATGGCAGGTGTTGTAGTGGGAGTTTCGAAAAATCGCACATCTAGAAAAATCGCACGTCTTATTGCACATCTAGACTATAAGACAAAGCTACCTACCAAATTTCAGCTTCCTAGGACTTACGGTTTGGGCTGTAGAGCGATGATCAGTCAGTGGTCAGTGGTCAGTGGTCAGTGAGTGTCTTTGACATTTATATATTAAGATGGGCATAAGATGATGCGACAAGTCTTCCTCTGAAGTTCATGATTGCGAAATCTGCTTACATCTTGAAAATTTTCCCATTTCAACTTTTTTTTCCGGGAAGTGTATATACTTCGTTTATTGTGTGTGGGATGCTTAGCTAACATCTTGCAACGTGATTATCAAATGCATTCTTGGTCATTACTTTTCTTAAACAGTAATCACATATACCTATGTATGTACTCTTCACGGGTTTTTTTTGGGATATAAAAGATGTTTATGTCTACATAATTATAATATGTAATGAGACAATTCGCCTCTGACAACACAAAGAGGCGTAAACCACAAATTTTTGAAATCAGTTTTATTGCTTAGATTGAGTCTACTTGTGCTATATTTTGTTCTCACAAATAGACGTAATCCAATTATAATCCAAAGAAAAGATACAACAAAAATTGAAATCAGGCGTATCCCTCATTTTCTCTTTTTCAGACAAATCAAATAGGCGTAAATCGCTAGTCACAGTTAAATAATCAAATTTGGCAACAGAAAAAGTTCGTATGGTCATTCACGGGTACAGGGAAGTGATAATGTTCCTACCGTGAACAGAAAATTTATGCAAAAACTCATTTTGGCTCTCCTGTAAAATTTCGAAAATGTTGTTTACGCCTCTTTGTGTTATCAGAGGCGAATTATTGGTTAGTATTAATTAAAGGTCAATGAGATGATGGTCTGTTGTAGCTGAGATACCCAGTGGAAAAGAGTACGATTCTCTTATCCAAGTAGGTAGGTACTTATACAATTATACATACTATATGTACCTAGCGATAGATTTTTTTGTTTTGTTTTTTTTTTTTTTTTTTTTTTTTCGTCTCCTAAGATTTTCATTTCTTATAACTAAACAGGGAAATCAAGTCAACTGAAGTCTAAATAGTTTTCAACTAATCAACGGGTGATTCGCTGTTCATATTAAAAACACACTCTAGCATACAGTACTCATCTGACGTATTCATAATGAACATTTTTCTAACGAGTAAACTTTTTTGGTGTTGGTGCCCAGCTTCAAAGAAACAGAGAATTATACTGTGCGATAGTATAATCCTTGAGATTATCCAATCTGTGCATCATCAATCAAACTGCATCTCAGTCGAGGTGTGAAGAATGCGCTATACGAAGAAGGAGACAGCGCAGCAGAGTGTAATGTAATGCTGGGTCCACACAGGTGCAACATGAATTCACTCTGTGTGAACGGCTTATGAACACGAACATGAATGTTCAAAAAAATTCCATGAGGATGTCGGTTTTCTACCGAACATCTTTGATCTTTGTTGCTACTATGTTTTACGTGTGTGGACGGCACTACTGAATTTAAACAGAATGGCTCACTGACGAACACGAACTGCAACACGTTGCTGCAACAGTGTTCCAATTACCACACACATGTTGCAGCAACGTGTTGCATGTTGCAGCTGTGTGGACCCAGCATAACGGTACATAGATCACACGGGAGCCAGCCAAAAGTTCAACATGAATTTCAGAAAGTGAAATTTTTATTGCAGAAATAAACATTAACACGGAAAATTAACGGTTTGACTTTTTATTTGACATCCTAGACCAACGTGATTCCTATTTTTGAGACAACAATCGCGAAAGACACGAAAACAATTCATTTTTTTTCCAGACGGATTCTATGAGACCCGACTTCAAACCTTTAATTTGGCTAGTAGGTTGCGTGAAATGTCTTTAACAGATCACTTTAGCTCGAGGATGATGCCAGACCAAAAAAATCTGGTGTAAACATCACACGACTTTCCTTATCCCCCAAAAAGGACTCGAATTCCGCCACTGGTGACTCAACAGTAACAGATAACTAAAAATAAATGCCGAATTCGTAATCAGCACTTCAAAATGATTGAATTTGATATGTCACAACCCCCAACTAGGATGAATAATAAAAAAGTTAGTCAAAGCAGGTACCTCCAAAATACCGGTAAATTTAAGCCGAGGTCCAAAAAGTTCAAGATATCAAAAAAATGATCAGAATAGACCCCTATTATTTTTGCATTCTAAGAAAATGTTGTTCTACAACTTTTTTTGTATCTTTAACCAATTCAAAGAAGCGGCGCTTGCGGCTAATATTTGCGGCCCTGCGGCCGTGGAATGCGGCCGATTTCAACCAAAAGTTTCGTGGTTCGTCTGGTGTATAAAATTAATTTCCATACCAAATTTCAAGTCTCTATCCCTTACCGTTCTCGAGATATCCTGTTCACACACAGACACACACACAGACACACACACAGACACACACACACACAGACAGACGCACGGACCAATGGCTGAAAACAACTTTTTTGGTATCCTGAGGCTATGATTCGTCCAGAAATGTGAAAACCTGGGTAGGTCAAATTTTCGACGAATACAATACTTTCCTTATTATAGGATAAGGAAAGTAAAAATCTAAAATATGTATAATCGGGTGACCCACTAGGGAGGTCCCCGGATGCCGAATCCGACATGGAAAAATAAATCTAATCTTAAGTGGTATCAAATTAATGGGTAGATTACAAATTTATCAATTATTGGTTCATCCTGTATACTGGGTGGCACCTGGCGACATTTCCTTGATTAACACCTTCGAATCCTTAGCACTATATTATAGTGGCCAGCTTTCATCACGACATAATGCATTTCTTTCTCTCTATAGAACGGCAAACCACCAACTGAGCTGCCCAATGACGCAAATCCGTTGCCGAATGTACACTAAAACGCGGATGGGCAGTTCAGAATAGCAAATACGAGAAACGGGCTAACGTGTACATAACGGCAGATAAGAAGTGGCTACCATGATGACGCAGTTATTACCGCTTTAAGGGGCAACCCAGGTGCGGGGCGTCGCTTGCGACGAACATATTATGCTGCCCATATTAATTTATGGCTCTGAACCGTTCTTATCTTTCTCTCTCACACACAACATTTTATTTCTTTAATAAAAATCTTCAGCACATTTAATTCAGTTACCGACTCTTTTCAGAAGTCAACTTTATCTAGGAAATAGGAAGCTCGACCTGCACTCCAGGTGACATGAGTTCGAATCCTAGCGTGGGTCGAAAAAAGTTCCCCTCTTTACATTGGATGTTTGGGTCTAAAATTGACCAGTGGCGGCATTTGGGTGTCTCTCATGGGGGGGGGGCCTGGGGTCCAATTGCGCATTGAAAGATGAATCTAATCATGTGGAGGTATCAAATTAAAGGTCTTGATAGACTGATTGCAAATTTACATACTATTGGTTCATTTGGTCCACCAGTTGGTACCCTTTTGACCATCTGGAGGATAATAATTCTGACGTCACTCACGTTAACTAATCCCGACTGTTGGAATTTAGAAACAAAATAATATCAACAAGGTGAACTGTTGGACCCACCGTTGGAATTAAGAAGCTCCCTCATTATTAAATAGCTTATTAGCAAACAGAAGTTTTCAAATTGTAACCAGTACACGTTTAGTGAGAACATATTAAAGCTTTATGAGAACATGTTTCATTTCACAGGTTCCATGGTGTGACGGTTAGCACTCTGGACACTTGAATCCAGCTATCTGAGTTCAAGTATCGGTTGAACCTACCTTTTTCTTGTTATGAGTATTGTTTTACAGTAGAACCATTTGCTGAAAACTCATGAACAAGCTACTCACATTAATCTCACCCAGTCTGAGTTACCTAGATATAGCCACCAGCATCACGAGGGTTTTAATTACTCTAAACCTCGCAGGACGTTGCTTAACTTCAGAAATTTTATAAGAACTGATTAATTACACTATGTAATCGACGATGGCCCAAAAAACAAAGATTTGGTTTGAATAATAATTGTGTTTTTAATGAAGATCGGCGATGATGTGAAAGTCACTGGTGTATGCAATATTAACAATGTGCCATTTCCACTGGCTTCTTCAAAACTTCTTCGGGGAATCGTTCCTCATATTGCGACAGGGATACTCTTCTGATGTACTAAACCAAGAGCTGAATTTATAATTGAATATAAAAGGAGAACTCACATAATTAGTGTTCTGTGTTTCACAAAATTTGATATTGTGTGATAAAGTTGATAACGCAAATATCATGAACATTACGGGAGACTTTTACGTACATGAAAAATGTTCAATGGCTCATTGTACATAATACATATATTATTATGTACAATGCCGCAAATCTCCCTTTTACTTCAACAGTCCAATTTCGTTCAAATAACCCAATCAAAGTGTACTGTTTACCCAAGTAACGCAATCAGTGTGCAGTTGAAAGGGAGATTTGGGGATTATGAGAGTAAAAAAGCTTTATGGAACAAGTCTCATGTCTCATGAAATTTAAAGAACATCTCATGAAGTTGACGTGTTGGGTTGCCACTTGAATGTGAAGTTTCGTGATGCGGCTTATTCCTTGCCCAACTCAGGCTCTATTGAGTTGGTGTGAGTGACTTG
Organism: Bactericera cockerelli; assembly: GCA_024516035.1. Classification (NCBI taxonomy): domain Eukaryota; kingdom Metazoa; phylum Arthropoda; class Insecta; order Hemiptera; family Triozidae; genus Bactericera; species Bactericera cockerelli. The sequence goes on along the minus strand of CM044955.1, from coordinate 30,900,071 downwards.
TTCCCAAGGAAATTTCTCATCGTTCACAATGACGCCCACAGATCATAGGAGAATTGCCTTCTCTTTTTGTTAGCACATTATTATTTGGCTAAACTTTTACTCTGGAGTCATCTGAAAAAAAAAACACGTGTCCACACTGACTACCAAGAGCTAGAAAGAGTTTCTTTTCACTCCTTATACATTACATTTTTTTCTAAAAACAATATCAAAAGGAAGTAAATTCAGATCTTTTCATTCCGCTTTCTCATGTGACGGATGACCCGAGCCATCGGATCTACAAGTGCGACAGGTTCGCGCAACAGCGCGACATCCTAAAAAACTCATGCACACAATCCGAATTACCATGGCCCGCTAGTCTTGATCAGATTGCACAAAGTCGAGCGTTGGGGCAGATACACCTGTTTGCCCGCCACGACGAGTAAAGACCCAGGATAGGAATGCAAGAACGACCAGGTTAGGAAATAGAGCGGCAAGCCACAAACTGAGCTGTCCAATGACGTAAATCCGCTGCCAAAATGTACACTAAACACGGATGGACTGTTCAGAATAGCGAATACGAGAAACGAGCTAACGTGTACATAACGGCAGATAAGATTGGCTACCGTGATGATGCAGTCATTACCGCTTTAAGGCGCAACCTAGGTGCGGGGCGTCGCTTGCGACGAATATTATTATACTGCCCATATTTATTTATGGCTCTGAACCGTTCTTATCCGCTTTCTCAATCCAATTTCACAACTATCATCCACCTCTAGCGTGAGGTGCATCTTGACCCCCACGTCTTTCATTGTTCTGCATTTCTCACTGGGTAAAATCTCAAACTCCCGTAGAATTGACACTGCGAACGTTTTCATTTGAAGCAGGGCATACTTTCCTCCTATACAGTTTCGAGGACCGAGACTGAACGGAAGAAAACACAAAGGGTCTCCTTTGGCAGCTTTGTCAGGCAGCCATCTATCTGGATCAAAAGTGTCTGGGTTTTCGTAGTAGTGTGAACTGTTCTGTATGCAATGTATCAGAATTCCGACTGTGACACCTGAAATAAAAATAAATTCATAAATTTAACCTGCTTTTCTCATACCTATGTTTATTTTATGTGATAGGTAATATTTTTACTTTCTATAAAAAGAAAGAAAGTAAAAATAAAAAATAAGAGATATGAAATTTTCATGAGAACAAGTTTTTCTTGTAATAAAAAAAGAATAGGGCTTTACTCAGGTCATTTTTTTTTTGTTGATATCTTGAACTTTCTGGAACCCGGCTCCAATTAAACTGTATTTTAGGGGAGCCCGCTTGGACTAACTTTTTCAATAATAACCCTAGATGGGGGTTGTGACATATCCAATCCAATGATTTTGCTGTGTTGATTACGAATTTGAAATTGATTTTTAGCTTACTGTTACCTTTGAGTCACCAGTGGCGGAATTTGACTTCTTTTCGAGTGATAAGGAAAGTCGTGTGGTGTCACAGCAGATTTTTGTATATTATCTTTACAGTAAAATTCCATGTCCAAACAAAATCGATGTTCATACACAAATAACAAAACAAAATAATCCTACGTACCTGGAGGGATGGTGTACTGAGCTCCATTGGAACAGGTAACTGTAATGTCCTTTGTTGTGGTTCTGGCTATGATAGGAGCGGCAGGAAACATGCGCAGACATTCCTTCAGTACTCTGTCCAAGTATTCCAACTTCTTCAGGTCTTCATAACTGGGACAAACGGCTGAGTCTTCACCTAGCACTTGAACTGTCTCTTCATATACCTTGAATAGATACCCATATAAAAATATACAAATATTTAGTGTTGAAACAGTAGTAATTATACAAGATGTTTTTGGAGTAGATGTAAAGATTCTAAGAGTAGATACAGCATCTCATGAGCTGTCATAATCTTAATATATATAATAAAAAAAAAACACTGCCAATTGTGGACACAATACTTCCTCGTGATTGTTTCACATTGTATACAAGTGTCAATTTTGAGATTTTATACTAAATTACTTTTATCTCCAGAACCGCTTAATCGATTTTCTTCAACAAAAAATTCTGTATCGGCAAGTGGTGGTTCTTATTTTTGGACTTTTTGTCCGAAATTTCAGATTTTCTGAAATATCAGAGTTAAATTATAATTAATTGATAAATAAATATTAAAAGCCTATGTAAAACAATAATATGCAGCTTTGAATATAAGTACATACAAAATATTGGCCGCAAGCAACGCTTCTTTGAATTGGTTAAAGATACAAAAAAGTTAGAGAACAACATTTTCTCAGATTAAAAAAATAATAGGGACCTATGCTAATCATTTTTTTGATATCTTGAACTTTTTGGACCTCGGCCCCAATTTACCAGTATTTTGGGGGGACCCGCCTTTAATAACTTTTTTGTTATTCATCCTAGATGGGGGTTGTGACATATCAAATCCAATGATTTTGAGGTGCTGATTACGAATTTGACGTAAAAAAAAACCAAAAAGAAACTGATTGAAACCAACGAAACAAAAAAAGAATAAAATCCAATGGCTTAACTTGATTAATCATAATGAAAAAGCTTACCCTAATTTGAATTTCTGGATGAATTGCAAGTAAAATCAACAACAAAGAATTTTGCACCATAGAAGTGTCTAGTCCTGCCCCCAGTACAGTTACAATCTGGGCCTTTACTTCGTCCATATCCATGCCAGGAATCTGCATCAACGCTTCATTCAATGTAGTTCCTAATTATTAAAAAAGAAAAAATATTTATATCTTTCCTCGTGATCTCCTTAGAAGGCCAACATAAAATAGATGAAACCAACACAAAAATAATGGTTCTATTTGGCAGATTATCAAAAGAAAAACACACAGTAAATGAATTCTCATTGGACCTGGATGTCAAAACCTTTACCTACCATTCATACATGATATTTAACAACAGTGATCTTAGAAAAACTGATTTATTCAATGCGCTGGTATTCGCTGTAATGGGTAAAAGTCTGCATTATATTATGATATAATCCTTCAGGATTGCCTATTCTTTGGTACTCATTCTCTCTTATTCTGATATTCATAAACATTAATAGATATTGTCGAAATTAAATGACGAAATAAATGAGAGTAATAATATGTTCAAAGATTTACTACTTACGGTCCGGACACTTCTCCTGATAATCCAAAATTTCTTGTACAAGTTTTAACATAGTCTTAGCACAATCACTTTCATCTTTTCGGTATCCAAGCAAATTGTACACAAGAATACTTCTGAGAAATGGATAAAATACTTTGCTTTGAAAATGCTGCAATGAAAAAGAATAAGGAATTTAAAACGACCGTATTATACAAACTATCAATCGTTTTCTCAATAATTCGATATCTATGTTTCTGTACTGTTACGTATAACTCTGCAACACTTTTTTAATGCGTGTTTCACAGCCTTTTTTATTTATCAGCCATGGAACTGCAGCGTCTGGAGCTTGTGATTTGTGCCGTTTGTGTTGTAGGTTGTAGCTTGCCGATTCCGTAGTATACCTACCCTTTGATGGGCGAGAAGTGACACAGTACGTCAACACGAACGATCCGGAAGGTGCCCCTTTCAAACAACTGTAAACAAAAATTGAATATTCTTTTTGGCGGCTCTAAGTTTCGGAACCAGAACCTTCCGCACTGTAAGCGAGGATTACCTATTAGAACAGTCGAACTTACTTTGAAAATTTTATGAACAGAATCAATGAATGGTTGATCTTCATTTAGCTGCACGTTAAAGTTGACTCCAAGCATTGTCCTCAAGATAGAGCTATAAGTGGCCAATTCCAAGAGCTTTGGAGGATGAAGACTCTTCTTGCTGTTTGCATAAGTCGTGAGTTTGCGAACCAGAATTAAACTTTCCTCGTGGAATATTGGTACGAACGTTTTTAAAGCTTTGAACTGAAGAGCTTGCATAATCATTTTCTTAGATGATTTCCAATGTGGAATGTCTTTGTCGATAAACAAGCCTGAAAGTTGAACCAAGACAGAAAAGTAAAACCCAGTAAAATTCAAGTGCACGTTTCAAGACAATGACATTTAATATGATCGGGAGAACAGAAACCAAACACCCTACCCCACTAATGTATTTCAAAAAAGAGAAGAAGAAAAAATACTTTTTTAAATAAGAGTATTTTTTTCTTTTATTGCTGTAAGCCTTGCCATTGAATCTGAGATGGGTACAACCTAGTGTTACCTACCTTTATTGAAAAACGGAGGCGCAAGATGTTGGTACACGGTCGCTTTGGTCAATGTTAGGGAGCATACTTGGGCTGCAACGCTGCCATCACCCACCAGTATGACCAGCTCAGGACCAAACCACATGCGAGTCACCATGCTTGTTCTGTCAAAAGTAAAATAATTAACTTTAAATTGAGCTTTACATATAAAAAAAACCCCCTATGCGAATAGCCCTTGTACAGTCTTTTTATTCGCCAATCGTTTTGAGTGTCTTTTGAAGTGGCTAACTCTCATAAATGAGAACAATGTCACATCAAGTTTTGCAAGTTTGTATTATTGAGAAATATAAATAGTTGCTTTCTAATGCTACATTTAAGGGGATTTTATCTGCCAATAGCTGAACAAACTAATCATTAACTCACAATACATTTAGTCTTTGTAAAGCTACAACAAGAATTTGAAACTAAAACAGTCATCAAACCATATGATCCACGTTTGGCATTACTTATTTTAATATAATGATTGTAATGTGATCATAAATCACATAAGTTATTCACAATTAAAAGAGAAAAGAAACCAAATACAAAAACTTGGCACTAGAAATAAAACATATATAAATGGGAATTAGCCAGCGGAGATGGGTCGTTGGATACATCAATTCTCGTCTGACACTGTATAATTATATTATTTAATTTATTTGTATCAACAACAAAGAGTTATTACAAAAACAATAGGCAATTACATAATTATAGAACAGTTAAAAAGAAAAAATATATAATAAAGGATTTTATTCTCCTCTCTTTTTTTATACTACAGAGAGGTAAAATTTCACATTTTTTGATTCATTTACTTTTGATAGAGAGAAAAAAAATAATATATTATTCACACTTTTGATAGCCATTCACACAGGGTATAGGCAACTTATTTATAATTTAATCTTTTCTTCAGCATACACTTCAAAAACGAATAGACACCCTTTACCTCTTCTGGCTCCTTAACCTGGAGTATTCTGTTAGTATTACTATTTTTAAGGTTTTTTTTTCTTTCTACAGTGTAAACAGGGCAGTTCTCAAAAATGTGGGTGATCGTTTCTTCTGACAATCAACGTCAGGTGTGGTGTGAACATAGATCAGAGAAAGTTTTTGTTTTAAATCCATCCATGGTCGTCATGAAAATCTATGTTCTAGTGGCCATCCCAGGCTATACATGGGCTGGTTGAGGGTCAATTTGTATAGCTTGTTTGTTTGCCCAACCAATGATGGTGGTTAAACCCCCCCTCCCCCTCCCCTGATTTAATCATATGTACCTTCCACTTATTAGGTGATCAAATTCTCAAATATAATTATGAAAAAAATATACATTAAGTCAAACCAACGTATTAAAATGTTAACTGTACGAACAAACTAGCGCCTTAACCACAAACCGTGCGTTGTATACAGTTTAATATCCATCGATGAACTATACCACCGCTTTTGAAATATCATTTTGTGACCATATATTATGGAACATTATGCTTACCTAGAGTAGATTGTTATCAACTCCCTAGCTTTTGGCAGGACATTGGCCACTCCGCACTGGAGGATGATATACAAGTTGCCTATGAAGGGTAGAGATGTAGGCCCTGGGATCTGCCATGATAGCAAGTACAGCTTTCTTCTATTCCATACGTAGTGGAGAGTCCACAGTGCAATGAGGAAATACCAAAACTTGGGTTCCTGTGATTATGTGAGAAAAAATTGTTAGTTAAGTACCTACCTGCTTCCATGTTATTACATAAATTCATTATTTCGCACTTAGAGTATATTGTTTGATTACTTAGTAACCGAACACAGTGAGGGAGTGAAGCGACCTCACCATCACCAAGTGAGGTTCTGTTTTAATTTGCATACTGGACGATTTGGCTTTCGTTTGTATCTCTGTCTGTCTGTTTGTTTCCCGATAACTCTCGACCGGATTCTTCAAAATTGTTGAAATTCAGTATACATGTTTACTAGGATTCTGAAATTTTCCTGGTGTTTTTAGCACGATTTGGGCCACCCGGGGCCAAATGGGGGCCGTTATGGTGAAAATTGAAAACGATTTTTCTATTTTTATTTAAATAAGCAAGGCCCTTGAAATTTTGTAGTGTAGTTGAGTTTTTTAATGAAATTTTGTGATCGAGAAAGCTAAGGGGGCCACAACGTGGTATATAATCAAAAAAGGGCCGGTTGATATTTTTTAAATTAAAACCTATCGAGTGGGGTATTGAATGAAAGGTAGTTGAATCTATGTGAGGTTTACAGTTCACAGAATCACTAGTAGAGTTTGATGGTAGGAGAGATGAAACTTTTCACCTATATTACGAGAACGGTTATTTTTGAAAGGTAAAAAAAAAAAAAAAAACATTGTATGAAGTAAAATTAAGATAATAAAATTTTGATTCGGTGCTAAAATGTTTCATAATAGTTATCGATTTAAACACACTAGGAAATGTAGGTACGAACTATGTATAATTTTATATTTAAAAAAAAATCACTTTTCATCCTCCCTACCTTAGGCTCTAATAACACTGACTTTTTAAAGTTATATTTATTGAATATGGCGTTTTACCTATACATCAGGAGGGATCTATTCCCATAATTTTTCTCAATAATACAAGTTAACGGTTAACCCTGAAGTCCTCCCATGGCCACGCCGCGCGCCCGCCAGTTGGAATTTTACCACGTGCGGCTTCACCAATAATTTTTATGACAAAACTTACTTGTATCCGAGGGATTTATCCATAGTTAAAACTGTCATAATTTTTTGATGTCTTTAAACGGTTAGACAAGAACCCTAAAATCCACTAAAACTGAACCAAAAATATTTTTGTTTAGTTTTTTCGCATTGAAAACTGACTCAATTTTTTCTGAACTTACACAAATGATGAGTTGCTTCCTGGACCATTGCATGGTTGAGATTATAATGAATTTATATTTAAAATTAATGTTTCACTGTACATTGAGCCGAAAAATTCTATGACATCACATATTTCCTAACTCTGTTGATTTATTGAATTTACTGTTTTCGTGAAACATTCATTTTCACTGTCCACACTCAGTTACGTGTGGATACTAATAAAAGTCTTTTAATTGCATCAACTGTATGTATAGTGGCAGATTTACCAGTAGAATTTAATTATTTCATGAAGGACTCATGTAATTTTGACCCACCAAAAACATAATTGTAAAAAAGGCCAAGTTCCTATCCAAAAATTTCGGCCTGTAAAAGTTCTGAGATCTGAAAAAAGTCCAATTTACATTTTGAGTCTAACGATAAACGTCTGGCTAAAAATACTTTGTAATTGGATAAAGTTTATGGGTATTTGTGGGTTTTAGACAACCAGTAATAATCCTTGTTGCTTCATTGACACTAATATCAGCTTTCTTGGCATGTGCTGCATTGTACCAGACAGGCGAAGCATATTCGGCAGTTGACTAAGTTTAGCCAAATGACTGACATTCTCAATGCTTCTGGTTGAGCTACCTAAGATGTACTCAATGCTTCTGGTTGAGCTACCTAAGATGTACTCAATGCTTCTGGTTGAGCTACCTAAGATGTACTCAATGCTTCTGGTTGAGCTACCTAAGATGTACTCAATGCTTCTGGTTGAGCTACCTAAGATGTACTCAATGCTTCTGGTTGAGCTACCTAAGATGTACTCAATGCTTCTGGTTGAGCTACCTAAGATGTACTCAATGCTTCTGGTTGAGCAACCTAAGATGTACTCAATGCTTCTGGTTGAGCTACCTAAGATGTACTCAATGCTTCTGGTTGAGCTACCTAAGATGTACTCAATGCTTCTGGTTGAGCTACCTAAGATGTACTCAATGCTTCTGGTTGAGCTACCTAAGATGTACTCAATGCTTCTGGTTGAGCTACCTAAGATGTACTTAATGCTTCTGGTTGAGCTACCCAAGATGTACTCAATGCTTCTGGTTGAGCTACCAAAGATTCACTCAATGCTTCTGGTTGAGCTACCTAAAATGTGCATTAAGCAATAAGTAATGGAGACATCATAAAAAATATTATCTCATTGGTAATAAATCTGTCCCATAACCAACTATACAATAAAGCTACCGTTATTATCTTCAAAAGTATGCAAGAAGAAAAATTAATTTGTTATTGTTCTGGTTTCCTTTTTGTTCCAACTAACCGTCGATTTAACGGGGCAGATTTGAGGTATATTCTCCACTACTTACTACTCCATAACATTGAAATTGACTAATATTTAGTATTATTCACGGCAGGTCCAGTGAACATCAGCTTTCTTGTGTCGAAGCATGTCATGGGCAGAGCTTAGAATTTTAATAAACTACCCGACAATAATTAATAATGTTCACCTAACGTCTCCCTGAAATAAAAAAGAACCCGCCTATTTCCTCTTCATGAGAAATGAGTGATCATTAAATGGAGTAATTGTGTTCAAGTCCCGAACACCATTAGGCTTGTGAGATTGCCTATCATTTACAGGCGGCATGAGGACGTAACACTGGGGAAACAGAAGGGATAATGAAGTCGAGCTATAGAGGAGTAGAGATTTCACAACTTTCCAAACCTACATCTTAAATTAGAGAAAAGCGGTAAAGGCGTGCTGTTCCCGTTGGCCTAGGTAGTCAAACAAAGAGTCAAATCAATTTATTTTCCATCGTAGAGTCCATTTCTGTAATAAAAATTGCAAAATTTGAAATTCATGTTGAACTTTTCGCTGGCTGAAAGTACATGAAATGCACGGGAACTATGTTTTCCGTAACCTTACACTCTGCCGGGCTGTCTCTTTCTTTGTATTGGCGTTCTTCACACCTTGGCCGAGGTGTTTGATGAATTCAAAAAAAGTGGCTTATGTAAAACGATAATATGAATATACATACAAAATTTCAATAAAATCGGGTGTACAGTTCACGAGATATAAGCGTTAAAGTAAAAAGTTAGAGGTCAGGCGCATGGTCTCTATCACCAAGAACCGCTAGTGCGAAGTTGATGAATTTAAAAATTTTAAATTCATCAACTTCTGTAGATGGTTCCATTTAATGGAACCATCTACAGAATTTCTCCTAAATGTATACCTACAAAATTTCGTTGACATCCGTTCAGTAGTCCAGAAATATGAAAGAACTGAAATCGGAGCAAAAAAATATTTAAAAAAAAAAACGAACACAACATTTCCGATTTCTAATATTAGAAAAATTTGGAAGTAAAATATTAATTTAAATTCGTAAATAATACGTAGGTACCTACGTTTCTACTTTCTTGCACTCATCTTTTACTTACTGACTCACTGACACACTGGTTCTGTGAATCTTATCGTAACCATATCAATATTTTCAGCTAAATGACCTCACTCAGCTGCGGAATTTCTACCATTATCATCAGCACTGATTTCCATTCTCCCTCGCAGCTTTCTAAACTTTTATCTCTATTCACTTCCTCCAAATACTACCTTGCATTCTCATTCCACACATTATTTTTTCCATTTCTCTCCTCTATCCTACGCTTTAACTTTATCAAAGCTGTTTCAAATTAAATGTTCAGAATGTTCTCTCGCCATATTTCTCTTTCTTTTCTCTTATCTTCCTCTTCTTTACTGACTCTTCTCCTACTTCCTCTCTCTTATTACTCTCTCTCTATCTCTCTCATTCTGTTTTCAATAAAATAAAATAAAATTCAAAGCGTCTCAGTGTTTTTCCCATTTAGATTTCGATCCAAACCTTAGTTTTGTCAGCATCGATGGAGCGTTGAGTTCACCGGTTCTCGTAGAATCATCGAAGTAAAGCAACGTCCAGTGAGGTGAAGACTTCGCGATGCTGGCATTCCGGACCAACCCAAGTTTGTGAATCTCCTTCGGATGGAGGGACGTATGTGAATTCCTCCGATTTAATGGCTATCTAATTGCTGCGAACTCTAATTCCTCCTCAGTTGATTTTGGGTACACGAGGAGTGTATGGTCAATTCCTCCGATTAATTTCATTGTCTTTTACAATGAAAAAGGGACAAGACACGTCCTGTGGGTTCATGGGAACTGATGGATTTCTCTTGATATATTCATTGTACACTTGTACATGTACATGTACAGCAATAATGATTAACAGATTGATATTTTTACAAATAGAGACAAAGACATATATAAATGCAATTAATCAGCTTTGATTGATGGTGGTGTTGGTAGAGGTTATATTTTACAAAAAATCGACTTCAATAGCTCAATTTGTAAGGCAGTGCAATAATTGTCTAAGTAACTTTAGTAAGTTTCTTTTATGGTCTTAGGGCGGATAGATGTTTTTGTAGTACCTCTGTGGAGCTAAGTCTCAGATTTCGTACAGTATAATATAGGGAAAACCGATCCTAAGCAATGACTTAAGTTATAGAGTTTGTCTATTAATTTAATATTACGAGCTGTCTGATTGGTTGGTTCAAGGACATAAAAAATGATGGCCACGAGCGAGATTTTAGAATCTGTTATTTGGCTTTAATTTTGGTCCGAACAACATTAACTAATAACAGATTTACCAACGGCTCATTAGCGACCAAGCGACAAAAATTCAAATTTTACCTGCCGATTAAAAGCTGAATCTGACAATTAATATTTGTGAGACCATTACGACTGACTTTTCACTAGGGCCATTGTCTTCTTCTTTCGACCTTATATTATTAACTTCTTCAATTTGTTTATTTTGTAGGCAGGTAGAGAGGCTCTATTCAATTTTGTTCGTTCATATCAGATATCAATCTCTTGACTTGAAAATTAGTGATCGGCACGTTCTAAGATAGAGGTTGTAAGTTTGATTCTCAGCGTGGCGGAGGGTAGGTATTGATTTATGAGAGACGTGCTAATTGAAAAGTTTTAGAGCTTTAATGATACGACTCTCCGCGACCTCTTTAAATCTGAAAGAGAGAGATGATACACATGGCAGGGTGTCATGAGAAAACTTAATTTGATGTGAGAAACTTGAGAAAAAAATTACCGACGTCAGTCATTTTTCTCTCGTTTTAATACATATACAGGGTGTCACAGGAACAGATTTACAGGGTAGGTCCGCCACCTCGTGGAAATATCATATGAGCAAAATTTGCAGTGGGATATTTTGTGAGTTAAGTCGTTAAGTTCTGTCAGAAATGTTTTTATGACCTTATACCCTTTTTCATTATTTTATTTTTTAAATTTGAGTTTTTAAAGTAGCTTTCAACATAAAGCTATTTGGATCTCCAAAAAGTGTTGACTGCAGGTAAATCCAGACACCCCTGAAAACGCTATTATTTAACTATGCAAATTATGGATTGATAGAATCATAAAGTCATTTCAATTTGTTTCTTCACAGTTCGAGAGTTGGAGCAAAAGAACATACTTTTTATGAGAGTGAAATCCACCTGAATTGTGCCCAGGAACATGCTCCTTATTTTATTGTGCATACAATTTTTTACGACCTGAAAAAAATAAGAATAAAAATTGTGTGTTATTTGTGTTATTATAATCACAATTTCAGTAGGTGACACAGAATTATACGATTTTTCCATATTTTTGATATACTAATATTTTATTTTTGACATGTTATTCCGCCAAAGCCACTCATTTTTCTTCACAAGGTAAAACCTCAACAATCAATATAAAATACCATTCATTAAATTATGAGTGATCAGTGGTTCGTGCAGCATGGTTCGGGAATCACAAAACCACAGGACATGGGTATGCCACAAACATTGGTATATGGTTGTATTTACTCCATTCGTTATTCCCACCAGTTGTACTTGTATTAGGGGGGGGGGCGGTTGCTCTAACTCCAATACTAATTCCCTGGAGCAGCTTGAGTCTGTTACAACAACCTAGCTACAACAATTAATAATGAAACCGCTTGTCACTTGGGAATTATTAATTTTCATACGAACACTTAATTGATTAATCCGTTTACAATTAAACATTTCCATCGTTCCTATACCTACTGACTTTTAATAAATGAATTCCCTTTCTGCTGTAGGAATTCAATTGATGTGACATTAGGGAATAATTCTATTGAATGGGCTGATTAACGAGAAATATTTTACTGGCGATGCAATATTGATCAACATTGCTCAAGATTTGGCAGCATTACTTCCGATGAATTTCTAATATTAAAAATTGGAAGAATTGTGTTCTTTTTTGTAAAAAAATAAATAAACATATTTTCATAACGTCCAGAAAAACGTCTAGAAATATTTTCATATTTCTGAATGTTTCATAACCTCCTGAGCGGTGTGTCTGTTAAAAATATTCCTTGTAACACGCAAATCTCGGAAACTACTGAACGGATTTTGATGAAATTTTGTACACATATAGAAGACGTATTGTATATAGTCACATTGTGAACCAATCATGTATACAATGTGAACCAATCATGAGAAAGTATTGTGTCCATAATTACGAGTATTGGGAATGTATTACTTCCTAGAAATTTCTAATATTAGAAATCGGAAGTATTGTGTTCGCTTTTGTAAAAAAAAATAAAAATATTTTTTGCTCCGATTTCAATTTTTTTCATATTTCTGGATGTTTCATAACCTCCTGAGCAACTTTGGTTTTGTGTCTGACTGTCGATTTGTCAGTCCGTCGGACTGTTAAAAAATATTCCTTGTAACGCGCAAATCTCGGAAACAATTCAACGGATTTTGATGAAATTTTGCACACATATAGGAGACGTTCTATAGATGGTCCCATTTTACGAGACATTCGTACTAGCGGTTCTGGGTGAAAGAGGTTAAAATTTTGTCCACATAAATCAAGTCGGTAGCGTTCCAAGCAGACCAACAAGTAAAGGTTAGGTGGAAGAGATTTCCATAGGCAATAACCCCGCCCTTTAGTTAGGACATATGTATAATGTATATGTATATATTTTGTTTTTTTTTTCTTATTTATATTTTTTTATATTATTAATATTGTCAATTTTTAATATTATTTGTCTGTATATATGTTCTACTAATAAAGAGTTTCTAATAAATAAAACAAGTTATAGAGCAGTTTGTTAAATAAATTAAATTCTCTCTCATAAAAAAATGAACGGTTATTCTTATTCGGCAGCTCTCATGAGAAACACTTGAACTTGAGGTCGGGATGTAATGTTAGGTGTAGGAAGGCACGCGCTATGTCAGTACGGTGGGGAGAGAATGGGGAGTCACACAATAAATGATGTTACAAAACTTCTTGTTCCCCTCTACAAAGTTTTTTGGTATTTAGAATATCATGATTTTAGCGCCTGATTTTTTTGTAAATTTAGCGAGAAAAAAAATGTGTCTCACTGATTTTGATTAATGAGAATGCAAAGAGTTTTAGAAGTCCTTTTTAAGAAACATTCCTTCTGAAGAGAAATCGCTTTCAGTTTTGCTGACAGCATGGAGCCGAAGCAAATGCAAAAGTCTGGCGGAAGGAGGAAACTGTAAAAGATTTTCAGAGCTACCCCAAAGCAAATATCCGTTCTAGAAACTCCCTGCTGGAGGTAACTCAGCTAAAATTAAAAAAAAAAATTGCTTACACAAAGAATACAATAGAAAAAAATTTGCCGGATTTACTAAAAGGGATAATGGTAGAACAAAGAAAGCAGAAAGCCGTCTTGTAATAAAGAAAACATCAAGATATAAAAATTAACCCATATTGACCCCGCGTTACCATATGGTAACGTAATTTATTAAATTAGAAAATGATTTTTCTTTTTTTTGTTTAAACTGATTTTGTCGCAACAGTTGGTATCACTGCATGCCAATGCCATGCAGATAAAAAGTAAACAAACATTTTTTCACTTTTCAAAGTGACGTTGGTGTAATCGGTTGTGAAATCAGAGTGTTTTGTGATAAAGTTGACGATGTCTCACTTTCAAAGGTAAGTTTGATTTTTTTTTATCAAATTACATGGTAATAAATAATTTGAGGGTGCAAAAGTTCAGCCAAGTGTTCAAATATTGCAATATTATTGGTGGACAAAATTTTATTTTCTACTTTCGCTGTCCTACAGGATATTTTTTCTTTCTGTTACCATATGGTAACGCGGGGTCATTGTCATAGCATTCAGTAAAGAATAATTGCATTTTTTTTTTTTTTCTCAAAGAAAGTTACACTTGCTAGGTAAAAATTTGAATTGTGAGGGTATGTACACTGGTAAATTTATACTGGTATGGGCCTTGTGGGGTGGTGGTTAGGGATCGAAATTATAACCAGGGGGTTGGGTTCGAGTTCACCGTGTAGTATAATTTGAAATTTGGGTGGGATCTGGAGTATTTAGAGGTAGGTACCTACACCTGGCTTATGGATGTTTAGGAATGTGATAAGATTTTTAATTTTTCAAAATGCCTAATTCATTTGAATTTTTGTTTGCTCTAGGAAGCTCAATTTGGCTGAGATTTTAGAAGAGTTGGAAAGACCGGAAAGTGAGTTTCAAAATATCGACACTATCTACATTCAACCCCCCGACGCCGATATTCTATCAGATGAAGACTCTGGCGATGAAGATGGTGGAATGTTGGACAATTTGTCAAGACGCCAGTTGGCGGTTCCTGCAGAAGTAGTTTTCAGCAACGATGTACGACTAGGAGCAGAGGAAGAAGACTTTGAATCATCAGAAGCGACATTGCCTGAAACGTCATTGCCAGTGCCACTCTTGACAGAAGCTTCACCGATTGTTACCACAGAGTCCCCCACTCCTACATCATCGACATCTGGTTCTATTTCATCTGCTCCTACTGTAAGATTGTCAAATGAGAAGCGGAAGTGGGGAAAAGGTAAAATGAAAAAGTTTTCAGTGAGTTTTCCTGAAAGTGATTATACCAGATACAGGGATTTTTCTCCAATGCAGTTATTCGAGCTGTTATTTGATGATGAAATATACGAGATGATAGTCGAAGAAACAGCTAAGTACGCTGCCTTCAAAAACATGCCCAACCCAAATGTGTCGAAAGAAGAACTGAAATGTTTTGTTGGTATTATGCTTATTTCGGGTTACAACCCTTTACCTGGAAAGCGGTATTACTGGGATTCTGGTCTGGATGTAAGGAACCAAATGATATACGACTCCATGAGAAGAAATAGATTGCAAACAATCATGTCTTTTGTACACTTTGCCGATAGCAACAATTTTGTGCCTAACGACAAGATGTGGAAGCTGCGTCCTCTCATAGACAAAATCAACAAAAACATGACAGACAATTTCATTCCTGTTCAAAATATAAATTTTGATGAATCCATGATTGCATATTATGGTCACCATGGGTGTAAGCAATTCTTGAGAGGAAAACCAATCCGGTTTGGGTTCAAAGCTTGGTGCCTAAACACATTCAACGGCTATTTGATAAATTTTGAAATTTATCAAGGAAAAAACATTCGTGGTTGTAGTGAATATGAAAAATTCTTTGGGAAATGTGCTGCCCCTATGGTTTCAATGCTGATGAATCTCCCACAAGAAAAGAAGTTACCTTACTTTGTGTACTTTGATAATTTGTTCACCGGAATCAATCTGCTTGAGTATTTGAGACAGCATAACATGTATGGAACCGGTACAATTCGTGAAAATCGCACACCTAAAGAATGCAAATTATTACCAATTTCTCTAACTAAGAAAAAGGAGAGAGGATTTTTTGACCATTCAAAATCAAGTGATGATGTATCAATTGTTCGTTGGCAAGACAATTCGGTTGTTTTTCGGTTACTGTGGCATCTACTGCATGTTCTGTTGATCCTGTTGTTTCGGTGAGGCGGTATTCTCAGAAGGAGAAGAGAGTTGTAACTGTGAAGCAGCCCAATGTTGTTTGTGAATATAACAAGTTCATGGGTGGCACGGATTTAATGGATGAGAATATAAACCGCCATAGAATCAGTATAAGGAGTAAAAAATGGTGGTGGGCAATATTCTCTTGGTGTATGGACGCAAGTATTCAGAACGCATGGTTCCTTCATAATAATAATATGTCTAGAAGAGAAAATAAAATCTCCCAATTGGAGTTCAAGCGGGCAGTTGCTACCTCCTACCTCAAGACTTACGGTGTTTCAGCAAAACATGGAGGAAGGCCAACGGCTAGACCACAAACCATACCAGCATTCATCAACATTCGATATGATCGGATTGATCATTTCATCATTCAAAATGATCAGAACAAGAGACGTCGCTGTGCTGGTAGGGTGTGTACAAGCAGTATCCGCACTTCGTGTGAAAAGTGCAATGTTGGACTTTGTGTCCCATGCTTCAAAGTATATCACACTCCAGAATGAAGAAGCTCCAAACCCACATCCCACCATATTTGATTTACATCATTTTTTTTTATAATTAGAATAATGAAAATATAGGTAGGTATATAACTTTATGAGCACTCTGTAAATTGCCTACCATGTGATTTTCCTTTGCTTTTTTTAATAAAATAAAAATATTCAAACCTAAAACCCTAATATTTCCTTATTCTAGGTCATTTCTTCACCTCATAATGCAGGACTTTTGCCGGAATTAATTGCTAAGCTATTAGCCCCGCGTTACCATATGGTAACAGCCGATTATGGAGAACTTCCGTGTTTCAAAAATTAAAAAATTGGTTTATTGGGTTCTTACATGTACTAGTATCAATTTTATACAAAGCAAATGTGAAAAATCAGAAACTCAAAAACTCAGGTCAATACGGGTTAATAACGCTCAGTGAATTCAATTTATATTAATTAAGGAAGATAAAAATATTTTCATCTAATATCTAATGCTATTTTGCTATTTATTATCCAGTGAGCACTATTTAATAATTATTATTATATCCTCATAACTATATTATTCTTAGTGATGACTGGATATATTTTGCACAGTGAGATCTAGATAAAGAAATTAAAGAGTCTTATTATGAACCTAAACCGATTACAATCAACTGCTTTCAAAAGGTGTATCTATTTAGTCCTAAACTTTTCACTTCACCTGTCTCAAAAGGAAAATGCTTTGAGTGTCTTTTCCCTTCTCTACTGGTCGAAGAAAGCTCAGCAAAGATAACACCTTGACTTGACTGGTCTCTCGTAAATGAGGAGAATGGAATGATACAAACACAACAAGGAGGTACAAAAAGAGAGAAAACAACGCTATGCTGTAGAAAGGTAATAGGAATACTTAGTTTATGTAATTAAAATTTCTTTTTCACTCTCTCCCTTGCACAGGTACTATGTAAGAGCAACTTTCACTTTAAGCCAGAAATAATGAGAGAGGAAAATGTGCTTTATCTCGAGATGACATTTCGTTTCCCCCTCCACCCACTCTTGTCTCTTCCCTTTCATGTCTTGTTCTGAGGGTAATATCTTATTTCACGCGGGCTACATTATCTACATCACGCTCTGTATGAGTACTCCAACTCTCGCATTGGCATTTATTAGGTAGGTACACTGGTACATACATGTTTATTAGGTAGGTACACTGGTACATACATGTTTATTAGGTAGGTACACTGGTACATACATGTTTATTAGGTAGGTACACTGGTACATACATGTTTATGAGGTAGGTACACTGGTATATACCTACATGTTGGAATCAAGTTTATTTTCATATTCAGGAGGAGTCACCGTGCCTTAGGTTCAAGTCCCGGCTGAGATAAAAAAAAAAATCTTCTCTACTTTGGATGTCCGGAGTTCACTCCTACCTCGTGAGGAAAAAAGAGTTGGAAGATACTTGTATGAGTGATGATGGCCAGTGGTGGCATTGACAGGGTTTAGTAAAGTAAAGTACATATTCTAAAATATGAAGAGGCTCTTACTTTTGCTTATGAGACAGCAACACATAATATGCATATACCTAATACTTACATACTTAGGTACAAGTAGTGAATTTGTGAACTATGTTCAGTACAGTGGTTCAATAAAGTGAATTTTTTATTTAGGCGGTAGTTCAAAGTGTTTCCAAGGTAACAAACCAGTGACTAAAAACAACAATATTATGAACTAGTCAAAATTTATTTCATGTCAACAGCTCATATTAGACCGATTGCGCAAATACGTAAATTTACGTACAGATATACGTATATTTTTACGGGACGCTCGTCTAATTAAGGGAATGTGCGCATAGGCAGAAACGAGTTTTCATCAGATGCGTTATGACTTTTCTTTTACACGAAAAAAGGCGTAGCTCCACAAATTACTAAATCCAAAATCACATTGTAAAACTGTTTTAGTTTTATCATGCCTTATTTAAACCCTTTGACGTTTTTTACCATTGAGCTGAAACACCCTGTATACTAAGGTTAGGTAATAGGTGTCAAGAAGGTATGATCTTTTTGAATAATACTCGTCAAAAATTAATTAGTCACTTCCAAGTCAAAAATTAATTCCTCAATGCTCACTCTCTACTTGTCATTGTATTATCATATCTAAATAATTATTATGATTGCTCTCAATTTCTCGAGTGCCTAGGTAGTTGGGTAGAAAAATTCGTCATCATCTGGTGATAAGGAAAAACATATTGTGAGGTTTATTATCTCCTATGACTTTCTTATCAGAAGAATTCTCTATTTCGAAAGTATTTTGTTGTTGACTTCCAAACAATAATTTAGTAAGCTTTTCTGACGTAGAGAGTGGTTTAATGTTAAAGTCACATGTTTATACCTGTATCTACTTAGAAATTTCATAATTCGTTAACCTAGCATATATCAAAAATAATTGTTCTAATTGCCTGAGAATTCATGATTTTTTGTGTTTTTGTTGTATCAATAAATATTTTATTTAAATAAAAAATAAAATATTTTCTGAATTTTGTGTTTACCTTGACTTTAAATAAATCCTGAAAGTACCATCTTCTGCTTTACTATTGCTTTAAATACCTTCATAATACCTACATCACTATTTACGTAGTTCTGAAGTACTTTGGTTTCAATCAAAATCTGTCAAGATGAAGAGAACTTTCTTTTCCTCGTGCAGTCGATTTTATTCCAAAATAAACACCCAATCCTCTCAGTATCAAGTAAGTACAGAACAGTAGGTACCTAATAAATTTATAAATTACTAGCGGGCTGCACCCGCTGGCTAAATCATCACACACACCACATTTATCACACCCACACACACATATACCACATACATCACACCCACAAACACGCACACACACCACATACTCGTACATCACACTCATACACACACATTTACATCACCCACATCCACACACACACACCAAAAAATGTCATTTAAGTTGAAAAATGTGGAAAAAATTGTGTCACCCACTTATCATTATTTCGAGATCGAATGATGTCAAATGATCAAATGAAAGCTCAAACCCTTGCCTAAAATTTTATTACTTTAAGTTGATAGGTCACCACTACAAATTTCGAGAAAAAATGTCATTCAGGTCGGAATGTCGGATCCTTCCTCAAGGACTATCAAATAAGCTGAAGTTACAGTAAGGCATTTTGGTTTGTTAAAAACTCATGGTGAAAAGATCGCTTGGATTGTTGTACGTTTTGTGACGAAATCATGCCCTAATGTGTGAGTACTTGTTAGGGCAAAGTAAGAATATTTATACTATCAAATAGTTTTGATTGCATCTAAATAATTTATTAAAAACTCAACGACATATAAAATCAACAGTTTATCATTTTTTTAACCCCCCCCCCCCCCTCCATAAGTAGAGGTTTTGTGGTAGCCCAAGTTCCACGTACATAGCTGCAGAGGTAAACCTGGGACCTTTTCAATTCCACATAAACACATACCAAATTCCACATAGAGAGGATTCTGGCCTTCGAGTAATTCCACATTTATGTTTCACATATCCAAGGTCGTCTGTGTACGAATATTGAGTAAACATTTGATATACCCACATACAGACCTTGCCGAGACATTTCCCTGCCCTTTCAACGTGACGTCATTTCAGCCGTCTTGTCACTGTCCAATGCCCACTGTTCAGTGAAACTTGTACCGTGTACTGCCGTGCAGGCAAACAAAAGATCGATATTCAATAAATGACCTTTTTGTACCTATAGTACGTCTAAAAATAAAATACTACGGGATACCACAGGAGGCATACATAAAAATCTGAGGCTATTACGGAATGGGCAAGCTACAACATAGACCACAAGCGTCTACAGTAGCTCCTGTTCATGGCTCCGAAATAAAAGAGGCTGTGAATCACTCATCTTCTTTTTTTTTAATCACCTACATGTGTAAAAATAATGGGTACCAGTTTTTTCGCTGGCTTATAATTAACTATGAATGCTACCAATACCAATTCGCATTACAGTGGCTATAGGATACTAGCGCCGATTGAGCCAGTAAAAAGGACATTTGCGCGAAGAAAAAGAAGTTAGGGATGAACGTTTCCGCTGATGACTAAAAAATAATAGGAAAGGTTATTTCCATTGCTAACAATGTCGTTCCAAATTAATACTGGGCGGACAATTTCTTCACTTTATACATTAAAGTAACAGTATTAAGTACTCGTTAGATCCAATCGGTTGGTATTGGTACAAAGTTTGAACCTAGAGTTACATTATGTAAGGTGATTCTGTAGACCGGTAAAGTCTATTCCATATGATCATTGGTAAATGTATAAAAAATGTTGTGGATCTAAAATTTAAAGAAGTAGGTAGTTTAAGACTACTAAAAAATCATTTATTAATCATTAACACCCGTAGAATGGCTCTGTAATAATTAAGTATTTATCTAAGTAACATTATTTTTTGATTCACTCTGTATGAGCACAAATTACACGCAAGTGTCCATCTCCAATCACAGTCGGGGGTCGTAGGAATAGTATTTTTTTTTGTCAAAAACAGGGTAAGAATATACTAAAGCAAATACAACATGTATGTACAAATGTAAGTATACAGTATGTTTGAATAAGTAAACTACTTCATGGTCCTTGGGATAGCTTTGACTGATTGTCACGTGATTGCTTTTGTGAGAAGTCAAGAAAGTACATTTTTATATTTCATGTTAAAAAATGTAATATTAAATTTAACCAAAGTGATTTAATTTTTTCATTGACTAAATTAGCGTTAAGTATTAATTTCATCACAATGACCAATTCTCCAAAAGTTCCTGGCAACCTGAACAATTTTGAAAGTTCAAAGGCGGAAGACATTACCGGTTGGCCATGCTAGGGGTGGCTAGTTCCCACGCAACAGAGTGTACACAGTGGACCCCCCCCCCCCCCCCCCCCCCTCCTCACCAGTTCATTTGTTCTGTTTTCATGCTTGTGCTGCCAGTTGAAATATTAATACCCCCTCTCTCCTCTCTCCCCATTGTTTACCTGTCTTTTCCTTAATATGTCTTCTACAAACTCCTTCTCTTTCTATCTCTGTCTCTCTCTCTCTCTCCCGCTTTTCAGGGACCACTTATGTAAGTTCAGTTGTTAGACAGGTGAGTATGGATGGGGGGTAAACTAGTATCTATAGAGGATAGTATTGGAAAAATCAGGTAAGTTCACCAGAGTCCGGATGTCCTAGGACTTAGGTCTATATGTATACATATGTATATGATTGATCACGACAATTTGTAAGGAAAACAGAGCACAGAATGATCAGGTTAGTTACATGATATGAAGTAGGTACTTTGTCTCTATTCAATTAAATTAATTAATTTTATTCTAGATCTCGTATCTGTAGACCTATATCTGACTAAAGAGCAAAAAATATTGAAATTTGAACGGTAACAAATATCAACAAAAATTAAAAGATTCGATCCCCCATCCAGCCATTCACCAGTTTAATCTACCTGAGAAACTTATTTTTACAAAAAGGCATTGTCATCCACAAGTGCGGTCATGTCTTGGTATTTCCTTTGACGTTCCTCTCCGATTCCACCATGTTACATGAGAAAACAAGATAGCGATTTTGGAATTTTGGATATAAACTTGATGTTCCATTGTGTTGTTTCTACTTTCTCCCACAGCAAAACCATTCGGATATGATACAGCTTGTCGATAAGTTAAAGTTCAATGTACAGAAGTGCTTACAAGGAGACGCCAAAAGTCGAAACAGACACTTGAAGAAGGGGAAAATGTTGGCTCGCGAACGTATTGATGCCTTGATTGATCCGGGATCTCCATTTCTAGAACTGTCGCAATTAGCCGCACATGAAATGTATGGGAATGAAAGTTCCAGCGCGGGCATCATCACTGGGATTGGAACTGTTCAGGGGTGAGATTTTACTACTTACCTGCAATCCTAGGTGTCTATTAAATTTTAAGTCTTTAAATAAGTAAAACTAGTAATTTCGTTAATATAGAACGATCACTTTCAAATATATTAAACCAATCTGTTCTGAATTGTATTACATGTATGATTATCACATATGAAAGCGGTACGAGCCTACTCTCCGAGATCTATTGATTCGAAGTTTTTTTAATTTAAAATTGGACCGTTTGGATTATGCCTCCTGTCTTCAAAATTTCGTTACAATGTGTCCAGATTCTCCAGTAATATGAAAAACATACAAACTATTGGTAGAAACATCTCTTTTACAAGTTTAGTGTGCGCTTGAGCTTTTTCTATAACTTTTTTATAACCACTTATGTGTGTAATCGTACATGACAGGGTACATTTTTATTGTAAAGCATTTTTTTTTTTTAATGATATAACACGTGTACCATATTATATCGAGGAGGAAACCTTTTCTACAAGATTTTGACTTTTTATCATTAGCAGGGGTGGTCCCAGGCGGATCAACAATAAAATCTTAAATAGTATTACCCTACTTGTAATACATTTATGAAAAAAAGTTGACATTAGAAGTATTTTAAGACAAGTTTGAGATTTTTAAACAATACAGGGCCGGAGATATCGTACATTTCATTTCACAGTTTTCAGCCATTTTTTATATAAGAATTAATTGTATTTTTGTAAAAATTGTTGTAAACGTGTTTTTCTATTTGAAATAATGAAATTTTTATGGTTTTTGATACCATTAGCTTTACCAGGGGAGGTGTCAAGGGGTCATTTTTTTACTTGTGTTAAAACTATTCTTTTTTTAGTATAATCAGTGCTTAATATTTGCACTGAGTGTTGTTGTTTAATCTAAATTTAAGATACCCTTGAAAACAGGGCCGAAGACTAGGACTGCACGCGGGTTTTAGAATATTTTTATTTTTAATTGACCAATGTGAATCATTGCATTTATTTAGTACAAGTTATAGTCGAAAAAGAATGGTTTTACATTATTTAAAAGAAGTTGACCCCTTGATACCTCCCCTGGTAATGCCAATGGTATCAAAAAAGTATGAAATTTTCATTTTTTCAAATGTAAAACCATGTATTCAACTTTTTAAACAAAAATACAATTATTTTCTTATACAATATTACTGAAACCTGTGAAATGAAATGTACGATATCTCCGGCCCTGTTATGGTTGAAAATCTCACAACTAGTCTGAAAATACTTTTAATGTCAACTTTTTTTCAGAAATTTATTACAAATAGGGTAGTTCCATTTAAGATTCAAAGTTTTGAGGTTATATTATGCTATACGAGTATTTATATCGTATTGATAAGGAGAGAAAAGGTCATAAGAGCTATTATAAATAACTCTAATAAAGAGTTATTATAATGGCTTTGATGGCAGAGATTGCCTCAGGCAGTAATCACGCCCTTTATCAATATTTAGTTATAGTTATGATATTTGTGTTCACTTTCGTGATAACACAACTACTCAAACTCGCTTCACTAATAGCCGAGTTTATCACAACTCCACCAATCACTGATTCGGCAACCACCCTCGAATCTCGAGGGTTCGCGAATCCGCCAATCGGGTTTTATCACGAAAATTCAAGCTCGAGTTCGCGAATCATGATTGGCGTTACGGCAACATCGCAATTACACGAAAACCTCAACAAAGCCTCTGATTTTTCGGAAATTGCGATGTTGTTTTGTTAACTTTTTACATTTTGAATTTCTGAAAGCATTTTGAACGTTTTTTTTGTGCCGACCACATGGTCTTTTCATAAGTTTCATATTGATCATTTATCATTTTGTGTGACTTGGGTTCAATTCTCACTAGGGCAAGATATAATATATTACCTTATGAGTAAGAATACTGTTTCAATGTGACTATCAGGGATGGAATTATGGTCAAAATAAGATATTGGGACAGATGGTGATCTCGGTTTTATTCCCAGCAGGGTAGAAATTTTTCTGCCCTATGTCCACTGTAGGTATTTCCATCACGTTTTCATTAATGTTGTGTACTAGAATTATAATTATAGTTCTCATACCTAGCTGTTTAAGAATTCTAAATATTATCAAACACCTCGGCCGAGGTGTGAAGAACGCCAATACAAAGAAAGAGACAGCCCGGCAGAGTGTAAGGTTACGGAAAACATAGTTCCCATGCATTTCATGTACTTTCAGCCAGCGAGGTTTTCAGCAGGAGTTTGTACATACTGGTGTGGAGAGATGATATGGGACCTGCACTCATACCCAGAGTCACCAAGAAGTTTTAGTACATGTGTTTTAAAGTCTAAAGGCGGAATTAATAGACGTTTTTGTAATACCTCTGTGGCGCTAAGTCACGGATTGCGTACTGTGTAAGATAGGGAAAACCGACACTTACCAACGACTTAAGTTATTGATGTTGTCTATTAATTCCGCCCTAAATCTTGTAGGAACTGAGATTCGGACAAATTCAGAATGTTCCCGAATGAGCTTTTATCTTCCTGGGATTATCTCGTTTTCAGGAAATATCACATAGACTTAAAATTCAAATTGTGGTGAAGCACAATCAGAAAAAGCACAGGTGAAGCACAGAGCAGAAAAATTCCTGCCCCGCTGGTGATCGAACCAAGGTCACCATGCGTGCAATGCCTAGCGCTAAATCATTGGGCAACGGTGACTACTCACAAATCGCTTCTCGGCCTTTTGGTTAAGATGTAATATCACAAAAATAAGTATTAATTTTAATAGCAATCGCGTGATAATGGCCAGTTTGAAAAATTTTCAAGTATATTTTTAGGAATAATTCAAATTTTTTTCAGTCTTTATTACAAAACTTTTATAAACTTAGCACATCAGGATAAGATGACAGGTTTATGAAGAACAAGGACAAGGATAATTAAATAATGGGCAAAAGAATAAAGATGTCATGAAGATAAACAAGTATTTGAATTTTGAAAAAGATAAACATTTTATCTTTGTTTACGATTTAAAAATTCCAAAGAAGAAATTCTATAGTATTTTCAATATTTTTTTCTCTTTGGGAAGCCAATCGGTCCTCGAATCACTGATTCGTGAATCAAGGTTACTTCCTCAAATTGAGTGCTCCGAATCACCTGCGAATCAGAGATTGAAGATGATAAAACCCGATTCGTCGAGCCAATCCGGAGTTCGAGCGAATCCGGGGTGAATCTTGGATGATAAAATCGGCTATAAATCTATCCTGAAACAGGGACTTGAACCACCGACCACTAAATTACAAGTCCGCCGCATTATTAATCAAGCTATACTGGGTCGGTTTATTTGGTTTTATGAGGTATGTTTATATTAGATTAAACTTTGAAGGAATTAGCTCATGGTGCATTAATCATGGCATCATTCAATAATTCCGCCATTATTACATAATAGGTATGTATTTCAATTACTACTCTTTTGGTACTTTCATTAAATAAAAATAACATATTAGAATGACCCCAGGTCTGGTCCAATAGTTTACTTATTTAGACTTATTCTAAAAAAATTCTTGTTTAGCTAGCATTGTTCCTCACCTGTGAATGTGTTGATGTTCTCCCCATCAAATTCTTCAAAATCTGAAAGTTATACACGTTAGCATCCGAACAAAAGAAACTCAACATGCTCTTTATCTTGCCTTAGGAAAAGTTCTTTTTTCTGTGCTTATTACAAATTAGACTTTGAATAATATTATTTACATTGTACCATACTCAAGCAGCTCGTGCTTTTCTCAGTGAACGTGAAAATTTGTTTCAGAATATTTGACGTGTTTCTCCTGATTTTGTGTAAAAAAAAAACTTTTTACTGAAAATTTTCCTGTTCTTCAAAAGAACAATATATTCAGGATGACAAAGGAAGTTTTTAAAAGAATCTTTGATGGGTTGACTCTATAAATGTGTGCGGCTTTCCCCTCGGGTACATTGAATGATTTGTACTGCCGCCACCGCAATTGAGGCTCAAATCTTTTTTTACCTCCAGGTAAACTTGATGAGAAATTGCGGGGGTCGTATACCGAACTGAGGCCCGTGTACCTGATGATATTATGATATTTCAATTCAATGTAAATAAAATAATACTAGTGTAGTCACAGTGGCAGAGTGAGTTAGCGCGCTAGGCATTGCACGCACGGTGACCTGGGTTCGATCCCCAGCGGGGCAGGAATTTTTCTGCTCTGTACTTTGATGTTCGGGGTCCACTCATACCTCGTGAGGAAAAATGAGTAGTTACTTGTATGAGTAACGACCAGTGGCGGCATTACCAGAGTAAAAAGAAATTAATGTAATAGAATAATTCGAAATGTAAAGGAGGCTCTTAGTAATGCTGCGCTACCCACAAAAATTGTGAAGAGGCCTTGTGCTTCACCACAAAGAAAATCATACATACATACATACTAGTGGATTCAGTCGTGATGGACGTTCTTCAAGTCCTTCCATTAGTGAAAAATAAATTATACGAGGTTTAAATTAGACATTAAGGTATCCTATTTGTAAACTCAAGGCATGACCCATTATGTATAGTTTCCTTACCCTACTATAAATCCGAGACATGGTCTTCTACAAAAATTCCCTAACCCTACTTTACACCGAAAGGCAATGTCCTATATTTTAGGGCTGAACTCGGAATTCCACCTAGCACTTTGGGCTGACATTCGGTAAAAAAAGAAGGTCATTGGGATCATTTAATTGGGACCACTGGGATCATTATTTCCATCATTGCTAATACATGTCGAAAATGCAAAAATAATAAGAGATATACATTTGAATGGAATATACCTTTTGTTTATACTGCCGAAGTAAGATTGAAAAGTCCCTTTACTCCAGCAGTCAAACAGGTCTTATGTATTTCATCGGTTCATAATAATTTACATTTCGAGTAAGGAATTAATGAAGGCTTATGAATTGATGTAAATAAGAAAATTAAAAAAAAAAAAAAAAAAAAAAAAAAAAACGCGCTCTTGGCTTTTTCTTTCTAACACATCTACTCACTTTGCGTATGTTTTCCGCAGAATAGAATGCATGATCGTGGCTAATGACGCTACAGTGAAGGGTGGAACTTACTACCCCATCACAGCCAAGAAACATCTGAGAGCGCAAGAAATCGCTGACGAAAACCGACTGCCTTGCATATACCTCGTGGATTCGGGGGGTGCCAATCTTCAGTACCAAGCAGAGACATTTCCAGACAAAAACCACTTCGGGAGGCTATTTTTCAATCAGGCAAACATGTCGGCTAAAGGAATACCACAGGTATGTTTTCCGGGTTACATAAAAATATGGATAAGTCATGCCGTATTTAATAATGTCGCGTAGTCTCATTAGAAAAATGGATTTTTACGTGTGTTGTTCACTTTAGCACACGCAGTACAATTATTTGTATTTTTTAATATTTAGAGAAAACTCATTTTTCGTGGAGATATAGTACAATACTACTTATGTTGGGGTAATTCAAATCATTTTTCCATTTAGTTTACAACATATGAAAAAGGATAAGGAACAAGTTCTCGAAAAGATTTCCATCTCTGAAAGCCCCAAACCCCTCGTCAGTTTCGATACAATAGAAAGAAAATAAATCTGTCTTTTACGAAACATAGAAAAAAGTAAAAAAGCACAAAAAACTTTTCCAAAAAAAGAGTGAATAGAATGTTTCTTAATAATATTTTACCTTACAGAGGTACTCACTCTGTAAGGTAAAATATTATTAAACTACAACTCACAGGTACAAGGTACTCAGGATTTGTACAGTGAAGATGTGTTGGGAAATTGAGAAACTCAAAATAATTTCAAAGAAAACTTTTGTGAAATAAATACTCATCGGAGCTTAAAAAACAGCAACAGGGATTCCAAACATTGAGCCTTCAAGGGTTAAGATGTAATCATTCGACAATTAAAATACTTACTTAAAAACTTTTTGGTGGATAGTAAGAACAAGAAGACTGTGTACCTACTGGAAGCAACAGTTGTACACTGACCTGACTTCATTTGGCTTTACAAGATTACAAAGTTATACATATTTAATGATAATATGTAGTTATGAAGCCTAATTAATTATACTTTCGTCTATAATAAATTACAAAATAATAAAATGTACCTCTACAGTAGCTTTGTCTACAACTTTTATAAACTACTTTTATTCTCAGTGACTTTGTAAAGTGGCGTTAACAAAAAGCGCATGTTACACTATTGTTGTTGGTAGGTATTTTATCTTTCATGAATTTGTACTTCAAGCTCTTTGCTTTCAGCTTACTCGGAATAAAACGCATAATGGGCATGGCAGAAGAGCTAGAAAGCGAAATGTTAGTAGAGAAACAAAGTAAATTGAAAAAGTCATTAAATAAAATATGAAGAAAGTTCTTAGACGGAATGAAAGCTGAACCTCCCCCTTCTTGTCTTCTCTGTGACTCACACTTCCTCTTCCTCCTTCAACTAGCGCTCTACCCACTCGTTCTGGATTAATTAATTCAAAATTATGAGAGAAGATTCACAAAGGGCCACAAGTATATTACGCAAATGTTTTTATTAGTCTCATCATTGCCCTGAGGAGAATGGGAGGGAAGGAGGATCAGCAAATAAACGGAGAGTTTGGGAGAGAAAGAGGGAGAGGAAAGCTCCATTGGTGTTTACTGATGTTCAGGTTTATAAAGTTTACTCTGAGAAATTGATTAATAATATAAACACCGTTTGAACTCTTTGTGTATTGAGCGTTTGGCATTTTCCGGAGGCCAAAAATTTATCCTCGCTTTGTTCATTATTATTATTCCTACTTTATAAAGAGAAATTTTATGGTGAGAAGTGATTTATAATTTTAGTGTTGGTTAAAATAAAACTTCGATCGGAAAATAATAATAATATAATATTATCTTATTTATATATAGTGCCTGATTAGGACGAATGAGTCTCAGTAAGTTTATGACGTATTATTATGTGAACATTAAAGATAGGATAGTATACTTGGCCCTTTTTTTAACGGTAGTTTTTTTGTGGGATATTATTATTAATACAAGAATGTCTTTCTAAAATACATATTATAGGCAAAGTGTTGAGTTGATGCTTTAAATACTTACAATCAATACACAAGACGTCTTTACTTTACTTATAGCTACCTATGGATGGATAATAATTTATGAACAAATCAATTCCTTTTACCACGAAGAACGTGACTTTGTGAATCAAGGAAAATCCAATTTGGATAATATGCATGCTTTAAATTGGATTGGGGTATTGACAAAAGACTTCATCATCAAAAATGCAGAGGAAATGCTTTGTCGAAATAGCCATCGAAGAATCTTACCTCCTTTCTTAGTTTAAGAATATCTCATATATGTATTCGTAAATAGTTTTAACAAATTTTTATAGAGATGTATTTTACAACGAAGGTTTATAACAACGTAAACATTTTGGATCGAGTTTTCATTTGGTAAGATACCGAGTTATTTTCAAATTTAGGAATTACTAGCCGCGTTGTGGCTAGGCCTGCGGCGCGGTGCGTTCACCGAGGCATGGCCGTGCTGGTGAAAGTAAAATATTTGGTAGTTATCTCCATTTCTTGTCCCTCATCGGCGTAGATCAAGAACGGCTCATCAGAATCGACGTATCAAATGAAAGCTCAAACCCTTGCATTAAAACGTTCTTGCTTTTTGAGGTGATAAGTCGTCGTGACAAATTTCGACAAAGTCCTTACTCAGTGGAGCTTAACCCTAGAGAGAATTTTCTAAAATAATTTCCGGTCCAGACAAAACTTTGTATGTGCAAAGATTCCAGGTTCTCGGTCAACCGGTGTTGATTTGTATGGAGAGTAAGTAATTATATACATACAGACAACTTCATTGTATAAATATAAATTTATCATTACTAAACTTCTCTTTGATCCAGATCGCGGTGGTCCTAGGTCTGTGTACGGCAGGAGGGGCCTATGTCCCCGCAATGTCTGACCAGTCAATCATAGTGAAGAACCAGGGCACCATCTTCCTGGCAGGACCTCCACTGGTGCAGGCTGCCACTGGGGAGGTGGTGTCTGCAGAGGAGTTGGGAGGAGCTGACCTCCACTGCCGGTATGTTTAATGTTCATAAGGGGCTGTAACAGCCTCCGTAGCGTAATGATTGTGACTACTGCCCGTAGTCCAGAGATCCCGAGTTCGATCCCCGGTTGGAGCAGACTTTTCGAAGAAAATTCTGTTCGTTCCGAACAGGTGAGGCTGGCATTTCCGGCCCTACCCAGGCTGGCTGAGGTTAATGTGGGTAGCTGGTACGATTCCCAGCGAATAGAGGGTAACACCCTAGTCCAGATCAGGACGTTAAAGGAAGGGCATCCAGCTATAAAAAACGTGCTCCACCCTACCATCCTCAACCATGAGGTTGAACATGAACAATGTCGACCCCAAAAGCAACATAAGCTAATATGGGATAAAGGCAAGGGATATACAGATATATATATATCAGTATATAAGGGGTTGTATTCCTGCGGCAAGACGTGGAATTTCGGTAGGTCAAAGATTCATTACCGGCTATATTCCTTGTAAGACCTCAACTGTCAATAGGTCAAATATTAATCAGCTACTATATTTCTCGCAAGACCTCCACTGTAGGTATGTTGAATTATAATTCTCATTGGCTCCAGGTAAACAAACCTCAGGTGAATCCAAACGAACAAAGTCTATTTTCTTAGGTTTTAAATAAAAAATAATATTTTATTATTTTGCAAAACACATTGTCCTTTTTTGAAATATAGTCGATAATAATTAATTAGCTTAATTTCTACATCAATGTTTGGACATTCCAATGGGTGGTATCGGGTGTCACAGGATATGAGACAGTTCCTGATTAATGAAATTCTCTTTTTTGTACAGATTTTTTGGTGGAATATTGGCATTGTTAATCTTTATACATTTTTTTTTTTGGGAAAGAGATAGGGGAAAAAATTTTTAAAGACACCCGGAAAACATGGGGAGTGGTATTTCAACCCACTAAAAAACCTATCTCTCATTTAAAGACAGTGCATCCGGAACCGTTACTTGAACATTACTTCAGATACACTGACTCTTGGGCTCACCTTGGGATAACGTCAAGGGTCCGACTGTTCTGATTTCTCAATCTCTCATCTCTTGCTTTCTCTCTCATAATCATTCTGTCTTGTTAAGCTCTCTATCCTCAACCTCTTATTCTCACTTTCTAACATTTTATCCACTATATTCTCCACATATAGTTCTTCCCCCCCATCCTCTCTGTATTTTCTTCTCTCTTCCTCGAATCTTGGGCATTGAAATAATGTATGTTCGGGACTATCCTTTTCGCTACAATATCTACATTCTTCTGACCGTACTATCTTCATTCTAAATAAATAATTATTAAAATTTCCGTGTCCTATTATGAACTGACTTAATTCATAACTGACTTTTCTATATTATCCTTAATCATATCTTAATACCTTTTCTATAATCTTAATACATTAGACCTATGTTTGACATCAAAGTTCTTCCTGCCAATAAACAACAATGAAAATTCAGTGACAATAAATTATTAAAATAATAATGGTCTTCCTAAATTTTGCGTTGGTAGTTTTTTTATGCTAATAATACCTAGGAACTGTTGAAATACACAAATTTTAATTCAGTTATAAGGCATACAAAAACAAAATATTTTTTAGTCAATTTCGTAGTAATAAAATCTCTCTAGTTTTTTTTTTTTTTTTTTTTTTCCTTCTTCTTCTTCTTAAATTAAACCGGTGACTTCATTCAAACTCATTCCATTTTATTTTTTACTCTAAAACTGAAACTTGATTCGCCTTGCTCCACTTCTCAGAACATCTGGAGTGACAGATCACTACGCTCTAAATGACAACCACGCTTTGGATTTAACCAGAGACATTTTCAAGACGTCAGTGAGTGCAGGTCGGTTAGAATATCGGTGTCAAGATTTCCAGGAGCCATTGTACCCGACTGAAGAACTGTATGGCATAGTAGGAACGGATCTTAAAAAGAGTTTTGATGCAAAAGAGGTAAAGTCGTGTTTCCTTTAAATTTAGAGGAGAAGACTAATAATAATATTATACTTCACAAGTAAGGCAAAAGTGATATAATAGATATGTACGAGTATGAGGAAAAAATATTGCATCGGGCCGATTTTTTCCTCATATTATACTGGATTATTTTTTATTGGTAGTCTCGTTAATAAACAAATTAATAGATACCTAAATGTGGGTAGCGCAGAATTATAGGAAGTTCCCTTATCTTTTATATGCTCGTGTATCATTTGGTCACAACTCCACCACCAACAAAGTATGAGAGTACCCCGAACATCCAAAATACAAAGCCGAAAAAATTCGACTCCGCTGGGATTCGAACCCAGGTTACTGTGCGTGCAAGCTTATGTCGCTACCCACTTGGGCACAGTGACTACTTTCATAACCTAAGAAAAGTTTTGTGAAGAGTTTTTTCAAAGTTAGGAGGCTATTATATTTAAAAAAAAGTTAAATTTATCATATTTGTGTTAATCACTTTTGATGTCAAAACTACTCAAACTTGCTTTACTTAATCTACGCTGAAACTGGGACTTGAACTACCGACCTCCAGGTTACAAGTCCACCGCTTTATTGATCAAGCTACTAAGGTCGGGCTATATTTAAATATCTAGCATCAACAGAACGTTAGGGAAAGGATTGGAGCCAGTGCCGGATTAAGGCTGCGCGGGGCCCTTGGCATTTTCAAGGCGCGGGGCCCCAAAATTGAAATATTTTTTTCTAGAATACTAATTTTAGAACCTTGAAACCAAAGCCAAGTGTCCTGGGCACTAATCCATAATAGTATCCAAAACGACGTTTATAACACCGAAGGCAACATTTTTTCCGAGTAATAGTAGAAATATCTAAATATACATTATGAAAAGAATACGAGTATAACTAGAAAGATGTCATTGGGTAAGATGTGTAGACAGTAGATCATCGATTACTGTGGAGATTTTATTGCTAGTATTGAATGCTACTTTTCTTAAAAGGTCCCTGGCAGAAATATTTCCAACTATCAAAAGGCATTTCGAAAATGCACAAAGACTTTTTAATGGTACATTACTAGAAATTGTACGTCTTGAAAAACAATCCAAAACATCATGATAAGTAAATTTGACGGCGCCGCAAGCGAAATTTTTGCAAAGTTATGGGGTAAAGTACTCGGAAAATAGATACAAAAAAATATATCTTGAAAAAAACATTAAAAGCGTCGCAGGCGACTATAATGAAGATTATTGGTTAAGATGTCGATAAAGCCGATCACTGAGCACTCAAAAGACAATTTATGGGTTTGATGGCAGAGATTACCGAAGGCGATAATCACGTCCGTCAATATTATTCTTTTCAAATACGAGTAATTATATGATATTTATATACAGGTATTATATAAAGAGCCGCAGGCAATAGGTATAAATATCTACCTATTTTCATATACGTGGTCGATTTTAAGGGGGCCCCCGTGATTTTTCTTTTAATATTTTGCTCAACTGGCTATGATTTTATTTAATATTAAAATCCAGAAAAACCGACTTGAAGGCCATTCAAAAACACTTATAATATGTGTAAGCTGCCCGAAACGCGGGGTCCCCAATACTGCGGGGAACTTGGCATCTACCAAATCTACAATTGGAGTAGGTAATTTGCTAGTGTCCATGTGGTTGATCATTGTTGATTCGAGGAGTAGATAGTAATAGGGGGCCCGCGCTTTTCTTTCAATTTATGTACTTTGCTGTGAGTGTGTTTTTTCCCCTTTTATTTCTTCTTCTTCTTACTCATTATCCAAAAATACCTAAGCTTTTAAAAAACTCATAATACCTAGTGCAAGCTTTTTAAAAATCTCATAATATCTAGTGTAAGCTGCTCAAGCGCGGGGCCCCCTAAAGCGCGGGGCCCTTGGCATCTGCCAAATCCGCCATATGGGTAATCCGGCACTGATTGGAGCATTTGACTTGCAGTGGAAAACTAAATAAAAATATTTTTCTACAATTTCTTTTAAATTTCAGGTTATCATGCGCTTAGTCGACGGTTCGGAATTCTCAGAGTTCAAACCTTTGTATGGTGAAACTCTAGTAACAGCTTTCGCTAGCATTTACGGAATTAAGTGTGGCATCATTGCCAATAATGGAGTCCTGTTTTCAGAGTCGGCACTGAAGGTAAAGGTTTTAAATGATAATAGATATGTAGTTATATTACTTTAGCAAAAAATTAGTTGATTTTTTTATGAATATTTATTTAAAGAGAAGTCTGTATTATTCAGAGTCCTTGCCCCTGAGTTGATTTTATTAGTGCACAATTTGTGTGAATACCTCTGCATAGTACAGGCTAGGCACAGCACCCTGCGCCCTGCATGGGGAAGACCGTTCTCAAAATTTGGATAAAAAAAATTGAACGAGACACTAGCTCATTATATAAAATAATAAATCTCGCAACAGTATGTGTGAATATTATTAGTGAGACATAATATTTTATAAATACCTACATATTATGTATACACAAATATTGGTTACAAACAAAAAAAGGCAAGGAGGGTAGGTAATAAATAATGCAACAACAAAAAACATGTCCTAACTAAAAGGCATGGTTATTGCCTAAAAGTGTAAAATTTGTGTAAATCTAATTATTATACCTACCTTTAAAAGCTAATGATAACAAATACATGTTTTTTTCCAGGGCTCTCATTTTATTGAATTGTGTTGTCAGAAGAAACTCCCCTTAATTTTCATTCAAAATATCACAGGTAGGCTGAATGTCTTGTGATGTTATTTCAGAAAAATCATTTATCATATGGCAAATTGAAGATATTCTGAACTCATGTATGTATATCGACAGAGAAGACGTGAGAAAATCCTGCGTTTTTCTATGGTATCTAGTAACCAGACTCAACAGCCACAGACTTAATTCGCTATTATTATCTGCTATGTCACTCTACAATCATCACTCCTCTAAATTAGACCTTTCGAATATTGGAAAGGAATCATAGCAAGAACTAGGTTTAGAAAATATTTTCCCACCTAGGTTAAGATATAACAAAATTAAAAATGCGAAACCACAATAAATGATCTTGTATTGTATCGACCCCTAATAAGGAAAAAATTAACACACCCCCAAACTTAACTTCTGACTTTGCGTAAAGAACAATACACGCTCGTTTTGTTTTTCTTGGCGTTGCAAAACTAGCGTTTTGCTTGATAGGAGAAATGGAGATGAAAAAATATCACACATCACCCAATATACTAGAATGTCCAGACGAAGAAGATTAATATGTTATAAATAAATATTTTACAGATTCAAAATAGGTAATTCAGTTTGCGAAATTTAATAATAATATTAAATATTATTATTGCGCTAATATTATTACTGCGCAAACAAATTTTGTTTCTGAAACGTGCTTTGTTTGTAAAATAAAAAATCCTAGCACGGCATGGTATAGATAGGTCCTGATAATCCTGAATTCGAATTAGAGCAGGGGGCGGCGACGGTGAATTATTAAAAAGCAATTAACTAACAAGCTCGCCCGCCACTCGTCCCCAGCGCTGAGCTAGAATAGTATTTCTCTTTTTTATTTCCTAATTGATTACGAGGCTAAATAATACCTGTAGTGGTTAATATAAAAAATACAACTATGGCAATATCTTTTATTTATCGAATCATGAATAAAATTACTCCTGATGATCTTCATTCACTTAAGACCATGACCGCGTGATTATGTGCTAGAAGAATGGACTTTATCCACCCCCGGATGTTTATAGAGGTATTTAAGGCGCTTTTGGACTTTTTTAAGGCTTATCAAATCACACTACTTTTAGAGGCTGATGCATAATATCATTTGTACTTGTTTCAGTTGAGTCAATTCGTTACCGGAAATTTACCAAATTTCTAGATAGTTCGTCCTAGATGGTTAGAGATATTGAGAAAAAAATAAAACCTGATCATTTTGACCTTTTATGAAACTTGCGTTTCTTAAAATAAAATAAAATTAAGTTTCAAATCTATACGTGCACCAGTTGCGGAATTCGACAGCTTTTTGAGGAAACAAGGAAAGTCGTGGAATTGTTATTCAATTGTTAGTATTTAGACAACAACAACAACAACAACAACATGAGTTACACTTAAGAGGATATTTATGTGATCTGTCGTTATATTGAAACTTATTTTCAGGATTCATGGTGGGAAAAGAAGCTGAAATGGGAGGCATTGCAAAAAATGGTGCTAAAATGGTAACGGCAGTCGCTTGTGCCAAAGTTCCCAAAATAACTCTCATCATAGGTGGATCTTATGGCGCCGGAAATTATGGCATGTGTGGCCGTCCCTACTCGTGAGTATGTTCAGATTGTTCAGCATGTTTCTTCTGGTAGCTTTAACCAGTTTATTATATAATTTAAAAAAGTATCGTATGTGAAAGACTTTCGTGTTATTACAACTACTCAAACTCGCTTTAATGAATCTACCCTGAAACCGGGTCTTGAACCACTGACCTCCAGGTTACAAGTCCGCCGCCTTATCGATCAAGCTACTGTTTTTATTTTATTTTTATTTTTTATGCTTACACAAGCAATAATAATATTGCATTTACGTGTATGATATAGTACCACTTTCAATATTTTTTCTTAAACTTGAACTTGTTTTATTTATTTTACAAACCTAAATCTTATTCTTTCTCGTGAAGTAACAATAATAATGTATATATCATTTTAATTTTTTTATCTTGATCCTTTCCACAGTCCTCGGTTTCTCTTCACATGGCCCAACTCTAAAATAGCCGTGATGGGCGGGTCCCAAGCGGCGGGTGTTCTGGCTCAAGTGACGCGGGAGAGTCGAAAGCGGGCTGGTAAACCATGGACAGATGCCGACGAGAGCAACCTAAAGAGACCCATCATTGAGAAGTTTGATCTCGAGTCAGACTGCTACTATGCCACAGCAAGGTGAGACTTCTGTGTGTTTAACTTTCAATCCAATACGAGTAGGATGATCACAAAGTACC
Source organism: Bactericera cockerelli (assembly GCA_024516035.1). Taxonomy (NCBI): domain Eukaryota; kingdom Metazoa; phylum Arthropoda; class Insecta; order Hemiptera; family Triozidae; genus Bactericera; species Bactericera cockerelli. Next base: position 30,862,784 of record CM044955.1, on the reverse strand, counting down.
TTTTTAAATAAATTCAATAACAGTAGTTAACTCTCTCTTTGATTATTGTTTTTATAACGAGGCGTGATTTTTGCCTTGGGGAATCTCTGCCATTAAGCCTCTCTTTCTTTCCTTCCTTATTATAGGATAAGGAAAGTGAAAATATGATTGTGCATGAAACAATAGCCACTTAAGATACATAGATACACTCTAGTGGTCTATGATGTAGCTGGCCCAACCCATAGTATGCCTCCTTGCTGCCTCCTCTCACCGGGAGATATCCCCTACAAGGTGAAGGTGTCGTATGTACTTTACATAGGTACTCGTACAGAAGAATAGAATTCACGCCCAACAATATCAGGTCATATTTTAAGAAGTTTATTCCCAAAGTTTGATTTATTTCATACTTTCCTCGTCCCTTCTTTTTATAAACTTATATTGCTCGGATAAGAACCCCGGAATATTCAGATTACAGTCTGTTTCTTACAGAAGTACTTGAATAATATTTATAATGTCTGTAAAAATTGCCAGCTTCAAATTTCCTCATTCTTTTTCTTGCTTCAAGTCATGAAGTTTACTACGAATTGGAACTTATAGGTCTCAATTTTTATTCTAACTCAACAGACTTTGGGACGACGGCATAATAGACCCTGCGGATACCCGTAAAGTTCTTGGACTCAGCTTATGTGTCGTCATGAAGTCTCCCATAGAAGAAACCAAATTTGGTGTTTTCCGAATGTGAAGACTTGAAGAGCCACTGATTTGAAACCAAGGACGGGGACCTGGTTTACTTGCTTTAGGTGGATCACGACGGAGAGTCGGAGAGTAAGAAAATTCATATTTCTTACCTACCTTTTATTCTAAACCAACTTTCATCCTAAAATCAGGCAAAATGTCGGCACTGGCGTCATCTATTTGAACAAAAAGTATCAAATTCTTTTCATTTATGAAGGCTAAATAATAAAATTCAAGCTAGATTTTACATCTTGAGATATCTTGTGCACAGATAGACACCCACACGGAACAATACTATAACCGAAACTGTGAATTAAGTCTCTTGGGACCTTCATTGTGTTTATCGCTTATAAATACTGAACACTGCTTTTAGATAAATTTTATTCATCCATATATTTATTTAAGTACTTCAAATTCCTCGTCGCGTGATATCAAAATCAGATTGGTTTTGTTCATCAGTCCCAGAAGCTAAACCTGTGTGTGTGTGTTTGTACTTTTATGTGTGTTAAGTGTTTTATGAGTTAAAATAAACAATACATAGATAAAATTCTAGAATCGAGAGTGTGTGCAGTGTGTCACTTTTTAGGCTCTGGAGATCCTGAAACGTGTTTTCGCTCTGTAAACTGACTAATCGCAAAATTTGGGGGATTACATTACTTTTCTTTCTATAGGATAAGAAAATAGAAAGCAGGAGAAACATTTCCCAGGCGGAAGAAGAAACTAAAAAGCAGAAAAAAGTCATTATCCTCGGGGTGTTTTTTTGTGTATTTTCCTGAACGATCCATTCTCTTTCCGGAAATGGAAGGATATAGGGACACATTTTTGTGAATGTTACTTTCTATTATGTTCAAAGCTCATTCATTTGTTTTTCTAACAGACATAGAGTGAGGGTTCAAATGGAAGTTAAGCTTTAAAAAAATATTAGTCTTGTGATTTCCATTTTTTTTTTTTTTTTTTTCTTCTTCTTCTTCTTTTCAGATTTAAAGCGTGCTCGTTAATTTTGTGTCAAAAAAGCTATGCAGCTGTAAAATTATCTTAATGTATAAAATCCATTTATATTCAATTATTCATAATCAACAGAACTCCGAAGTGGTTGTACCAAATGACTCCCAATTTGGTACAAAAGGGGGCTTTTGGTATTTAGGTGCAGCATACCAAGATTTTTGAGGATTTATACGAAAATCAAATAGGATGTCAGCTACGGACAAAAACCTCAACGGCGACAAAGTTCCAGATTTATGCTATAGTGCTTCAAGAGGAATTTTTATCAGCAAGATTTGCACCCCATTTATTATAATTTTAGCAAGCCATTTAGCTAGTTGGGATGTTTTTTTATGCTTCTTTTCCTCTTCCCTTTCTAATTTTTACTTTCCTTTTCCTATAGAAAAAAGTTATATGATTACCCAAATATTTCAATGGTCAGTTTTCAAGTGGCAAAGAAAATGTCAAATTTTGCGAGATTTTTGCTGGCATGAATCCGGATTCTTAGCATTATTAGTGCCCGTGGCCCTATTGACATATCAAAACTGCAGCACTACTTTTTTGGCTCATGATATTAATGTTCTATTTTACTTGGAGAATTACAGAATTTTTAAACATTCAAACCACACGCGTTTAACTGAAAATGTTGAAGTAGAATAAATTTATTTTATTGGCAGAACTTTCATTTGTACCTAAAGTTTTGTGCTGAAGCCTTCAAACACGTAAAACCAGATTGATAGCTAGAAATATTTCACGTTAAAATTAATAACAGTTCAGAGGGCCGAATGTACAGGGTCGTATAAAGTTTTAAACGAAACAAAGAACTATCTAACCACATTCAAACTCAGTTTAAAAAAAATATAATAACTATAGAACATTTACGCCATCTAAAGGATTCGTGAGAGGGAATGAGCCCGCAATGTAGGCTGCATTCCCTCTCTGAATGGCCAGGCTCAAACGTTGGGTGAGGTAGAATGCTGCTCTGAAATCGAACCGCCAATATCGTGATCTTTCTTTTATCACTGAACAAAAGTTGCTGGCGCACAGATTTTGTTTTAAAATAATGGAAAAACTTAATTTTAAGATTACAAAACAATACAATCGTACATTTAAAGTTGTCATAAGTCACATTGAAGAGCCCGAGAAACAGTAAAGGGAACATTTCTGACTGCTGGAGTAAAGAGACTCTTCAGTCTTAATCGTCAGTATTCTATCCTCTATCATTTTCAGTAAATATTTTATTTTAATTTATTCTAAAAAAATCCAATGTTTACCCAAGAAGCGTGTCATAAATAATGTGGGGGCTTCATATCTTGACGCCATGCGATTCCAGTAGCACCAACCGTTCTCTCCGATGATTCTAGCTGCTGGGATTCGAATCCATAATCATCCGATCAAACGGCAAAGCTGTTTTCCTGAAGTCATAATTTCTATGCGCGCCTTAAAACTTTAAGTTATGCAATCTGCATTATGAAACACTCAAAGAACGTGGATAGATACCACGGAGACGTGACTGACACAAAATTTGGTTGCAAAAAATCTTTTTCCTTATCTTCTAAAATGATAAATTACATATATCTAAATAAAATTAATTAATTCCTAAGACAGCCCTAACAATAACATGTGAAGTAATGAGCTGATACCTTCACCCTGTATAAGACAACCCATTTGCATTTTCAACCAGGCTTTTGTGCTGCCCGTTCATCCTGTGAGCTGGAAAAAGCTTGCGGTCCAGAGGATAGAATTCTTTGTTCGGACAATTAATCATGCCGGCCTTATCTTTGTGCCAATTTATTTCCTTTATATTTACATGTTACCGTCGTTACCGATGTTACCCTCTCTGTGATATCTAGTTGCTATGGAAGTTATTGCCATAACCTACAACTTTAGTAGGGACATGTGTATATAATACTTTCTTTGTCTCTGAGATCTCACCTGATCATAAATAAAATAATCTATGTCTGTTTGCGAGTATAATGCATATTGCATACATTAATTTTTCGGTGCGCATAGATATTTGGTGTAATGGCTAGCTTCATTAATACCTAATTCTGTATTATTTTAGGAACCGACCTCAGTAGCTCGATCAATGGGACGGTCGACTCATAACCGGAGTTCAGAGGTTCAAGTCTCAATTGCAGCTAGGACTTTTCCGTATCTTGAATATCCCATTATATCCCAATATCTTATTTTTGCCTATTCCGCCACTGGTCGCTGCTAACATCAAAGCAGCTATTCATTTTTCCTCACGAGGTATGAGTGGACCCCAAATACCCAAGTACAGAGCGGAAAAAATCCTGCCCCGCTGGGGATCGAACCCAGGTCATCGTGCGTGCAATGCCTAACTCACTCGGCCACTGTGACTACTTTTATAATTAATAAATAAACTTATTATTTTAGGACAAATAGGTTATTTTATTTCCCTTCAAAAAAAAAACACCATATTTAAAATGAAAAAATGTTCTTTATAAACAATATTGTTAGGCGGTGGAAATTAAAACACCTTCACAGGAAAAATTAAAAGTTTTGCGCTGTGCAGATAAAATTCTATTTTTAATTGAAAATCTCATTTTAATAATACAATGGGCTACAAAGTTAGTTACTCACCAAAGTTTTCGTTTTGTTTCAATCTAATCTTTTTAGAAATTTTAAATAATTTATTCAACATTAACGTTGAACAACAGTGGCGGAAATGTTCAAGATGAGGTAGTACGTACCCACAGTATTTTCTTTTTTTTTTAATATTCTAAACCCCTACTTCATACTTCTTTATGTTACTTTCTGACTACCACACTAGGTCAGCATACATGAGAACCGGGTTCAATTCTTAACTGGGTTAGTTCCGTATTCCCGCTTAATGGTAGCTAGATACTAAGATGTGATCATTTATTGTTAAATTTACTATAATTATGTAAAATAATATTTTCTAGGCTTGCGGCGGGTGATTTTATCAAGGCATGAGAAGAGCATTAATGACTAGCTAGTAATGTGTGACGATATTTAGGGCAAGCCAAGAGGCGAACCTGTCACATGGAGTTGTTTGCATTTAAAAAAAAAAAAACCAAAGAGCTATAAATCGACAGTAAAGTGTTTTTGGAGAACTTCATATTTCTCTTTTTTTTTCGCTTCTTTAAATTGTGAGTAAATTTCCTTACGAAAGTTGACGAGTCTTTTGATACACGGGAATTTTTGCGGGTTTAAGTGAAATGCTATTCTGACGATCATGAGATGTTTGAATCGCACTGTGTCAAATAAAGTTAAAATTAAAAAGCAATCTTCGATAGTAAGGTTTGAAGTAGAATTTTTTTTAACGTTTAATTATAAGTGGATATTATATTGGTTTTCCTTCAAGCTGAACGAGGGCTGAAGTACTGTGGTTGTCCGCCACTAGCTCTCACAACAAGAAGTAATTAATTTTGGCTTAGTTGTCATTCTGCATATCTCATTTCTTTGAGTTTAATCTCTCTTTACCTTTTATTCATACATAATAGATAAATAAAAAGATATCTTTAATACACGGTCTATCCCAATATTCTAATCGGGTTAGTGACAAACGAGAGAGTGAAAGAACACATTCTAGACTGAGATCAATTTATAATACACCTCCTTTAGTACCGACTTCTCAAGAGTTTTATTTTGAATTTGATCAAAACAAAATTTCCAAAATGACACATACATATGTATGTAGGTTTCAAAGAAGGCAAGAAAGTCCCCAATGGGTCTTTTAACAGTGTGCCTAAAGGAACCACGAGTACACATTGTTCGTGAGCAGCCCCCAGGACAACCCGAAGGTTTTTACTTTTATCGCTATCAGGGCGTTGAGTAAGTTCCGGCACTGGGTGAGCCACTGTGTATGATACCGGCGGGATGTTGGGGGGGCCTCTAGCTTGGGCGGACAGTACCTGCCCAAGGCATAGGGCTTTGAGCTTGCGGTCATCAAGAACAAATTGCCTCGGGCACTGAAAGTGAAAGTAATAGAATTAAAGGAATGACAGTAACAAAAAAGTGAATCATTTAAGTGCTCTGGAAATTATTTAAGAAAACTGATAAGATAACACATAAAAGCTCCATAATTGATCATCAACCATTATTTTTGAAATTAATCACTATGAAAATGTTAGCCTTCATGCAGAATGCTTGAATTCATACATTCTCACAAGCTGTCTTGAAATGTCTATGGGGATAACATTAATTTCTTGTCTGAAAGATGCTATTCGCCCAGTAAATCAATGCTATCCTTAAACACATCATGTTGGTAAACGCGATGCGTAACTTGAGAGAATATCTTAGCTAGAAATTCATACACACTGCGTTGAGGCTAACATTTCCGTGATGTGATCTTCAAATCGTGAATGGTGGAGTAATACAATAAATGGCATTCTGTTATTTAACATCCCATCAAAGAAAAAAACATTATGAAGCTTTAGTTCTCAAAATATAAGCATTTTACAATGGTTTATATAATCAATGGCGGACTCTGTAATATTATAATCTTAAAGACCAGTCTCCACTGTGTAACAATTGTGACTACTGCCCGTGGTCCAAAGATCCTGAGTTCAATGCCTGGATTGGGCAGAATATTCTCCCAAAAATTCTGTTCCGTCTAAAGTACAAAACACGTGAGGCTGACATTTTTGGCGCAACCCAGGCTCAGTGAGGCTGATGTGGGTAGCTAATAAAATGTCCAGTCAATGGTGGGTAAAACCCCCGTCCTGAATAAATCAAAAACAGGACGTTAAAACCAAATAAAATCAATGGACATGAAATGAGCCTAGACAGTGGGTCCGGGCGTCCATATAATCCTCTCACCACCGTGATATAGGTATCTGTGCCCATCTCACGGACACGGAATTATTTATCATTATCAAACAGCCTATAGAAATTAATCTAGGAAGGGATGAATTTTACCTTTTATTTACATGTTCGCCCATAAGAACCAAGCCCTGCATAGTCCCATTACCACTGCCAGCCTCGATGGAAGTGTCATTACAGTCCGCTGTTCCATTGCATCTCCCGATCTGGTAATCCTCCCAGCTACCGCATGGCCGGGCATAGAACCCTGTCTTGGTTACGAGCGACTCGGCAAAGTATTCATAGGACCGGGTATGACTGCAAGTCCCTTGAATTTAAACAGTAATTGTATTACTTCAAGATGAGTCTGTGACATCGAACACAATAAACCTCAGCTAGACGAATCTGCTTTGGATCAACTGCGGAGTGCAAAGCCAGAAACCCCGTTTTGGATTCTTTTAGGAAATTCTAATGGACTGAGAAGAAAATAGGAGGATGTCGTAAAGATTTTCTATAAATCTATAAAATAAATAATAGAGCTAAAATATTTAACATGGCCCCCCTGGATATCTCGTCTATCACTCTGCCGATGAACTCATAGTTTAACGTTTCAAAAATTAGGACAAAGCGGAAGTCGTTCAGTCGTGAATAACCAAGAATAAGAGCGGAGAAAGGAAAATATCTACCAATGAATGATAATCAATCACATTGGAACCTTTCTTTTCTCTACAATATGCAATAAAATTATTTTATATTTTCAAGAATTTCTGGGGGGGCCAAAATGGCAACACTAACCTTTAAAAAAGTGTTTTTTGAATTTCTATGTAAAATTTCAGTATAAAAATACAAAAAAATTTGGAGATTTTTGAAATAAAGAAAGTGGGGGCTTAAATTCCTACTTTTTCCATGGGATGATATTCAATAATATTAACTTATTTATTTTTCCCAATTAGAATTAAATAGTTCCCTTTCAACCCTTATTCCAGCACAGAAACACGGTGTCATCCATGGATTGGGTCGGTTTCGCACCAACTTATCTCTACGCCTTATAACCACTCGACAACCAATGCACAGTGGATGACATTGGGTGTGGCATGGAATGGGTTGGTATTCATTTGAAAAGGAGTATCAGATACATTACAGAAACAAGGTATGCTAAACACAGCTTTCTCATAATCCCACGAATTATTCATGAGATTTAATTAGGTAAAAATAACGCTTGGGATTCTCAGAATAAAGTTCTTTTTTTCCCGCTCTTTTTTTTGTATCAACAATTTTTCCATCCAAGTAAACAAATATGTTATTAAAATAAAGCTTTAAAAATTCTTTGGGGTTCAGTGCAGGAGGAGCCTTCTGATTTAATCTAGCTTTATTAATATGCTCAAGTTTGCGTGAATTCTTTGTGAAAATACTTGTAGCTAATAAACTTTGGACTAGATGGCACGTGGAATACACCCACACTCGTTCTGTCACTGAAATTAAGAACGTCCAACGAGCATTTCCGATCCAATCGATTGATGTGGTTAGCTGTCTTGTGAGTTACCAGCCAATGAACGGTAAGGTCTCCGTTTCAAATAACGAGGGGTTCAAAAATGTTACCGCCAGCGTCGATGGCGCGTTGATTGCACCGGTTCTCGTTGGATCACCGAAGTTAAGCAACGTCCAGCGAGGTGAAGACTTCGTGATCCTGGCATTCCGGCCCAACCCAGGCTGGGTGAGGTTAATGTGGGTAGCAGGTTTGTGAGTTTCCTGCGAATGGAGGGTAACACCCCCGTCGTGATATGACCATGCAGTTGAAAGCGACGTTAAACCAAAAAAAAAAAAAAAATTTTACCTAAATCAAAGCCGCAGCCTGGCTGGCGGAACCGGCCGCCGTTAGGGAAGAAGTCCGCGTGGCCGCAGGGCTGCGAGTAGCCCAGGTAGCCGCTGCACGTGTGGATCACGTCTACGAAGGCGGCGTCCCCGGGGTCCAGGCGGCCCTCAGGGTTGGAACCGAACAATGGCAGGGCTGGATCAAGGCCTGAAAGTTATATTTAAAAATACACAAATAACAATGGGGTTCGGTGGAAGAGAAAGCCACAGGCTTTAACCTCGCCCCTTGGTTCACTACATATGCTTTTTTTTTTTTTTTTTTTTTTAGCATGTCCTGTTTTGTTGAATGTATGTAGTTGACCAATAAAGAGTTAAATAATAATAATAATAATTTATCTGCCTGATTATTACAACTTTCATTAATACCATTATTGTGTGGTCAAATAATCAAATAATAATAAGGAAATTAAAATATATGTCTTCATGTATATGTATAATGTATATAATGTACATGGGTGTAAATTGGATCAATATGTGGACGATAATAAAGGATCCTGAGAATAAATTAGGTAAAGATTATGAATTCCCAATAGTGCTTCCTCTGCCTTCTAGGAGACTAGATTTACTAATCCTGTTTCACAATACGGCCCTTAGTGTGATACTCGTGTGGTTACATTATTATGTTATATCAGGGACTTGAGTATTTTTAAAGAATTTTGTTTGACATAATAATATATGTACATTCATTGTATGACTGTGCAATGTCACATTAAAGATATACATCAAGCTCGCCGGGAGGCGAGCGCTCGTCAAGCAGCGCCAGCCTACCGGCCTATATTAACACGAAACAGAGTTTATATGTATTTTGTTTTATTGATTTCGCACATTTCCCGCAAACTTTTATCAATTTTTATTTCAAATTCGTAATGAGACGCGAAAATAGATTGTGTTTCACGAAAGCGCGAGGTTCCTACGTACAGTTAAAGTCGTTTTCTAGCCACGCCGAAAATCTTGAATTTCATGAAATTTTTCATACGGGTTTTTTTTTTTTTTTTTTTTCAGACCAATTTTCTGTCAAGGGTACAGCAACGTGTGCTTATCGTGGAAAGACGTGAGCTACGTTTTTGAAAAGGGAATTTTTATCTCTGCATACCTTTTATAGTTTCAAGTATTTATTTTTTATAGGATAGGAGATATAGCCTTCTAAAATAAAACCGGAAAGTTGCACAGAGCCGCCCCTGGTTATCTTGGAGCTGCGATTGTGGTATTTTTCGAAAGGTCTTACCATAGGAAAAAATATAAAAATATAATTAAAGTATTACACTGGACTGAACTTGAGTTATAGCCTTTGAAAGGAATACTTATTATGGAGCTAAGAGCCGTCTATTGTTATCTTGGAGATGTATTTCTGGTGTTTTTAGAAAGGTCTAGTCAAAGGGAATGAGATCACTTAATTTCAGATGGTTGAAACAAGTAGAAAAGCATTTAAAGTCCTCTAAAGGAATATCTATAATGAACCCTGGAGCCACGCCTAGTTATCCCACGTGCATGACTGAAGGTTCTTTCTAAAGGTCTAATTACGGAAAATTATAATATGATGTAAATAAAATTTTAGAAAAATCAACGACAGTGTGAGACACAAAAAGAAAAAACTGAATTAAGATTAATGAGAGTAACAAAAAACCTTCGCCGCACATAGAACTTAAAATATGGGTGGGACTCTATCGTCATTGCTTCATCCAAGCTGCCAACAGACCGCTTTGTTAAAGTGGGAATAATAACGTTTTATAAATACATTAAAAGGTTTCTACATCAAGAGGTAAACTAGATCTATATTATTATTATGAGCAGTGTATAAAATATTGGCCAGTAAGAAGCAAAAATATTGATTTGCAGATCAAATGATAAATATAATAAAATATTATGTATTGAGCAGTCTCTGTGGTGGTCGTCGACTGGTGTAGGTAAATTACAAAGTTTGCAAGGTGACCTGGGTTCGAATCCTGGCTAGGTAGATTTTTTTTTACTCTGTACTTTGGATGTCCGGTATTCTCGTGAGAAAAAAAAACAGTAGTTGCTAGTTTGAGTCAACCTCCTAGGACCGTTTAATTTCGAACGAAGTGAGTATGGTTTAACTCGATCAACATTTATTTGTCACAATCTAATTATCTATCTACCTATACAGGGTGGTCCAGAAAGTTTGCACCAAAATGATAGGGGTAATAAAAGAGACCATTTCCAACAAAAATATTCCCGGACATTTTCCTTTATTTTTTGTCGTTTTCAAAATGGCGGCCAAAAACGTGTGTTTTTCAAATATTCCGACTTTGGTTGGCTTTTGATTTTTTTATTTTTTTCTGTACCACCTAGAAAAAAACGGATTGCATTTTTGAATTGAAAATAAAATTTTAAATAAAATAAGTTAAATTAACCCGTTCAATGTTTTAATGATCATGCTCATTTAGGCTGTCAACGTTCTGAACGCACATATTTGAAAAACACACGTTTTGGCCGCCATTTTGAAAACCACAAAAAATAAAGGAAAATGTTCGGGAATATTTTTGTTGGAAATGGTCTCTTTTATTACCCCTATCATTTTGGTGCAAACTTTCTGGACCACCCTGTATATGAAACGTGATATAAGTTGCATTTTTGTCCGATCGAGCTGAAATTTTCAGGGTATATTCCATGGATATATGCTTGCCTATTAATTCATAATTATTAAATGTATATCTAGTACAATTTCTCACTTCTTCTGTTTATATCTACCGATTATGCTGAAATGACACCATGTTTAGCAACTCGAAGTTAGGCAAATATAATTATGGGTCAACATTTCTGAACACATAATAATACTCGGCACTTTCATTTCTCTCTTTATTTTACCAAGATCGAATTGGTCATGTACGTAGGTACATAATATAATTAAAATTGTATAGTAGCCAGCGTCGATGGCATGTTGAATACACCGGTTCCCTTCAGAACACCGAAGTTAAGCGACATCCAGCGAGGTTAAGACTTGGATGGGTGACCATTCAAATTCTAATTCTCGTGACGCTGGCTTTTCCCGGCCCCACTCAGGCTGGGTGAGGTCAATGTGAGTAGCAGGTTTGTGAGTTTCCTGCGAATGGAGGGTAAAACCCCCGTCGTGATATGACCATGGCAGTTGAAAGCGACGTTAAACCCCACTTAAAAAAAAAAAAAAAAAAAAAAAAAAAAAAAAAAAAAAAAAAAAATTGTATAGTAAACAAAACCACGAAACAGAATTGTCCGTTTTTTAACGAGTTCATTACTAATTTTTCAATACAAGGTTAAAACACTAGTTGATTATTAATGAATTATTGTTAATGGATTTTTATAAATAGGTATGTTTTTTTCTTCATTATTATAAACTGGTTTAAGTCCCACAAAAGAAGCACCATTTATCACACCAACCTCATTTTAAAACGATTGTGACCAGTTAATTGTATTTTGGTTTTAACGTCCTGATTTGAACTAGTCAGGGGAGGGTTTTACCCTCCATTCGCTGGGAATCGTTCCAGCTACCCACATTTACCTCACCCAGCCTGGAGGGCTGTGATTCTAGACTCACGTGTTTAGAGGTGAAAAAAATATTAGAAAAGTCTGCAACAACCGGTAATGGAACTCGAAATGTCTGGACTACGGGCAGTAGTTACAACCATTACGCCACGGAGGCTGGCCACTGACAGTCTAAATAAAGCATTTATTTGGATCAATACTTTTGTATTTTGAATCGTAAATTACGTAGATCTCATTCAAAATTTACAAATAACTACCTACAAATACAGGGCATCCATAAAGTCTCGCCCAAGCCTGGGTTTCTCGAAAACGACTCAAAATATCAAAAAACGCTAAAACCCGTATATCTACACAGCCCCAGTCAGGCTGGAAATGGACCAACTTCAAAATCTTAAATAGAATGGTGTGTCTTGTGGAATATTGTCTAAAGGTGTCATTGAGAGAATTTCATTACAACAAATTTCAGTGAGTTACGACTTGCCGTTCTTGAGATACAGGGTCGGACGTCCTGCGTATCCATATATTTTGACGTATAACTTGTTAACCGTAAATTATAGAAAAATGAAATTTGTCGATAAAAACTTCTTATGGCAAGACCTGTCGAACAATTTATAACTCGACATACACTCTTGATGTTAGTTTCTGGTCGGTTTCGTCAGGGAGCCGGACGAACAAAAAAAAAAATTATCGAAAAAACAAATCAAGTTTTAACTTGTTCGAAAGGTTTTACCACAAGGAGATATTATCAACAGACTTCATTTTTCTGGAATTTACGGTTAACGAGTTATACGTCAAAATATATGGATATTAGGCAGGACGTCCGACCCTGTATCTCAAGAACGGCACTAGTTCAATATAAATTACCCAACATTATACAGGGTGTCCCACCAAACTTGGACACCTGAAATTACTCGGCCCCTGAAAGAGTTTTTGAAAAATAAAAAAATCTAGGGTACATGTGCTAATTATGCGGTTTCAGTTATGAAATTTTTTTTATACAGGGTGGTTCAAAAGTCAGAAATTGAGGTGTCAACTTTCGATTTTTAAATGGATCGACCTGAATTTTATTTGATAATTTTACTTCTAAATGGTGTCTGAGTACTTTTTTAAACAAAAATATTACATACAGGGTGGTTTTTTTTCGACCAATTTTTTTTCTAAATCTTGAATAACTCAAGTTCGGTTAATTTTTTCGATAACAAGAAGAGAATGTGTTTGTGTAATGAATACACGCACTTTCAATTGGCATCAAAATTTTTTATACAGGGTGGTTCACAAGTGAAATAATGACTTGATTTTTTTTAAAATCGAGTTTTTTTAATTTTTTATTTAGGATTAATAATTCTCGTCTAATTTTACACATTTTTTGTTAGTCATATCGAAAAACAAAACTAAAGTGTTGTACAGGGTGAGACATAATTTTTTTGTAACACCCTGTATATGGGCAGTCAAAGAGACGCAAAATTAAATATAAAGACTAAATATGCAAGAAAAACTTTGATTTTTAATTAAACTAAAAAGTTATGGTTTTTTAACTAATATTGTCGCATGGACCACCCTGTAGATATTTTCTTAAACTATCATGTAGGTACTCTAAGTTGTATAAAATTCAACGAACACTTCGAATCATGTGGGAAAAACAAGTCAAAAACACGAATTTGAAGCCATTTTCAATTTGGTGTCCACACTGAATGATTTTAAACTTGAAATAAAAAGTAGGTAGGTGTAGACACAAAATTGAGCATGGCTTTTTGAATTCATTTTTTTTCTTTCAGATTTGGACTCCTCGTTCAATTTTAGACAGTTTCGACTACCCATATGATGGTTTAAGAAAATATCTACAGGGTGGTCCATGCGACAATATTAGTTAAAACACCATAACTTTTTAGTTTAATTAAAAATCAAAGTTTTTCTTGCATATTTAGTCTTTATATTTAATTTTGCGTCTCTTTGACTGCCCATATACAGGGTGTTACAAAAAAAATATGTCTCACCCTGTACAACACTTTAGTTTTGTTTTTCGATATGACTAACGAAAAATATGTAAAATTAGACGAGAATTATTAATCCTAAATAAAAAATTAAAAAAACTCGGTTTTTAAAAAAATCAAGTCATTATTTCACTTGTGAACCACCCTGTATAAATTTTTTTGATGCCAATTGAAAGTGCGTGTACTCATTACACAAACACATTCTCTTCTTGTTATCGAAAAAATTAACCGAACTTGAGTTATTCAAGATTTAGAAAAAAAATTGGTCGAAAAAAAACCACCCTGTATGTAATATTTTTGTTTTAAAAAATACTCAGGAAGCATTTAGAAGTAAAATTATCAAATAAAATTCAGGTCGATCCATTTAAAAATCGAAAGTTGACACCTCAATTTCTGACTTTTGAACCACCCTGTATAAAAAAAATTTCATAACTTAAACCGCATAATTAGCACATGTACCCTAGATTTTTTTATTTTTCAAAAACTCTTTCAGGGGCCGAGTAATTTGAGGTGTCCAAGTTTGGTGGGACACCCTGTATATGATAGTCTTATAATATTACTGCGTATGGCAGCCTCCGTGGCGTAATGGTTGTGACTACTGCCCGTAGTCCAGAGTTCCCGAGTTCAACTCCCGGCTGTGGGCAGACTTTTCGAAAAAAATTCTGTTCCATCCAAACACGTGAGGCTGCCATTTCCGGCCCTACCCAGGCTGGGTGAGGTTAATGTGGGTAGCTGGTACGATTCCCAGCGAATGGAGGGTAAAACCCCCGTCCTAATTAAGGACGTTAAATCAAATAGAATCGTTGGCGTTAGGAAGGGCATCCAGCCATAAAAAACGTGCTCCACCCTACCAACCTCAACCATGAGGTTGAACAATGCCGACCCCAAAAGCAACATAAGCTAATATGGGATAAAGGCAAGGGAGATATATATATATAATATTACTGCGTATCACAAAAACCTTAAAATAAAAGTCTTTTTTCTTTTATCTGTTGATTACTTTCTATTTCATCTATCAGAGGATTTCATCTAAATCAAAAAGTAGTGATATCCCCCAAAAAACACTACGTGTAAAAATAGTCGTCAAGTGTTGGAATGATTAAAAAGAACTGATATCAAAAACGTCAATTTTCTATGTGTTGAAGGAATTATTTTTCACGTAATAAGTCTCTTGATAATTCAACCAAAATAATAGCCTCACAACAACAATACACCTTTGAGCAAACTTCGATTTGGTAATTTGAGAATTTAACCAAAAAATAGCCACACAACAAAACAATGCTCTTGTAAGAACAATGGTTCTGTAATTATGCAACATTGTTCTTACAAGAGCATTGTTTTGTTGCGTAGCTATTTTTTGGTTAAATTCTCAAATTACCAAATCGAAGTTTGCTCAAAGGTGTATTGTTGTTGTGAGGCTATTATTTTGGTTGAATTATCAAGAGACTTATTACGTGAAAAATAATTCCTTCAACACATAGAAAATTGACGTTTTTGATATCAGTTCTTTTTAATCATTCCAACACTTGACGACTATTTTTACACGTAGTGTTTTTTGGGGGATATTTATATTATACTAGTATTATAGGTTAATAGGTGTACCTCGTTCAAATAGGAAAACATCACAAAGGAAGGATTGCGAAAGAGAGCACAAAGGAAAGACATTATAAGTTCCAGGGAATACTGTCTTAAAGGTTTCAAGGTTTCCTCTTGAGAGTTCCAGACGAAGGTAATACCTAAATGTGAAGAAAAAAGCTTTAACGCCACATAAAAGGAAATGATGTCTTCTCGACAGAGGTAGAGGTCTTTAGGGAACGAGCATGTGGAGGCGGGGGGGGGGGTGTGACACAGGTGGGGGAATACACATGGCAGGTGACTTTTGGGGGATGACATGTTTGAATAACCCGCGGCTATTAAATTTAATAAAATCCTTTGTGGCTTTAACATCTACGTATATTTAAAAACTGACTGATTTCATTCGTAACAGAAAAAGAAACACTCTGACGGAAATGTAGCCTTGACACTGGGTTGTACAGATGTATTTTATCAACAGTTGGATAACACATTAGGGATAAATTATAAAACAGGATTTGAGATAAGCTAGACTGTGCTTTAAGTTGGATTATAGTGCGCTGTGATTGGTTCACCTGTGTATTTATCACCATTAACATAAAGAGAGGATAATTTGTAGTAAAAAAATTATTGTAATCGATCATTTCTTACTCGTACTACATGGAAACACACCCCTTATGGACAACTGGCCCCTTTGTCTTGTGTTGAAGGAAATATGATTGATATTGAAACTGTGAGCAAAATAATTATGTGAATTTCCAAAATTTCATTCAAGTTTTGTCTTACGCACTCTGTGTCAAATCCAGTGGTGTCAGAAAGCATTCAAATAGTTTTTTTTTTTTTTTTTTTTTTTAAGTGGGGTTTAACGTCGCTTTCAACTGCCATGGTCATATCACGACGGGGGTTTTACCCTCCATTCGCAGGAAACTCACAAACCTGCTACTCACATTGACCTCACCCAGCCTGAGTGGGGCCGGGAAAAGCCAGCGTCACGAGAATTAGAATTTGAATGGTCACCCATCCAAGTCTTAACCTCGCTGGATGTCGCTTAACTTCGGTGTTCTGAAGGGAACCGGTGTATTCAACATGCCATCGACGCTGGCTATTTTTCAAATAGTTACTTGACGGTCAGAACCTTACCAGGGGTCAGAAAATACCAATTATCTCAACGTTGTCATCCATAGTAACCTGGCTCGTTCTGACCGTCAATTAACTCATCAAATGTTTTCTTACATGACTGTTATTTACAAAGAGAAGCAAGACAAATCTAGCATGAACATGTAGAATTTTACAACAACTTTTTACTCAATTTTGATATTTATCATATTTCCAACAACATAACACGAAAGGGTCTTACACAATCTTCTCTAGCGACAAAATTAATTTTTATACAGAATCACGACATAAGATCAAAAGATAGCCTCAATCAAATTATAAGGTCGAGCTCTCTAAAATTGTGCGAAATTGAACTCTTGCATGCGAAGTTTTCTTTTAACAGTGTCAGTCCTGGAACTTAATAGCCAAACCTATCACTTCTTTACTACATGGGTTGTTTTTCCTCATTTTCTCCCTCTCTGGTATTTTTGTTCTTGTAACTGATGTAGCTGCGTTAGAACACTATCAAAAAAGTTATCAACGTTCAGCAGTTCAGAGATGGTAGGACTTGGATGGGTAACAAAATCGAACCCTCGTGATGCAGACTATTCCCGGCCGACTGAGGCTGGGTGAGGTTAATTTAGGTAGCTGGTTAGTAAGTTTCCAACCAATGCAAGGTAGTACTCCTGCCGTGATATGATAATGAAGTTGAAAGGGACGTTAAACCTAAATTAAAAAAAAAGATATGATAACTCACCTGTAATTCGCCCGATTTTATCGTTCTTAACATTTTCGCCCGCTATTCCACACACATGAGCGCCGAGACTGTGGCCCACCAGATGGTACTGCCCCCAGTCGTATCCTGTAGTACGCACGATGGTTCTCAGGAGATTGGCTATCTGAGACCCGATGTACTTTATGCTGAACCGCGCCATGGGGTAGATCAGATTGGACGCCATGTCACTCCAGTCTACACAGATAATGTTGTAGTCGTGCTGCTGTAGGTACACTGAAACCATGAGTCGGGAATCTTTAGGTTGTTTTTTTTCCAAGACTTTCGTCTTCCATCGAAAAAATAATAATAAAACTGATGACATCGCTTTTCTCTAGAACCAACAAATTTTTTATCTAAACAGTCTCAGGAACGCATTAACTAGGATGATAAGATCCGATCAAGAGTAGATTTTGAGTCGGGATTTAACATCATTATTGAAGCTTGTATCGTTTCAATGATAAACTACAGTTCTAATATTACACTACACTCTATCAGAGCTTCATTTTACGCAACTTTGAAAAATGATGTTGTCCACAAGAGCCTGGGAGATTATTACGAGGGTGATAATTGAGTTGGCCTCGCTACTGAGGTCCCCGGGCTGTGCTTCACCAGGGCATTGTTTTAATTAAATACTAATTTGGCATCTCATATACAGCATGTCCCTATTAACAGTCAGGACCCTTTCACACAGAGGCTGACAAAGTCACCGTGAGTTAAGGTATTGCGGCATTTTCTATTCCACCTTGTCCGAGATGGTAGCGGCTTATACACAGGTGAACCTGGTTCAATTCCCGGCAAAGTCGGAGTTTTTTTAGCACTGTACTTTGGATCTTAAGGGGGTGAGGAAAAATGAGTAGCTATTTGTATGTATTACGAGCAACCAATGAGTCATTCAAGACATATGATGTTACTAGTTCTCTCGTAAAGCTGCACTACCCACCAAAGTTGTGATATATGTAGTAATACAAAGAAACCTCATGCATAGATTAATTTTGTTCATACTTATGCAGTCACCCTGCATGGAAGGAACAGACGCCCTGTGTGAAGGGGCACTTGTTTCTCAGGAAGCATCAACAACAATAACGGAGCCTCGCAGCTTTTTGGAAAATATAGAACAGTACCCTGAAGAGTGCTCTAATTAATATTTCAATTAAATTTAACTCCCTAAGAGAACGGCTCCGCTACTCATTACTCTCATAACAGAACGGCTCCGCTACTCATTACTCTCATAACAGAACGGCTCCGCTACTCATTACTCTCATAACAGAACGGCTCCGCTACTCATTACTCTCATAACAGAACGGCTCCGCTACTCACTACTCTCATAACAGAACGGCTCCGCTACTCATTACTCTCATAACAGAACGGCTCCGCTACTCATTACTCTCATAACAGAACGGCTCCGCTACTCATTACTCTCATAACAGAACGGCTCCGCTACTCATTACTCTCATAACAGAACGGCTCCGCTACTCACTACTCTCATAACAGAACGGCTCCGCTACTCATTACTCTCATAACAGAACGGCTCCGCTACTCATTACTCTCATAACAGAACGGCTCCGCTACTCATTACTCTCATAACAGAACGGCTCCGCTACTCACTACTCTCATAACAGAACGGCTCCGCTACTCATTACTCTCATAACAGAACGGCTCCGCTACTCATTACTCTCATAACAGAACGGCTCCGCTACTCATTACTCTCATAACAGAACGGCTCCGCTACTCACTACTCTCATAACAGAACGGCTCCGCTACTCATTACTCTCATAACAGAACGGCTCCGCTACTCATTACTCTCATAACAGAACGGCTCCGCTACTCATTACCCTCAGAACAGAACGGCTCCGCTCTTATAATGCCAAAGTAAACAGGATGTGTAAAACGTGGCGAACATGGCATTGTGCTCATTCTTTCAGCACAGGATACACATGTATGTAGATAAAAGTATTGTTATTTATTTCGAGATCGTCATTATGAAAAAAATTATCAAAACATATTGATATTCACTTGAGAGATGGAGATGGAGAATACAATAGAGGAAACTAGAGAATGTTGATTAATGAATACAGGCTTCAGGTACGAAATTGGAACTAAACTGGTCAAATGGTTTGTAATAAACTGTAGTGTAATTGAATTTAAAAAATCTGGTGTAAACATCATACGACTTTCCTTATCCCTAAGAAGTAGTCAAATTCTGCCACTGGTGACTCCGAGGGTTACAGATAGGTCATTTTTTTTTTTTTTTTTTAATAGGACAACCCACTTTTCATTTTTTAATTCATTTGTCTCATTTTTAGAAGTACTTCGTCGAAAACCCAAAACTTGAACCCAAAAAATACGGGGCACTCCAAATGTTTAATTTGTCAGTTCGATTTTGAAGTGATAAAATTGTTCTGTTTTGACTTTTGATCTTCTCTAGTGGTACCTATATGAAATGATATCATCACCGATAAATGATAATAAGGCTCCGTTTTGCTAGATGTGGAACCAGCCTCCCCTTTACCTCTGGCCATGATCAGAGGTCTATCTCGATGGAATCTCAATACTATTATTTATCGGTGATATTATCATGGCATACACCACTAGAGAAGATAAAAAGTAAAAACACAATAACTTTATCACTTAACGCTGCAGAGAAAATTGACCTGACATTTAAATTTTTAAGTCCACCTTTATTTTTTGGTATAGGATAAACTTGTTTTGTTTTCACCACACTACTTTTAAAAATGATGCAAAATTATAAATAAAAAAAATCAAACGTGGGGTGTCCCAAAAAAAATTGAACTGGGGCCTCTAGCTTCTACATGGTGTTGACCCCTGAAAATTAAAGGTTCCCCCAAGTAGATTTTTATAAACCATTTCACCATGCAAAGTTTCAATTCCTAGAGCCAATCGGAAGATATTCAGCCTTTGCCAGATTCATGCCGGTCCCTGTATATTTAATGCTACAAGCAGTATTCAGTGTCTTAGTTCTGGAATGAGAAGGACTTTCACCACATTTTTTTAACGTACTAATAAGTATATTTCCATTCTCAAACTTAGCATGGCTTGAAGGAGGACTCTAAAATCAGAGACATAGTATTGCAATAGTACTGATTGAACTGAAAGTTGATATTAATGTACCTTTTATGATGTTGTTCATAATCGTCCAACCAAATTAAAATTATTTTGTGAAGAAGGTCAGTTGCTTGAATTGGTTCCTATAACTATAAGTTAAATGTGCGTAAGTATTATTACAAAATGAGGGGTAGTTAAATACTTAGTAGGTGAAGCTTGAAGGGGGTTCAGCAAAGAGTTACAATTCTTTATCAGCTGCAGGAAGGTTGAGTTGCCAGCGTTCATCCAGCCATGTACCAGCACGACAGTCTTCTTATCGCTGGAGAAGTGGGAGTCCAGAATGGAGTCGGGAGAATCCACCTGTAGGATCTGCCTGGAGCTGGGATTCTTCCTGGAACAAGAATTATTTCCCATGGTATTCTCCCGTGGTTGATCCTACCCAATGACTAAAATTTTCCCCGTTTATTTGAGAATTTGACCGACGCGACGCGACTGAATAAAAGCGCCATGGGTAAAGCGGTGCACTCGTAACCTGGCGTCGTTCCCGAGCACACGGTAAGGTAAAAAGTTAATAACCAAGTACAGTAAGGTACGGCAGACTTTTAAGAAGTTGAGTTTGTTTTAACAAGGTGCCAGTTTCATCATCACAATCATGATTAATACAAATATGGTGACTTTTTTACCATCCAACTCTTTTAAACCAATTAGAGTCAGCGTCGATGACGCGTTAATCAACGTTCAGCGGGGTGAAGACTTCGTGATGTTGGCATTCCAGCCCAACCTACGATGGGTGAGGTTAATATGGGTAGCATGTGAATGGAGGGTAACACCCCCATCGCGATGGCCAGTTGAAAGCCACTTTCAACCCAAAATTAAAAAAAAAACAAACCAACTAGGTAGGAATACATTATTATTATTTATAATTATATAAAACGCTAGCGGGTTACACCCGCAGACTTCGCCAGCCCATCAGACACACACACACCAGTCATACCACACACACCATACACACACACGCACCAAACACTTACACACAGACACACTTATCACACACACACACTGACACACATCACACAGACACACACCAAACACACATATTTAACTGATGGGCATTTAAGACCTAAAAGTGACCTACAGGCCAAAAAAATTTCAGCCGCCTAGGACTTACCAGTGCTGAGAAATCGAGATGAATGAGTGAGTGTTAACTTTTGCATTTATATGTACATTCACATCACCCTTGATCAAGAATTACCTTGTGTAGAGCCAGAAGGACTCCCGATGCACCAGAGCATGAGGGCTGTTCTTATTCAGTAGGTATTTCTGCTCAAACTCTTGCATGTAGATTTCAATCTCCCGAAAATCAAGGAACGAAGCATTTCTAAGCTGCTCTAACAGTTGATCCACAGTGTTACCACCTAGGCAAATTATAAGTACATATTAATTATGTTATGTTATAAACGTTATGAGAATCCTGGAAAAGATTTCGCATACAGATCCTAATGGGTTCAAAAAAAAATCTTTATTTCTTTCCTTATCCTTTAGAAAAGAAAAGTTATGTAATGACTTAAAATTTACGATGTCCAATCTTCAATTTCAAAACATTAAACACGTCATAATTATACAATTCGATACCATACTCGGTAAATCCTGCAAGAATGAGACTAAAGAGTCCCTTTTTTTCCCGGCCCCAATCAGGGTGGGTGAAGTTAATTTGAGGAGCTGGTTATTTTTTTTTTTTACACAAGTTTACGAGTTAGGCCCATTTCATTACATCGAAAAAATACTTACAATGAAACATTAAGATTAAAACACTTATGACTACAATTAAACATTAAGATTAAACACTTATGACTAGTTGGTTAATTAATTAAAATATATTATAACACTAAATCTAAACTTAAAATATAGAGCTTTATTATACAGGGTGGGGCAAAAGTCTGGAAACCCCTGAATAACTTTCGAATGCCTTCTTCGGTAAAATTAAAATTTTGTAAGGTAAACCGGGCTAATAAAAATTAGCCCGGTTTTTTTTTGTTACCGGCCCCCATGTCGGGGCCAGGGGGGCCAACTTCATTTTTTTAAATACGAACCCCCACCTTGCGATACATTTTTGGAAAGGTCTCTAAATAAGAAATACATTGATGCAAATTGTATTTTTTTATTATTAACTGTTTGCAAATGGCGTCCAACTTTGTGTATGCAGTAAAGTCTGGAAACCCCTGAATATCTTTCGAAAGAGCTTTCTCAGTAAATTGAAAATTGCGTACGGTAATCCTTGGTAATTAGACCTTATATTAGAATGGGACCGATTTTTTTTTTCCGACCCCCATGTCGGGGCCAGGGAGGCCAACTTCATTTTTTTTAATAGGAAACCCCACATTGCGATACATTTTTGGAAACGTCTAATTACCCCAACTTACCGTGCACAGTTTTCAATTTACTGAGAAAGCCCGTTCAAAAGACATTCAGGGGTTTTCAGACTTTACTGCATACACAAAGTTGGACGCCATTTGCAAACAGTTAATATTAAAAAAATAAAATTTGCATTAACGTATTTCTTATTTAAAGACCTTTCCAAAAATGTATCGCAAGGTGGGGGTTCGTATTTAAAAAAATGAAGTTGGCCCCCCAGGCCCCGACATGGGGGCCGGTAACAAAAATCGACCCCACTCTAAAAGAAGCTTTTATTAGCCCGGTTTACCTTACAAAATTTTAATTTTACCGAAGAAGCCATTCGAAAATTATTCAGGGGTTTCCAGACTTTTGCCCCACCCTGTATTTGAACTTCAGCCAACTTCAAATCATCAGCGAAAAGCCAGGCTTTAATATTAGGTGGTAGAATTGAAACTATATCGTTCACGTAACACAGAAATAAAATGCCAGATAAGTGGCCGCCCTGTATACAACCCGAGGTAACTTTGATCTCATCAGAGTATACATTGTCTGAGTTACCCGAGCCATTCACAGGACTATTTGTCGTCGATTCATATGGAAGCTTCTTAACCAATTGATTAAATTTCCGCCGATTCCTATGGCTTGGAGCTTTGATATTAATAGGTCATGAGAAATACGATCAAAGCATTTAGAGAAATCTGTGTAAACACAGTCCACCTGATCTCCTTCTTCAATGACCGAAGTGACATAGTCCGTGAAGGAGACGAGATTGGTGGTGTTTGATTTTTTTTCTCATGAACCCATGTTGATTCTCTATTATTATGCTTGCGAGTATAATTGTTTAGATATGAGCTTTTCAAATATTTTAGGCACTATTGAAGATATGCAAACAGGACGAAAGTTTTTTACATTTTTTTTTATCTGATGATTTATAGATCGGTGTAATCTTAATATATAAATGTCAAAGACACTCACTGACCACTGACCACTGACCACTGACTGATCATCGCTCTACAGCCCAAACCGTAAGTCCTAGGAAGCTGAAATTTGGTAGGTAGCTTTGTCTTATAATCTAGATGTGCAATAAGACGGGATTTTTCGAAACTCCCACTACAACACCTGCCATTGGCGAAAAAGGATTTTTTGCTTTCACGGCCATGCCTCGGCCCGCAAAGCGGGCGACAGCCCGCTAGTATGTAATATAAGCAAGTTTCCATCGATCAGGGAAAGTACCGCAATCAATGGAGCTCTGAAAAATGAGGCTCATAGAAGCGGCGAGTACAGCAGCGCACGACTCGAATAATATAGCAGAGATCTCATCAGGGCCTCTACATGCTTGAGGGGGAGTTTTGACAGTAATTGGAAAGTGTCAAACTCGTATTTTTAATATATTGATTAATATTGATGTGAGTATTGAAAGACAGATCTTTTTCACAAGAGCTCACTTTCAATATTTTTTATATTAGCATGGTAGTCCCTACATGAAATCTCATTACATTTTTCTCTTGACAATTGACAATGAAAATTTGGTTGTTCGAGTTGTCAGTTGGTGATAGTGGTGTATTTTATTTTCTCAAAGTTAATATTTTTAAATATATTTATTAAATTTGAAAAGTTTAGTGAAAAAAAATTCTCGTAATTTTCTCTCTATACATATTTTTACTTACATCTTAATTTTAATTTGTTATTTGAAATTACTTTATTGAAAATTAATTATTACAAAATAACTAATTCTCGATAAGAGAAGCAATATTGACAGGAGACTGCATCAACAAGCTGCACAACGCTTACTCCTAAATTCTTCATATTTTTGCTGCCATAAAATATTGTATACATGTTCCCATTATTTACTTCTGTTGCCAACATGAACTGCTCAAAATGCCAAGATGTTCTCTTATTGGAGGATGCTCTAACTTGCGTGAATTGTACCAAGAAATTCCACTTCATATGTGTCGGTGTGAAGGAGGAGAACTTCAGAAAAATGGGAACTCGCAGAGATACATGGAAATGTGTCGATTGTAAAAACCACACCACCAAGAAGAGTGAGACTTTCACAGTCCCACTCAAGGATGATAACAATGAGTTCCAGAAGATGTCACTCGAAATTAAGAACAGTGTGGAAAGCATCAGAGGAGAGCTAAAGGAAAATACAAATAAGATGGAACAGAAAATGAATGAAATGCTCGCAAAGATGGATGAAGTACAAAACAATTATGAAATATTGATGTCAAAACAGGATGAACTAACCAAGGAGAACGAAAAACTCAAAAACACCATATCCGAAATGAAGGAATGCTATGACCACAAGATAGATGCTCTAGAAAACAGATCAAGAATATGCAACATCGAAATACGAAATGTGCCGGAGACAAAAAGAGAGGATGTGGTCCTCATTGTGCAAGAGATCGGGAAGGCGTTAGGAATAGAAAACATCAAAAAGACATTCATGTGGAGCAATTTAGCTTGGAGGGTTATAAGATCTACTATACAAAAAATAACCTTCGCAAAACAGACGGTGTAATATGTAGTTTACATAAAAGATAATCTTGAACATAGCGTAGAGGAAATTGTCTTGCAAGACTGTAACGCACTTAAAATAAGAATTAAAAAATGTAACAAATGCTTTACAGGGTTAGCTTTTTATAGGTCTCCTAGCGGTCACCTACCTATTTTTTTACAAGAACTAGGAGATATCTTAAGTACAGATATTGAAAATAACGCGATAAACTTTCTAACTGGTGACATGAATATTAATTTAATAAAAAATACTACAACTCCGGCACTGATTTTGAAATCAACTGATGGTCCTTACTGGACGCAAATCTTGATACATCGGGTTCCCTCTATGTTATATGATCTCACTGGGGAAAACTAACATACAGCAATATTAACAAGCGAAACCAAACAGACAACAAACTGTTAAAACTTAAAACTTGAAGGAAGACGCAGTTGTCACGATGTCTGTATTCCGATTCGAAAGAATCGATAATTTAAATCGAAAGGTGAGATTACCATCTCAACTTTCGCCTGAGTGCCCTAACGTGGCCCTATTCTGGAGGGTATTTTTTTTCATTTTTCCCCTCACCTAGTTCTTAATAATAATAAGTAATTGACCAATCAAAAAATCTCCAAAAAGTCGTCAAGTAATTTCAAAAACCGTCAAAAATCCCGTCAACCGTCAAGTCATTTTTTTTCTCGTCAACGGCCTCAAAAACCCGTCAATTTTGACGGGAAAACCGTCAGGTTAGCAACACTGCGTGTTGTTTAATTTTTTTGATTAGATCGACCGTCAAGTCATTTTTTTTCTCGTCAACGGCCTCAAAAACCCGTCAATTTTGACGGGAAAACCGTCAGGTTAGCAACACTGCGTGTTGTTTAATTTTTTTGATTAGATCGACCGTCAAGTCATTTTTTTTCTCGTCAACGGCCTCAAAAACCCGTCAATTTTGACGGGAAAACCGTCAGGTTAGCAACACTGCGTGTTGTTTAATTTTTTTGATTAGATCGACGCTAATGCCATCTATACCGGGAGCTGATCCTCCTTTGAAATTACCAATAGTGTTCTTTATTTCGGGAGAAAAGTTCGAATTCATCTGGTAAAAGTTGGGCGTGGAATTGTTTTCACTATTATTGAACGTTTCTTTTTTCACCGAAAAGAAATCATTAAAATAGTTGGCCACTTTCTGTGTCTCTAATTTTGAATCAATCATCTGACCTTCTATACAAATCCTGTTTGGGCCACTATTTTTTTTATTTTTACGTTGCATGACATCACCCAGTATATTCCATACCTTTTTTTATCTCCCTGTATATTAGCTTTGTGTATTTCCTCTTTCAAAAAATCGTTCTTAGCTTTTTCTATTAAGGTGGTTAATTTATTTATGTATTTTTTGTATTTATCTAGCAACAGTTTATTAAAAGGTTGGGTTTTTGAGAGGGCGTGAAATTTATCTCTTTTTAAAATAGAGCAAATCAGACCTGCTGTTATCCACGGTTTTATTTTATTTTTCGATTTTATAAGAATAATTTTAGTATTTTTTCGATTATTTTTTTAATTTTGTCTGTTAGTAAATTTGCTGCTACATTGGCACACTGACATGTTAAAATATCTTCCCATTTTTCTTCAATAATGCCTGCAGTAAATTGTTCTAAATTAATTTTCTGTATGGGTGTTAGATAAGACGGGATCTTATCATTTTTATGTTCTGTTTAATGCAGAGAACTGTTGAGTAATGGTCCAATGTTGCTGTATGGACCACCATTGCTGAGTAATTTTCGTCTACGTTGGGACCTACAAATATATGATCTAAGCAACTTTGGGATGATTTCCTTGTAACTTTATTGATCAAGGACATTAATCTTTTCATTGCCAACAAATTTAGATACTCATTTGTTGTGTTTTGGTTCGGTAAGAGGTGAATCCCAATCTTTCTGAAAGTTTGAATTTGGAGGAGTATCTAAGGTACTAACTTGTTTCCATTTTTCCAAAGAGTTCATCATGACATTGCTTTGACAGAAGGATGGGATGATAAGAGACATCCAGATAGAAACAGAATTCAAAGAAGCCAAGAAGGCGGGTAACGTAATGTCTTCTGTTAGTCGGATGCCTAAACCTCCCATCTTTACTGGCAAAGTTGCTTGTTACCATGATGAACCTTCTACTCTCACATTTAAAATATTTTCTAATGATTGTCTAATCATTTCATCAAACTTTTTCAAATTAGACTGTCCAAATTCCCATGTTTTACACGTTCCTGGTAAATATAAAAGTTTTGGTATGCTTAGGCAGTTTTTGAGCAAGTACAGCGCATGATGAGCATGAAGGCTTTCAAGCCTTTTAATAAGAAGCTCTACTTTTTCATTTCTTTGGTCAAAGGATGGAGATATTCCTTCTGGAAAGATTGGGGAACCAAGGAGATTTAAGTTTTCAGGGCTGGGGAATATTATATCTGGAAATTTGTTTCTAATTGATTCTGTTAGACTTTCGCGCATGCTTCTGCTATCATGTTTAATGAAAATTTCACATTTTTTGGTGTTCAAAGTTAAACCTAGTGAAGCTCCTATATTTGAAATTTTTTCCATGTCCTCCAACACGTCGTTAAGTGAACCACCCAAGGTGCCATCATATTCAGCGGAGATTTTAAAGATATTATTAGTTTGTGAATATTCACACAGAAAAGTAAACTACCCAAAGGGTCACCTTGTTGAACACCTTGAGCTGATAGAATGGTTTCATTTTGGTAAAGTAAGAAGGAGGGGTGTCTATACATTTGATTGATGAAATTAAAATATTCCGGGAAGACTTCATAATATAGAAGTTTGTCTCTAAAAATTTCGTTAAAAGCATATCTTAAATCGAGTTTAAGTAAAACTAAATCATTTCCTTTTTCCAAAAAATATCTAGCAGCATGCACAACTGTCTCTGCTCCATTTGGAGTTCCATAACCAAGTTGTTGAGGTCTTAAAATGTTGCCTAATGGGATCATTAGTCTCTTGCTAACAATTTTTCCTAGCATCCTACGAAAAACGTTGCCAACAGCAATAGGTCTAATATTATTGTCAGGTTTTAACAAAGTTGTAAGGCTAGCCCCATAAATTACCGGGCACACTGATTCAGGAAGATTTCCTCTCATAGCAATGGTGAGTAATTGGGTTAAAGCAGTTAAACCCATACTATGTATGATGAAATACACCCAATAACTTCACGACGTGATGGGTTGTATTATTTGTTATTAGGTTCATATTAGAAATCCAAATTGTTAGGTATAATTATGTAATCTATATCTATAAAAGAAAGCTGTCTGTATGTATGTGTGTGTGTGTGTATGTATGTATGTTCTTTATACAAATCCACACCGTTTGACCGAGAAACCTGAAATTTTGCACATAGGTCCGCTTGGATCAGGAAATTCTTCTAGGCTAGATTATATCTCCCTGAGGTTAAGCTACAATGAGTAAGGATAAAAATGGATAGGTGACGCAAAAAAAATGCACGTTTTTTGACATAAATGACATTTTTTCTCGAAATTTGTCGCGACGACCTATCAACTCAAAGCGAGAAAGTTTTAGGCAAGGGCTTGAGCTTTCAATTGACATATCGATCGCGAATTTCTGATGAGCCGTTCTTGAGCTACGCCGGGTAAGGTAAAAAAATGGATGGGTAACATGTAAAATATTCACGTTTTTTGACCTAAATGACATTTTTTCTCGAAATTTGAAGTGACGACCTATCAACTCAGAGCGAGAAAGTTTTAGGCAAGGGTTTAGGCTTTCATTTGACATATTGATCGCGAAATTCTGATGAGCCATTCTTGAGCTACGCCGGGGAAGGCCAGAAAATAGATGGGCGACAAAAAATATTCAGGTTTTTTTTCAAACCTAAATGACATTTGTGTGTGTGTGTGTGTGTGTGTGTGTGGTGTGTGTGTGGTGTGTATGTGTGTGTGTGTGTGTATGGTGTGTGTGGTGTGTATGTGTGGTGTGTGTGTGTGGTGTGTGTGTGTGGTGTGTGTGTGTGTGGTGTGTGTGTGGTGTGTGGTGTGGTGTGTGTGTGTGGTGTGTTGTGTGTGTGTGTGTGTGTGTGTGTGTGTGTGTGTGTGTGTGTGTGGTGTGTGTGTGTGTGTGTGTGTGGTGTGGTGTGTGTGTGTGTGTGTGTGTGTGTGTGTGTGTGTGTGTGTGTGGTGTGTGTGTGTGTGTGTGTGTGTGTGTGTGTGTGTGTGTTGTGTGTGTGTGTGTGTGTGTGGTGTGTGTGTGGTGTTGTGTGGTGTGTGTGGTGTGTGTGTGTGTGTGTGTGTGTGTGGTGTGTGTGTGTGTGTGTGTGTGTGTGTGGTGTGTGTGTGTGTGTGTGTGTGTGTGTGTGTGGTGTGTGTGTGTGTGTGTGTGTGTGTGTGTGTGTGTGGTGTGTGGTGTGTGTGTGGTGTGTGTGTGTGTGGTGTGTGTGGTGTGTGTGGTGTGTGGTGTGTGTGTGTGTGTGGGTGGCGAGGGGTGTCTTGTGTTTTTGATGGCTGCGAAGCGACGTGTAAACCGCTATATTATATAAAACTAGGATTCTTTAAATAATTTAAATTCCTAGTTTTATTAATTACTATACCTATGGTTGTATTTGAATGTCACCCTTAAGAACTGACCTTAGTGGACGTTGCCTAACTTCAATAATGTGACGAGAACTCAAAACAAAGAATCCAATTTTATCGGCAGTACACACAAGCAAGAGGAAACTCATCAGACAAGCATGAGAATGTGACTTCCGATGGATAGTACCTACATGTACCTATAGATACTCACATTATATAATTATGTAGAATAATATATGTATGATATAATAAATATATGTACATTGTCCTCTTTGTAATAAAATAACCTACACATCTTCGTTGATAAAAAATTTAATTGTTATATCTTGTTTTTTTTTTTTTTTTTTTTTTTAATCTCTGTTTACAGGCATATTATATGCAATTACTTAAACAGGTATTTACATGTTTACTTTATTTCAATTTCTGTAAGTGGAATGATAGTGAACATAACCTAATAGTGCTTGCGAATGTTGAACAAGAACAGGGACTCCCATTATGTCACAGTGTCACACATAGAATTGTATTATATTTTTCATCAAAATGTTGACTCAACTTTTTTCTGTCTAAGGTCAATCAACTTACTGATTTACTTATGTCTGTTATCTTATCTTTCACAAGTACCCACATTTATTGATAAGAGTACCTCAAGTTAGGTATCCGTCATGAGACTTTCAGTGTTATGCAGGTTATGCTGGGTTGGGGTTGCCTCCTAAAAATGAACTGGCATGACTTTCCTATACAATTGATGAAGTTTTATCAGAAATTAACACACTCTCAGGTTAAATATTTAAAAAAAAAAAGTCGAAATTTTATATTGAAAGTATTGAAAATATGTGTAATCACCATTTAAAACCATCTTGTCTCATAAAATCATCTCAATTTAGGAAAAAGCCGACCGAAAACAATACTTTCTATACCTTTTAGGTAATATAGAACCTAATTCTCTTCAATCGCGCAGAGAACTCCTCGACATCCTATTCCTAACCAAAATTCTGAGAAATCAAATAAATTGTCCTGAACTCCTAGAACACATTAATTTTCGAATCAACTGTAGAAACATTAGAAATCAAAACCTCTTTACCCCAGACACCTATTCTACGAATATTAGCCAAAACTGTCCAACGAATAGGTTAATGGTAACAGGGAACACATTTTTTACTAGGAGTGACGTAGACATTTTTTATCACTCTTTGCAACAAATTAAAGATAAATATTTAAGTTATTTATAGATAGCATATTATGTAAAAATGGGGAAACCCGTTAATGTATAAAAATAAATAAAAATAATAAATAATTATAATATTTACTGTTTTGATCATGCTCAGAATGTTCTTTTCTTTTTAATGTTGCCAAAGTGATAAAAAATAATCCTACCTTATTAGCTTGGTGGATAAGGTGGCGGACTTGTTATATGGAGGTGGATATTTCCGTCATCCCAAAATCAGCAAAAAATTAGTGAAGCAAGTTGGAGTAATTATGACATCACAGAAGTGATTAACACATATATGATAACTTTTTTTAAATAATATTATTTGTTGTTCATTAGGCATAAAAAATAAAAAATTAAGCATAAAAAATACTTTTCAAACAATTTTTCAATCCACTTATTTATATGTAGATAATACAAATCAAGCAAATCCTTAAAAAATGAGAAGAACATGGAGGAACATATCAAGAACCTTGATAATTCAAAACATTAAATCGAGAATCAAAGTAAAGATAAAGATAGTGTAAACTGTAAAATTAATATATGAGTTTAGGGTAATCCCATCTTCGCCACAGAACAAGCACTATACTCACAAGTAACTTTGATGATCATATCTGCGAGCAGGATGAAGAAAAGACTGGTGCAGGTGGTTCTTCTCATGGCAAGGCTAGGTCCCCTAACCCGATGTACCCAGGACTTGCAGGCTAACCACCGGTCATCATGACACTAGACAAGCTTTCATTAACACACGAAATAGACATAAAACCTCGAAATTTTAATGATACACATTATAGAAGACCAAAGAACAATTCAAATTTATTAAGATGAGCACTGACTTGTCAAGTGGAACTAGTGGAGAGACTAGCACTTTTCTTATCTCGACATCTTCATTAGTCTTATCAGTGCCGGAGAACTTGTTGCAAGGAGCTGAAATTGCGTGGGCACCGCGGTAATCCCCAGATTTAAATTCAGTTTTTATGAAGAATAAAACCCTTTTATTTCAACAACAGTGAACATCTAATCCTTATCACTCATCCAACCACCCCAACATAAACACTCACCCATCCACACACATACACATCACAACACGCACACACTCACCCATCCACACACATACACATCACAACACGCACACTCACCCATCCACACCCATACACATCACAACAAGCACACACTCACCCATCCACACACATACACATCACAACACGCACACACTTACCCATCCACACACATACACATCACACACTCACTCATCCACACACATACACATTACAAGAGACATACCTATACACGTACATATACTTACACAACCCCACAACCAACCTCATACACAAAAACAAAGCAGTGAATAGCATCTAGGAAACTGTCGAAAACAACGGAATGTCTGAATTATTCATTGCATGAGAGTTAATTTGAAAGCTAATTTATCAACGAAATAATTTAAAATTAAGAAAATGTAGGTAGTCATAGCCATTTAGGTACTTATCGATGCCATCTTAATATATAAATGTCAAAGTCACTGACTGACCACTGACTGACTGATCATCGCTCTACAGCCCAAACCTTTGTCTTATAGTCTAGATGTGCAATAAGACGGGATTTTTCGAAATTCCCACTACAACACCTGCCATTGGCGAAAAAGGATTTTTTGCTTTTACGGCCATGCCTCGGCCCGCAAAGCGGGCGACAGCCCGCTAGTGTTTTATAATATGTATCCCACAAATCATTCCATAAGTGTCAATTATAGTTAAATTGTTGGTTTACATTGCAGCATTTTTCACATAACAAGGGTCATAGCTGGACGACTATAGATGAGAAAAGCAATGTATTTGTTTTTTTATATATAAAATACTAGCCGTTTGCCCGTGCTTTGCAACGGGACTAAATTTCAAATTTACTATGGCATGGCCGTACTGCTGGACAGCAATGCCTTTTTGAACTTTTTATATTTTTTCTGGACAAAGCGATAATGGTTTTGGGGGGGTCAATTCCCAGACAGCACGGAAGGTGACTTCCAGTCTGGATTTAAGGTGGAAATATCCAGGTGTATAAAGTCAACTGGACCTCCAACTGTCCCGACAGCTGGATTTTTCCATCATGGATTAAATCAGTTGACCAGCCACCTGGATATTTCCAACAAAAATCCATCTAGACTCAGTCACCTGGGCAGTCAGCTGGAAATATAACGACTCTCTCCAGCTAGGACATGAGTAGAATTTAGTCAGTTGACCAGTCAGCTGGAAATGTTCCATATTTTTCCAGTTTACATAAAACGCGTCCTTTGTTGAAGACGCCATCTTTGATCTTTCGTAATTTCAGAATCATTGTGATATTGGTGATATGGTGATTGTAAATTGTTTTAAATATAAAAATAATTAATAATTCTTTTAAATATGTATTTCATTTAGTTTTGAACATTTTTAAATACAAATATCATTTTAATTAGTTTTGAACATCTTTTTTATAGATAAAACTCGTCCTTTGTTTAGATAAAACTCGTCCTTTGTTGAAGGAAATTCAGAAATTGTGATATTTTTGTGACAAATTGTGAATTGTTTTAAATAATTAATAATTCTCTTAAATAATAGGTATTTCATTTATTTGAACATATTTTAAATACAAATAATATTTTAATTAGTTTTGAACATCTTTTTTATAACTATGAAAGTGTTTACTTTGTCATTTCTGAACTCCAAATTTGCTTTCGAGATGTTTCAAAAAATAGTTCTTAAGTTTATCTAAATCGTGACAGAAGGAAAGGAGAGGACAAGAAGCAGTTAATACTGGATCACCTTTTTCATCTGACAATAACCATCCATTTCTAGAGACATCCACTTGGACCCTAATGAACTTTCTGCACTCTGCTGTTCCTGGACCTTCAGTGGGATTAACACCTTCAGTTCACTTGGAATCATACCAGCTACCCATATTAATCTCACCTAGCCTAGCCAAGCCAAAGCAGGACCATGAATGCTAGTCTCATGTGTTAAGGGAAACAGAATTTTTTATGCTCAAGATCTCTTGACCATAGGTTGGCTAAAAAAAGGTTCTGGTTCAAGCAAAGAAACAGCTGAATGCATAGTGCTAGATAGTGAAATTTTTCACTCTGTGGATTTTATTTAGATGTACAATACTTTATAAAATATAAATATTCATTATAAAATGAATATTTCACTGATAGGTGGTTCTGCCACACTAAAAAATGATGTTTACTTTGTGACATGCTTCCTGATTACTTGATTTAAAATTAATTGGCCAATTTACTGTGCACTGTTCATAATAACAATAATAACTATTGTGCTCTCTCTACCACCTTATTACTATGAAGGCCCTTAAATTTTGAGTTAATTTTATATCTATTTAAAAAAAGTGTTCCACACTATTGTGTTTTATAATTTCACTAGTCTTAACAAGTCAATTTTGTTTTAATTTAAGTATAACAATGTTTTTTGGTAATAACTCTCAAAGCAAACAACCCAGCAATTCTAATTAGCCACAGCAGTATATAAATTGTCATGAAGGATTACAAATACATAATAACATTCACTAATCCATGTTCAACCCCGTTAGACATTGCTTAACTTTTGCAATTTCATGAAAACTGGTGTATTCCATGCCCCATCTTCATTTTCTGCTGGCTATTAGTTTATTTCTTTGTTATTTTTGGTTTCTCAAAAGAAATATATTTTAATTTACATAGTATTATTATTTTATTGTGATTATGTACATGTTATGAGCATATTTTTATAATTGGATATCATTATTTTATTTCTATACTAGCTAAAACCTGGCATTTTGTCACCATTAAGGTTTTTTCTCATGGCCGGTGTCCCAATAAAAATAATAATAACACTTTTAACTGGAAGGTAACCACCAGGTAAGGTTAAAGGTTATGCTCAAAGCATTTTCTACCACCTAACCCTCAGAGTCTTATTATTATGTGGTCACAACCATAATGAGGAAAAAATTGAAACAACGGAACCCTACGCTAGGTTGATTATCTGACTAGCGCATTAACCACTTGATTACCAGTGCACTTGAAAATTGTATTAGATATTTTAATTTTGATAATTTTCTAGTATGTTGAAGGTGGCTTAGGGGGGGTGAACTCTCAGTGAGAGTACCGTTTGGTATTGTAACCCCAAGAGGACATAGTCAGCCAGACATGCATAACTTTGAGTTTTTATATAGAGATTATACCTACTTAGAAATACTTGTGATACATTGGTACAAGGTCTTGTGACATGGTGGAAATTTGATAGTGCATTTTACACTTTTGGGACAATTTTTTTAATAATAAACACTCTTATTGTAAAAATATAATAATGTTAAAGAGTCTTATTTGAATTGTGTTGTTTAAAACAGAGTAGTTATTTTCTTTTTCTTTCCAAATTTATATATGAAAAAAAATATACTCAAAATTGTGTGTGTGTACGTGTTAAAAAAACCTATTTAAAATTTATTACTTTATTTTTATACAAAAATAATATTCTTCATGAGATTTGAATGTATGGCCTCTAAATTAAATAACTGAAATTGAATTTATGCCTAATATACATTTGTTTCTAGTATTTATATTACTATTATTATTTGAAAAAAAAAATGCATATAATGGGATTCGAACCCACAACCTCAAAACCAAGAGCGTAGCATTTGATTATTATGTAGTATAATGTACAGTATAGGTAAATAGGTATGTCAACATTGTGGTAGTGAGTTACTACCTATCCACTAGAGAGCGCTACAAGTAGCTGGAAATAAGTGGAACAAATCCAGTTGACTTTGGGCAACTGACTTCCAGTTAAAAGTTGGGTTACTTTCCAGTTCATTTCCAGTTGATTTCCAGGTGGAGGTCAGGTGGAA
Source organism: Bactericera cockerelli (assembly GCA_024516035.1). Lineage (NCBI taxonomy): Eukaryota > Metazoa > Arthropoda > Insecta > Hemiptera > Triozidae > Bactericera > Bactericera cockerelli. Next base: position 30,826,913 of record CM044955.1, on the reverse strand, counting down.
GGTGGAAATCTCCAGTTGATTTCCAGGTGGGCAAGTAGACTTTTTCCACCTAACAGTATGGTATACATCCAGTTGACTGTGCTGTCTGGGTTCTGAGACATTTTTCGCTATTTTTTACCGTTTTGGCTAAACAACTCCGGACAAACAAACATAGGTAGGTAGGTAGTCCTTTTTTCTGTTTTATATATAGAGATTCATGCAACAGATCATTAACAATGTAATAATATCATGTACGTTAACAATGTAATAATACGCTAGGAGGCCCTAGCGTATTAATTTTAGTACTTTACAAATAAATAAATAAATAAAAAAGGGTCATAGCGGCTAAAGATGGCAAAATCGGTCAAAGAACTATACTTTTCGGCTAAAATCTCCGGATAGGTGCGTCAAAGTAAAGCCAATGCAAGTTCAAAATAAACATAGTAGTTTTCTAGTAAAAAAAATAGGTAATTTCTACAAATTCTTATAAAATATTAATTCAAATCAAGGAGTGGCCATTTTATAGCCCATCAATTTTCTATCCTCGCTCTGCGTTGCTTAACATTAGCGTAACTTGTAATTTATTGTATAACCTTCTCCGATGCACCATAGGCAAGGAATTTGCACCACACTCACCGTTTAGGCGCAAATTCGTAACAAACAGACAAAAAAGAAGATTTATTAATTAGATAATACTTAAAAACATTGGATTTCTTTATGCGCTATTTCGTTTATCTACATCTACTTGGTTTTATCTTCTTTTTTTAACAAATAAAAATTATCCTTTTCAATTTCATTTTATAAATGTTTAACTGGCAAAATGTTGTACGGGTTGATAGACATTGCTGAATATTTCTTTTTTGTTATTCAGAAATTAGGTAGGTAGCTTCTTTATTCCTTAATCGTATTTCCACCATTTTCTTATCCTGTTTATTATCCTCGGGTTCTTTACCGCTTTTCCTTATTTTGAGGCTCTCTTCTCTCTATTTTGTTTCAATTGCCCTTGGCGAAATGGCAATTTAATATGCAACCAAGTATGGCAATCAACTTGTCTACTGAACTGGAAAACTCGTTTTCCTTTAAAGAAACAAACAATAAGATATAAGTATCATTTAAAATTCTCATTTTTTTTTAACATGGCAGCTAAAAGCGAGAAACAAACTTCATTTTTAATTTGGATTAGATTATACTCGTAATAGTTAGAAAAGATAATAAATGGACAAAACAAATAAGTGAAATAAGAGGAAGAGGAAAGGAGAAGAAGGTTAGGTGGTAGAAAATGCTATGAGCATTAAGGTAACCACCAGGCGAGGTAATTACCATCCACTAAAGATTGTTACTACTGTATACGAGAATGATATTATTAATTAGTTACTGGGTTCAACAGGTCAACAAAACACTATCCCAAATCTATATTATGTATAAATACAGACCCATTAAATCTGTATACCTATTTATAGTAAAAAAAATATGCATATTTTTATTTCTCGAACCCTGAATAATCCTCGTGAAAATCTAATATCGTACCGATGCTCAGATTCCTCAGATATACAGAGCCTTCTATTTCCACGTGAACACCATTACCTAAATGCTACCATGTGCCTACAATATGTACAATATTGTACATGTAGTATACAGGGTGATTCAGAAAAGTACCGTCAAACGTTAACCACATATTCTATGGGCTAGTTAAGGAGGGGTCAACTCTATAAAAGAAAGTGCGCAAATGCCTCCTAACGGAGGTACACGCCCCTTAAGGTGTTTTTAAACAGTCGAAATTTTCATTTTACGGCTTACTTATTTGGGATATCGCAATGTGGTAAAAAAATCACTCTCAATACTAGATAGCGCCTTTTTTTTGGCACAAAATTAAACACCATTCCAATGTCAGGGGCGGTCTCAGGAGGGTCAGATGGTAGAAAAAAGGTTCTAACTTTTTAGTCGTTGCTTGTAATTGAATTTGGTTTTCACCATTTTAAAACCTATGTCATTGTCTACAAAAATAGTCTGAATAATTTTTCCCTCAAATTAACACAAAAACTTGAAAATTGAAATTGAAGATTTTAAAACCGCATTAAATTTTGAAACCTATGCAACTAGCATACAATTTTAGAACAAGAATTTTCAGCCAATTCATTATTTAACAATGAAATACACCTGGAATATTTGAACGTGTTCGTCAATCTTTTCGAAGGCATATGGAGGTCTGCATTGAAGCCAGAGGAGCCCATGTGGAACATTTGCTGTAAATCTTATTTCGGCTTAAGCCCTTCAATTTCAATTTTCAAGCGTTTGTGTTGGTTTGAGAAAAAAAATATTTGGAACGTTTTCACCCTTTTAAAACGTCTGTCATTGTCTACAAAAATGTTCCAAATAATTTTTTTCTCAAACCAACACAAACGCTTGAAAATCGAAATTGAAGGGCTTAAGCCGAAATAAGATTTACAGCAAATGTTCCACATGGGCTCCTCTGGCTTCAATGCAGACCTCCATATGCCTTCGAAAAGATTGACGAACACGTTCAAATATTCCAGGTGTATTTCATTGTTAAATAATGAATTGGCTGAAAATTCTTGTTCTAAAATTGTATGCTAGTTGCATAGGTTTCAAAATTTAATGCGGTTTTAAAATCTTCAATTTCAATTTTCAAGTTTTTGTGTTAATTTGAGGGAAAAATTATTCAGACTATTTTTGTAGACAATGACATAGGTTTTAAAATGGTGAAAACCAAATTCAATTACAAGCAACGACTAAAAAGTTAGAACGTTTTTTCTTCCATCTGACCCTCCTCAGACCGCCCCTGAAATTGGAATGCTGTTAAATTGTATGCCAAAAGAAAGGTTTCATCTAGTATTGAGAGTGATTTTTTTACCATATCGCGATATCCCAAATAGGTAATCCGTAAAATGAAAATTTCGATTGTTTAAAAACACCTTAAGGGGCGTGTACCTCCGTTAGGAGGCATTTGCGCACTTTCTTTTATAGAGTTGACCCCTCCTTAACTAGCCCATAGAATATGTGGTTAACGTTTGACGGTAATTTTCTGAATCACCCTGTATAATTATGTATGTGTAGGTATATACTCGTATTTTGTATAAGTCAACCTTATCGTAATTTAATTTAATTAGTTTCAGCACTTACGTTGTGATGGTAGCAGCTCAGTAGAATAGAATTACATATTTGGAGAGGAAATATTATATAAAAAATGATACCTATTTATAATTCATTTTGTTATCTACAGGGTGATTCAGAAAAGTACCGTCAAACGTTAACCACATATTCTATGGGCTAGTTAAGGAGGGGTCTACTGTATAAAAGAAAGTGCGCAAATGCCTCCTAACGGAGGTACACGCCCCGGTATTTTTAAACAAACGAAATTTTCATTTTACGGCTTACCTATTCAGTTTTGAAACTAGCATACAATTTTAGAACAAGAATTTTCAGCCAATTCATTATTTAACAATGGATGTAAGTGGAGTAAATTGAAAAATTGAAAATAATTAATTGGCTGAAAATTCTTGTTCAAAAATTGTATGCTAGTTGCATAGGTTTCAAAACTTAATGCGGTTTTAAAATCTTCAATTTCAATTTTCAAGCTTTTGTGTTAATTTGAGGGAAAAATTATTCAGATCATTTTTGTAGACAATGACATAGGTTTTAAAAAGGTGAAAACCAAATTCAATTACAGGCAACGACTAAAAAGTTAGAACGTTTTTTCTTCCATCTGACCCTCCTCAGACCGCCCTTGAAATTGGAATGCTGTTAAATTGTATGCCAAAAGAAAGATTTTATCTAGTATTGAGAGTGATTTTTTTACCATATCGCGATATCCCAAATAGGTAAGCCGTAAAATGAAAATTTCGATTATTTAAAAACACCTTAAGGGGCGTGTACCTCCGTTAGGAGGCATTTGCGCACTTTCTTTTATAGAGTTGACCCCTCCTTAACTAGCCCATAGAATATGTGGTTAACGTTTGACGGTACTTTTCTGAATCACCCTGTATATCGGTATGTACTTTTTACGTTATCCTAAGAATGTACTTAAAGTTCATTCTTAGGATAACGTAAAAAACTTCATGTGAAAATTAACTGGATAACTTACGAGTATAATATCAAGTAATATACTTACTCTTAGCCATATACCAAAACTAATTCAGGTCGGTGTTGGTCAACCTCTTCCCCATTAGATTGTTTGGTTCTCGCCCTCCTCCTTCCACTGTATATTTTATATAAAACCAACGTATTACTTATATGCTTATATCAAATAATATAATTACATTAAAAATACTTTGAACTTCTTTTCCAGAAAAAAGTTTATTTATTTGTTTTGAAGTGAAGGAACTTCATCGATAGACTCGAGCATTGGATTCGTAGGTACTGACAACTGAAGTGCCTGAGGCATCCACTTCAACTCACCACTCTGTCTGTTTTTTGTGTAAATAAATAAAAACTAAACTGGTGTGAACATCTCACGATTTTCTATTTTAATTATTGAGGAAGTTTTTTTAATAAATAGCTCACCTTAGTCACTGAATGCTTACTTTATACAATACACGGGTGTGAACTGAACACCAGACGACTTTCTAACACTGAAATGAAAATTAGGCAATAAAAAGTATAAAAAAAATGTAAGTAAATATAATAGAACCTCTCAATTTTTTTAAAGGAAAAATAAAATTTATTCAACTCAGTGAACTTGGAGCGAAGCGCATCGGCCCTTCGGTCCATTAAGAGTTGCTTAACTTTGAACTCAAGGAGCAGATGATGCTGGCTGCTCATATCATAATACTGATAATAAATGACCACCAGGCAAGGGTAATGTTCAAAGCGTTTTTTACCACTTAAACCTCAGAGTCTTATTACTATGTGGTCACAAACTCAAATTAAAGAGGAAAAATTCATGTACTGAATGGGATTCAAACCAACGGATCCCTACGCTACCTGGGTTACCAGACTCGCACGTTAACCACTTGACTAACAGTGTACCTTACTCTTCTTTATTGTACATATACAGGGTGTCCCACCAAACTTGGACACCTCAAATTACTCGGCTCCTGAAAGAGTTTTTGAAAAATAAAAATTTTTAGGGTACATGTGCTAATTATGCGGTTTCAGTTATGAAATTTTTTTATATACAGGGTGGTTCAAAAGTCAGAAATTGAGGTATCAACTTTCGATTTTTAAATGGATCGACCTGAATTTTATTTGATAATTTTACTTCTAAATGATTCCTGAGTACTTTTTTAAACAAAAATATTACATACAGGGTGGTTTTTTTTCGACCAATTTTTTTTCTAAATCTTGAATAACTCAAGTTCGGTTAATTTTTTCGATAACAAGAATAAAATATGTTTGTGTAATGAATACACGCACTTTCAATTGGCATCAAAAATTTTTATACAGGGTGGTTCACAAGTGAAATAATGACTTGATTTTTTTTAAAACCAAGTTTTTTTAATTTTTTATTTAAGATTAATAATTCTCGTCTAATTTTACACATTTTTCGATAGTCATATTGAAAAACAAAACTAAAGTGTTGTACAGGGTGAGACATAATTTTTTTGTAACACCCTGTATATGGGCAGTCAAAGAGACGCAACATTAAATATAAAGACTAAATATGCAAGAAAAACTTTGATTTTTAATTAAACTAAAAAGTTATGGTGTTTTAACTAATATTGTCGCATGGACCACCCTGTAGATATTTTCTTAAAACATCATATGGGTAGTCGAAACTGTCTAAAATTCATCGAGGAGTCCAAATCTGAAAGAAAAAAAATGAATTCAAAAGCCATGCTCAATTTTGTGTCTACACCTACCTACTTTTTATTTCAAGTTTTAAAATCATTCAGTGTGGACACCAAATTAAAAATGGCTTCAAATTCGTGTTTTTTACTTGTTTTTCCCACATGATTCGAAGTGTTCGTTGAATTTTATACAACTTAGAGTACCTACATGATAGTTTAAGAAAATATCTACAGGGTGGTCCATGCGACAATTTATTTATTTATTTATAAACATTTCGATCAAGCTTTATTTACATATTTTATATACAATGTACATGGTAACAATTTAGAAATAAAAATAAACAAAGCCTGATCAAGGGTGGTGATAATGCCTACGGCATTCTCTTCAACATATTATTAGACAATATTAGTTAAAACACCATAACTTTTTAGTTTAATTAAAAATCAAAGTTTTTCTTGCATATTTAGTCTTTATATTAAATTTTGGGTCTCTTTGACTGCCCATATACAGGGTGTTACAAAAAAATTATGTCTCACCCTGTACAACACTTTAGTTTTGTTTTTCGATATGACTAACGAAAAATGTGTAAAATTAGACGAGAATTATTAATCCTAAATAAAAAATTAAAAAAATTCGGTTTTAAAAAAAATCAAGTCATTATTTCACTTGTGAACCACCCTGTATAAAAATTTTTGATGCCAATTGAAAGTGCGTGTACTCATTACACAAACACATTCTATTAATGTTATCGAAAAAATTAACCGAACTTGAGTTATTCAAGATTTAGAAAAAAATTGGTCGAAAAAAAACTACCCTGTATGTAATATTTTTGTTTAAAAAAGTACTCAGGAATCATTTAGAAGTAAAATTATCAAATAAAATTCAGGTCGATCCATTTAAAAATCGAAAGTTGACACCTCAATTTCTGACTTTTGAACCACCCTGTATAAAAAAAATTCATAACTGAAACCGCATAATTAGCACATGTACCCTAGATTTTTTTATTTTTCAAAAACTCTTTCAGGGGCCGAGTAATTTGAGGTGTCCAAGTTTGGTGGGACACCCTGTATACAGTGTATACTGATTATTTTTTTTAGAAAACATACATTCAATTTTTTTTTTTTAATTTTGCTTTAACGTCGCTTTTAACTGTATGATCATACATCACGACGGGGGTGTTACCCTCCATTTGCAGAAGTAACCTTACCCAGCCTGGGTTGGGCCGGAATGCCAGCATCACGAGCTCTTCATCTCGCTGGACGTTGCTAAACTTTTTAATCCTACGAGAACCGCTGCATTCAACGACCAATCGACGCTGGCATATACATAATGTACATTTAGTGAAATACAAAGAAAAATTTAACACATATTAGACAATTATATGTTTTCTTAATCTGCACAGCATCAAGTTAGTATAACCGTGACAAATTGATAGTAGCCGGTATTAGCGGAGATTTATCTTGTGTTTCGTCATTCAGTAAGGTCACCCTGCTCAAACAATGAACATACAAATAATAGAAGATTATCTATATATCATGCCTGATTTCATGGTTACTAGAGATAACTTTTGTTAGGTGTTGACAACATTATTTTTCTTCTCTATAAAGGTAATCAGAAACACTAATAATTAGTTTACTTAAATATATTGCTTTTAAAAGAAAATAAATTCTTTTTATTTATATCTTTAACTTATCAATTCCACTCATATTATTATTAAGGTGAACTTGTATCTCCAATAAATTATAAGTGATATATTAATAATAAGAGTAAAAAAATCGACGTGTATATTTTTGGAAAGCTTGTATTAGATTATAATATTAAATACATATTTATTATATTATTTTAACTTTTGAAAATTGCATTCATGTACCTACACAATATTTAACTTCAAAACATCGCTCGACTCGAAAAACTTTTACTGGAATAAAAGTGATTTTTGAACAGGTAGGTACTAGGTATTTACAATCATTTATGAAGATTGAATTAATACCACGAAGTCATGATACTACAATGTCAGGGTTCATCTGAAATTTACCTAGAAAACAAATTACTCTAAATTTAATGTTAATAGAGAGGGTTAAAGGGTGCAATTGTCTATACGAGTATACGGGCTAGGCATCTCTGCCATATAAGCCATTTAAGGTCATACCATAATTTTAGAGAGGTAAAAAATGATATAATATACGATGTGGCTCAGTATGATAAAGAAGGTTAGAATAATTCAGTAGTAAGAAAGTTTATAATAAAAGTTCAATAAAATTGAATTTTCATGATGATGTCTCGATTTTATGATTATGAAAGGTGGAGACCACGTGGGTTTTAGTTTAGAAAAATGAACTCCCAGAATACTATGCTGTAAATATTAGAAGTAATCTTAATATATAAATGTCAAAGTCACTGACTGACTGATCATCACTGTTTCTCCGAACTGGTAAGTCCTAGGAAGCTGAAATTTGGTAGATAGCTTTGGCTTATAGTCTAGATGTACAATAAGACGGGATTTTTCGAAATTCCCACTACAACACCTGCCATTGGCGAAAAAAGACTTTTTGCGTTCACGGCCATGCCTCGGCCCGCAAAGCGGGCGACAGCCCGCTAGTGATAATATAATGACGCAGGAATTTATGTGGGTTTCCGGTGTTACTCCAAGCGTACCCTCAACATCTCAAGTCAGAAAGCTCATGAACCCCTCTCCAGCTTGTCTCTCTTAACTCAATCAGAGCTCGCCAGATCACTTATTGAGTCTTTTATGTCTGACACGCTGTTTCGCATTATTTCTGATAAGCTGTAAGGGGGCTTTGCATTTGTCGCCAGATAGTACACACCTTTTGCTCTGAAAATAAAATTGTAAAGATATATTTATAAAAAAAACAATACTTTCTAGTTTCTATACCTTTCAGGTAATAGAAAGGAGAAACATACTTATACAGTTCTACACTCTCTTCGGTATTCCTAGGCTAGGAATAAAATTACTGAAACTATAGTAGGTATACGATTAAATTCTTATTGCACATTGCATGATTAAAACATTTAAAAGGCGCTCATAAAAAGTATCTTACTATTTACGTAGTTATGATAATTTGTCATGATAACCGCATTTTAGAAGGATTTTACTGAACATAAAGATATATATCCGTTCTCTTCTCCATTTTTTGATCTTTGATAAAGGTTTACTCAATTTCTCATCCATATTTTAGTCGTATTAGAATTTGCACGAATTAGAACGGTAGTTTTTTTGGGGGGATAAAGATACCACCACAAACTATTCGCGCATTTCTTATTTAACTATTGTAACACCCGACCCATAGTCTCACTTACGTGGGGGTGCAAGGGTCTCCCATGTACACCACATCCGACGTGTTACACTGCCCACTCTCAAAGCTACTCCACGAGTCACAACGCACAGACCTGAAGGCTTGAGGGTTCCCGATGGATTCTGTAAACAGCTCGTAGGCCCTCATATGACTGCAGCCCGCCGCTGCCACTGGTATTAGGAACAGTTATCAACTTAATAATTATGTACATTTTTTGTACCTATAGATTCTAGAACATAATATTTAAAACACTGGAAACACATAATGTTTAAAACACCAGCCTCACGTTTTGGAGGGAACAGAATTTTCGAAGAAAATTCTGCGCAACCGGGGATCGAACTCGGAATCTCTGGACTACGGGCAGTAATCACAACCGTTACACCACGAAAGCTGGTACGTATTATAACTATGTACGCTGGAATTTTCGTTGATTCAATGAAAGGATTAAAGTGCATTATGTTGAGTCGACAGCAGCCTGACCAAACAAAAGCTTCGTGACCATGTATACATAATTATATCTATAGTAGTTGAGGAGATTAAACATTCGCAACACGCTGCATTCAACTTTTTCAATAGGAAATGCATCCGACGAACTTTTCATGGAGATATGACTGTGTGCATTGTGCAATGTGCATTAACTATCTAGCAATGGCCTGTTCAGTCTTTGTATAACCATAAAAAAAATTACAGGAGCGATCCTCCAACGGAGGAATGAAATGCTCTTTAGAGGATGCTGTCCGCATCGCAGAGTTTGTATTGATGAATCAATATTGCTTTGACTTTCTTACTTGTAGAGCTAATTGTGTTGTATATATCTATTGAGATCCCTGCAGCACAGCCAGGTTGAGGCGATTTTCCCGAGTTAGGGTAGAAGTCAGCATGACCGATGGCGTTAGAATAACCCGCCATGCCTGCAGCCGTATGAATGATATCAACAAACGAGGCATCACTCTCATCTAGCCGCATATCAAGGTGGGCAAACAAATAGTTGAATCCAGGGCCCGCCGGATCTAACCCTGAAAGTGACAAGATTTTTTTTTTCAGGCTGTTTGAGTTAAAGAAATAATACTTCAACAAATTCTAGGTAGCTCTTGGCTAGGTGTCTCAAACAGAATTTTACAAACATCTAGAAACTAGAATCTAATGTTAATTTATTTTTAAACAAAATTTTATAGATGTATTTTACTTTTTACTGCAAGGTTTATAACATCTGTAATGTTTATTTAATTTACAGAGCAATTTTGGGCCGAATTATAAAACAGGATTAAAGTTAAGATAAACCAGACTGTCCCTCAAGTCGGGCTATATTGATGGAAACTCCGACTATTGGGCCTTATTTTGAGGCATTAAAAATGGAAAAGGGGGCAAGGACTCTGAATGTTACAGACCTCTCTTTAAATAAATATTCAATTTAAAAAAAAAATGGAAAAAATACTAGACAGACGTTGTGGGAGATAAAAAAATGAGTCAACCTCTACCTGTAATCCTGGCAATTTTCTCTTTGCAGTGAGCCCCTGTGGCGCCACTCACATGGGACCCGAGGCTGTGGCCTATCATATGGACGCGGCTGAACTGTGTGAAGTTCAGTTCCACCAGCCTGTTGACCACCTGGGCCGCTAGCTTCCCCACCTCCAAGGTCATCATAGCAGGGACAGGGTAGTTCTTTGTGGAGGCTGTCTTGGACCAGTCCAGAGTGATGACGTTGTGGGGGTAGGCAAGGTAAGCTGAGGATAGGGAAATCGTGTTGAACCACTTTCACAATATATAATGGTATATTTTGTCACTGTAAGTTATTCATGACTATATATTTTATTCAAACTATCATTGTATGGGAATGAGACAGTTATGGGAATTTACAGTTCAGCCAGATGGTGTTGGTGTTATCCAAATAGTGGACAACTCCTGAGAAAGAGTCTGGGTGAAAATTATAGTAAGTTATTTTTTTTTTTTTATTTTTTTTTTTTTTAAGTGGGGTTTAACGTCGCTTTCAACTGCCATGGTCATATCACGACGGGGGTTTTACCCTCCATTCGCAGGAAACTCACAAACCTGCTACTCACATTGACCTCACCCAGCCTGAGTGGGGCCGGGAAAAGCCAGCGTCACGAGAATTAGAATTTGAATGGTCACCCATCCAAGTCTTAACCTCGCTGGATGTCGCTTAACTTCGGTGTTCTGAAGGGAACCGGTGTATTCAACATGCCATCGACGCTGGCTAGTAAGTTATTTAAAGTCACCTCCCCTCTGTTGGGCGAGAAGTGACCCAATACTTCCCATTTAGGTGCTGGGTGAACACGGAAGGTGTCAATTACAAACAAATGTAACTCTTTTTTTAGTCTGGCGTTCCAACCAATCTTCCGCATGCGACTAAGCGAGTATCTTAACAACAGTTCAGTCTTCTACACTGTGTAAGACAGCCATTTAAAAAAAAATCGAGTTTGAGTCTTAAATATTCTAATTCGCACAGATATCTCACCATCCTTGATGTCTCCCACAGCTCCTGAGGTCTCAGAGCTGACCCAGCCATGTGTGATTATCTTCAAGTCTTCCTGGTATTGCCACAAATTCTTCAACTCATCAACAAAGTTGTTATTCGTGATGTTTATGAGATACGGATTTGTTGGGTAATTCCTGAAAAATTATGTGACCACAAAATATATGACAACGAGAATTTTTTTCAATTAAAAACAATTTTATTTAAATTTGAAAAAAATACATTAGTGGCCGAGTGAGTTAGGGCGCTAGCCATTGCACGCATGGTGACCTGGGTTCAATCCTAAGATTTTTTCTGCTTTGTACTTGGATGTTCGGGGTCTACTCATACCTCGTGAGGAAAAATGAGTGGCTGCTTTGATGTAAAATAGCGACCAATGGCGGAATTGAAAGCAAAAATTGGTGCAAGATATTGTATAATATAGTTGTAAACTCCTATGATTTTACGCTACCCCCTAAAATCGGGGCATAATAATACAAAAAAAAAAAACATTATTAATTAAAAAATCAATATCTCTTACCGTTTTTTTTAAATTGGATGTCACTTTCAACTACATGGTCATATCACGACAAGGGTGTTACCCTCCATTTGCAGGAAAATGACAAACCTGCTACCCACATTAACCTCAATTAGCCTAGGTTGGGCCGGAATGCCAGCATCATGAAGTCTTCAACGCGCCATCGACGCTGGTGCTCTACTATGAGTGTACAGGTACACTAGCTAACACGAGAAACAACAAAATGTGTACCATGAGGCAGATAAGAATGGTTGTAATGATGATGTAGTTTATTACCGCTTTAAGGGGAAACCCGGGTGCGATGCGTCGCTTGCGCCTACTCCTATATGCTACTGTGCTACTCCCTATTAATTTATTTATGGTCCTGACGCCTCCGCTGCGGGGCTTGTCCTTCCTATTAAATTTCTTTTGTATACGAAATAAGTGTTCCAATGAAATATCTATTTTCACTAAGATAGTATAATGTAAAAATCTCTAAGTAGCTCAAAAGAGGTCACCTTACTACAATAGGGATAAAATTACATTATGAACACACCTCTACATAAGCTGATACTAAAGATTGTATTGAAAATGGAAGCATTTGAACACAAATTAAACAAAACATACCTATTATAATATTTGAACTTGAGGTCGCCCATAGAAACCTCTAGACCTGCCGCTTCTTTCATTTCCACCAGTTGTGGCTGCACCGGCAACCCCAGGGGAAGAATCGCCAGCAAAATTCTCAACGCTCGCACTGACCACTCCATTTTCCAACTGAGCCACAACACTCTGGCACCGCCATTGTGTGGGACGCATTTTCCTCTTCCTTCACTGCCGCAGTGTTTATCTTTTCTATTAGGCATTCATATTGGTGGCTATAGAAAACAGTCTCGAATAACGCATTGCATATATTTTCAAATGAAATCTTTTATATATTGGCTCCTTCACTACTTCTATCAATTAACCTGGTACATCAGCTGTAGATTTTTGAACTGGGCTCATAGAAAATAGACGGGGAGGTACTTGACCGCGACACTTGACACTTGAATCATGTTTCGCAGTGTTTCCCTAATTGAAAAACACTAGAAAAAAGTCACTCAAAATGATAGCAGATATCATTCAATGCTGTACATAATATAGGTCAGCTCTCTTTACTGTTTGGGATTTAGAACATTATCTGGTTATGATTGTATCGGAAAGGTATGACTGTGTATGACTGTATAATATAATAGTAGGGCTGTTGTCGGCTACGAAAGCTCTTTGTTACTGCGACCTTAACACTTTGAGCCCATGAATACCATATATGACCCTCACACAAAATTTCACTGTAGACGTGTGTACTCTATATGGTATTTACGACCTTCCTTTACTTGGAAGACATGAGTACTCCCTATGGTATTCGTTTCTATGTGTATCTCATAGGGAACAGGTTCTTGTGGTCCTTGGGAGCAATGTATGAGTGTTGGGTTCTGAAATTTGTGGTCCCTCGTGCTCACTCGCCGATCCCAGCTCTGGGGCTCAAAGTGTTAAATAGATCTTTTGTGACATGAACTCTAAAGAGATCAAAGCTATTAATGTAGCTTAAGATTGTTTTAGGACTAATTTAAGTAACTTCTTTAGGTGTTAGAATCAGCCTTGAGAAGTGTTTCAGCTGTTTCAGTCGAGCGTGAGCGGCTGCTCCACATTCACATCAAAGGTAAATTGGGACCGGGTTCCAAAAAGTTCAAGATATCAACAACAAAAAATGATCCGAGTAAACCCCTTACTTTTTAATTCTAAGAAAAAGTTATTCTTTAACTTTTTTCTTTCTTTAACCAATTCAAAGAAACGGACATTGCGGCCAACTTTTGCGGCCCTGCGGCCGTAGACTGCGGCCGATTTCAACCAAAAGTTTCGTGGTTCGTATGGTATAAAATCTACTTTCAAACTAATTTTCAAGTCTTTAGCTCTTACAGTTCTCAAGATATCTTGTTCACAGACATACAGACGGACGCACGGACCAATGGCCTTTTTTTGGTATCCTGAGGCTAAGATTCGTCCAGACATGTAAAAAACTGGGTATGTCAAATTTCCGACGAATACAATACTTTCCTTATTATAAGATAAGGAAAAAAGGATAGGAAAAGGAAAGGAAAAAATTCAATAACTGTTATTGTTTCCAAGATAAGACCAAATAATCGAAGTATCAGTTTTTCGATTAATCGATTCATCACTTCACAAGTTCCCCCCACATCAGAGGAGAGACATACTTTTACAGTAGTTGATTATTCATGCCTTCGAAATAAAAAAGTCTATGAAACACTCAATTTTAACAAAAAGCACCTGTATGGTCGCCAGTTCATCGTCCTAACATTAGTTTGTACAATACGCTAATCATTATTATGAATCTATTTTGTTCTAGTAAACCCTCACTACCAAAAATCACCTAATGATGTTTGGTTACTAATGAGACACTTGCCAAAAAACATCTGTCTTGAGTGTATGATGTGTGTGTGCATCGTTGATAGAGTACATACTCTAGTATGTACTATATAGTTTGTAGAGTATGTGGTAAGAGTGTGGTGTGTATAGGTATGTGGTGTGAGTGTGTTGTGTGTACTGGGTTGGTATGGGTGGGTGTTTATGCTGGTATGTATAGTGTATGTATGTGTGTGTCTGATGGCTTGGCTAAGTATTCGACAGCATGTATAAAAATAATCAATGTGCTATTTTAGTTTATGTATTATAAATTTGTTGAACTACCTACAGCACTAGTGAACAAAACATTATCATAAAATTGTTCATAATTACTCACATTAGGGTCTGGGCCATATCTAAATAAATGCTTCCATTCGTTTAGAAGGCTCACAATAGATAAAACTAATGACAATTACTATGTCACTGTCAAAAATATTATTGGGACGGTGTGTTTAATTTCCAAATATTTAATGAGTCTATTTTGACATTAATTCAATTTGCAGAATGCTCTGAATTGTAAGTTGTGGGTTTAAATCCTACACAAATGTTCAAAATATATTTGTGGGAGAAAAAACAGGTATCTTGAATGGTAAATTGCATTGGGTGGTTTTTTTCTCAGGCCCTCTTATACCTATGTATTATGTAATGTTCCTAAATACTAGGTGGGAAATGATGTTTTACAATAGCTCAGTACCTGTCCCGGCAGCTCAGTGGTAAAGGCGGCACTGTGTGAATCCAGAGATTCCAGAGGTCACGGGTTCGAAACCCAGCCGGAACAAGACAAGATATCCTCCCTTTCGGGATTTTTACCACATAATAATATGTCTTGGGCTTACTGCTGGAATAATGGGACTTTAATAGTCCTAATCGGGCAGTATAAATAAGACAATATTATTATTATTACAATCAATCGAATAACATTTAAAAATAGGTAACTTTATGGCCATTTTAATAACGTTTTCCTTGTTTTACTTCTCTCAATAAATCATTAATTTATAACTGTCAATTCCGTCTGAACGATCTGAATGTTTCTTCCTATTCACGGCGTAGGTACATGTCTATTTATCTATCAACATTTTTTTCTTCTTTTTTTTCTGGATGGTTATTTGTAATAGAGAGTCGTGTGATCAGCACACCAGTTCATTTATACGATAACTAGACTTTTTCAAAGAACCATTAAACATTATGCTATGCTATCATCAATAATAGTCACCCCGTTCCCATGTTCACCTATGTAGATTGTGCTCCGCTCTCCTCCACCAGCCAGTAAAATATATTAGAGTGGAAAAACTACTTGACGCTCCCGGAATTCAAACCCGGGACTAAAAAATTAAAGGAATTATCCTGCTTCTTCTTAGTAGTTATGTTGGTAGGTTATTACTTATTAGTCATGATAACAGTAAACCATTGAAAGGAAAAACTTTACTAATCTATCTTTTTTCCGCCTGCTTTGAAGTACTTACCGACCAGATTAGTGTAATATTATTTCTTGTTTTGTTTATTTTTTGGTTTTAAATTAATTGGTGACTAAGTTCAGTACAATCGATCAAATTGTTTAATAATTTAAATTTTTCTAAGTTTTATGGCAAAATTAATTGACAAATTCTATATTACAAGTCGTTGCTAATCGTCGGTTTTCCCCACCTTACACAGTATGCAATCCTTGACTTAGCGCCACAGAGGTATTTTAACACGTTGAGCGCCGCATGATTTTGAGGTAAACTTTTATCTGTTCCAAGCAGAAATTGGTATATTTTCAAAATCACCTATCTCAGCTAAAAAATAAGATTGCTCAGAACCAAGACCATCACGTTATTGCTCTGTTCCACGGAAATAATTCCTTTATAAGAAATACATTGATAAAACACCCCCATAGGGGCTTAGTGTACATAAACTGAAGTCATATTTTAAAGCCCCCATGTGGGTTTAGGTACCAGTTGATATTATAGAAAAAGCCCCCATGGGGTCCTGCGGCGCTCAACGTGTTAAGAACGTGTATTATTCCGCCCTTAGACTTTTTAAAGTCTCATTAATAACGTGCATGAGTGGCAACTCAGCCAATTCCTTCGAATACTAAACTGGTTCAGGAGGGTGAGATAGTAAACATACAAAAAGTTCTGTAGTGTGAGGAAACGGAGTTAGGGTTGGTTAAAGTGATTCATAGGAGTTTAGAAGAGGTCCTTTTTTAAAATTTCTCTATCTCTACAACACGCTTATATCAATTTTGTAAAAACCTTGTTGATATAAATTTGAAGGAAACAAAGTTTAGGAGAATTTAGATTATATGCTATTTTGATAAATTCTAAGGTGTTTTTGAGATATAACGCTCCAAGAAAAGCAACTTTTTTGTTATTATTGAAACATACCTACATTGAAAATAAAATACCTGTATACAATACAGGGTAATCATACCTTTTGTCTAACAACACTTTCGGTACCAAAATTTTGTTGTTTGTCAAAATAATATTGATTTGTTTTCATTTTTGAACGAAGACAAAAAATAATTTTATACCTACGTATTAATATAAAGCTGTTTTGAACTAGTTTAGATTACTTTTGAGAATTACCACCTTATAAGCAGTGTATATTTTACCTATTGAAAAAATATTTTCAAGGGAGGCCATGCCTTGGGTTTATATTAGGCTTAGGTTAAATACATGGTTATGAGGGAAAAAATACTATAATTACCCGATCATCAGGGCAGGTACTAGTGCACCGAATTCAACCTCAGAAAAGGCAAAATAGGTAAGGCCCACAAATATTTTTGGGTCTTACCGCGGCGGCGGCCAAACTAAGTGTTTTTGGAATAGTAGATTGATATGTTTGTTAATTTGATATGTTTGTTCTAATACAACTTAATAGGTATACAGGGTGGACCAAAAAAACGTTTACACCCGTTAATGGTAGATTACTGACGACATTTCCAGGCCGGATCTGGAATCCGTTTTTTCGGATTCGCCTTCGTAACTGCACAAAGTGATTTTTTGTAACTTTCCAAAAAAGTCCGACTTTGGCTTATTCTTCGGGTCAGTGCTTTGTTTCTGTTTAAGATGAGTTGATTCTGAACAGTTCTGCAGAAAGCCAACAAAATTTCGATGTTTTAAGCTACACTATTTTGTTTTTTACGGTTTGGTTTGTCATATTTTTTCACACCTGAACAGAAAAAAAACACACGAAAAAACTTTTTTACTAAATAAAACACTCGACATTTGTCCGAACAAATTTTGGCACAGACACGGGCAAGTTTGATAAAAGTTGGCGGCCGCCCCGAGGATGCTAAAAAATAATTTTACGATTTTTTATTACGTGATCTTCTGGGAAAAATTATTAGATGTTTGCTAAAAACTCTTCAAAATTCCTAAGAGTTTTCTAGCTGTAGACTGTGTAAGGGCATCTTGTATTGTTTACAAAATTTGTTTACATTGCTGTTTTTGAATACCGCGGTCTTACATGTCTTCATCAGCCAGTTTAGGAAAATTCAAATGATAGTTTTCGTGCTTCTCAGATTGTCAGTCGTGTTAGCTACATGTGCTAGTGCTAGGAGTATATGTCGCAAGACCGATGTTCAATTCTTGGCGATCAATATTTTTTTAATTATCAAAAAAAATCTGATGGAATATTTTATTCATACCTGTATCTGACTTGTTGTAACACCAACAACTTATGGTTTTTTTTGGAGGTAATCCATATGTAAATTGAGTTATATCAGATACTATTGGTATCACAATTCACATAATTATTATTCATGTAAGACCCTGAGAGACTGCCTTGATAATGGATGGTTTTTCTTATGCTTCCCTAAGAGAGAAAATAAACTGGTGAATTTTCCTAACGAAAGTAGAGTTCATAAAATAATGCCAGGTAAATATGTAGGTAGGTTCTTCTATCATAAACAATACTAATTAAATAACAAATATTTACCGACTGCCAACTTCTAATAGAAATCCTGAAAAAAAGCAAGATAATATTTTGTAAAATGAATAAAATTTTATTATGTTTTATACTATTTGGGTATAATCAAAAAGGTATTAAAAATAAACATTTTGTCTGAGTATGTTCAATGAGAAACGATTAGAAGCGCACGATTAGCTCAGTGGTAAGCTAGTCACTTGCCATGCGGAAGATCCCACCCGGGTCCGAACGCCAGAGACAGCAAATCATGTTCCGTCTAATGTTGCGGAAGATTTCAGGTTTTTCTGTCAGGTCATCAAATGCCAACAGGATTCTTGCTACCAGATTCTGCTACTCTTGCGTCTCTACTGGTATTTCGTAAACTATGTTTTTCACGTGATCCCAAATGTTCCTGTTGGCAGCTCCATATTCTGCCAAATGCAAATCTGCCATTTCAGCATCCGAATAATAATTATTATGTAACTTGTACTAAAAAACTCAAGAAGTTTAAAAATAATATTAATTCATAGAATGCCGAAAAATATGCTTGAAAACTATCATCGAGAAACAAACAATCATTCATTTGACTGGCCTTTAATTAATTCCAAGGAAAATAATTATCAGACATAAATAGCTAATTACTCTTTGAGTACAAGACGACCCTACACGGTCAACACTTTTAAGATTTTGAACATCATTTTTTGAGACTTACCTGGTTCGTTTTCCCAGAAGATCACGTGATAAAAAATCGTAAAATTATTTTTTAGCATCCTTGGGGTGGCCGCCAACTTTTATCAAACTTGCCCATGTCTGTGCCAAAATTTGCTCGGGAAAATCTTGAGTGTTTCAAAGTGTAAAAAACTTACATGAGAATTTTTTTTCTATTCAGGTGTCAAAAAAGATGCCAAACCAAATCGTAAAAAACAAAGTAGTGTAGCTAGAAACATCGAAATTTTGTTGGCTTTCTGCAGAAATGTTCAGAATCAACTCATCTTAAATAGGAAAAAAGTTCTGACCTGAAGAATAAGCCAAAGTCGGACTTTTTCAGAAAGTTGCAAAAAATCACTTTGTGCAGTTACGAAGGCGAATCCGAAAAAAACGGATTGCAGATCCGGCCTGGAAATGTCGTCAGTAATCTACCATTAACGGGTGTAAACGTTTTTTTGGTCCACCCTGTAGAAATGAATATAGAAATACACCATTTTATTTACAAGAACAGTAGTAGGAAAAACGTTTATTTCGGAAGTCAAATCTAGAATGACAGAACTTGGGGAAAAGTTCCCAGCAGATCAAATATTGTTCAGCCAGTATACATCAGTCTTCCCCCCTATAATGTGTGGACCGCATCTGGTCCACATGTCGCCGCCAGACCCTCCCATCATCCAGCAACACCCAGTAGTGGAGAGATCCCTCCTTTCTTTGAACACTACCAAATTTCCACTTGGAATCTCTAGTGTAGTTCCTGACTTGGACTCGATCGTTAACTTGAAAACTTCTCGAGACAGTGTAAGTTCTACTCTCAGGAACAAGAGATACTCTTGGCTTCATGATAACATCCAGTCTTGTCCTCACATCTCTTCCAAGCATGAGCACGTAGGGACTCATCCCCTCTGCGTTTGGAATTTTTCTTAACTGCATAAGAAGTCTGGCTAATTTTAGGTGGACATCTCCCGGCTCATCCGACATACAATGAAGATAATTTTTCACAGTCTGCACCGACCTCTCAGCTTGCCCATTGGATGAAGGATGAAACACAGCGGAAAACTTATGAACGACACCATTGCTCTCTAGAAAGTTTTTAAACAAATAGGAAGTAAATTGAGGTCCATTATCCGACACTAGTACCGGACAGATACCAAAATTTGTAAAAAGCCGTCGCAGCTCCCTGATGCAAAAGTCCGTAGTGGTTGACTTCGTAGGAATTACTTCAACCCATTTGCTAAAGGAGTCAACTACTATGAAATAGAACAACCCATTAACTGGACCAGCAAAATCGATGTGAACTCGCTGCCATGGCTCCTTTGCGGGCTCCCAAGGGTGACACTGAACTTTGGGCGGGTTATTTTGTTTTTCACAGCAATATTTACATTTCCTCACGGATTCTTCTATATCTCTATCTATATTTTTCCAATAGCAATAACACCTTGCCAGCGCTTTCATTCTTACCATACCCAAGTGTCCAGTGTGAAGCTCTTGTAATACACTAGTTCGCAAGGGAGCTGGTATCATCACACGGGTACCTTTTAGTAAACATCCGTCCTGCAATGTAATTTCGGTATTTTCGTAGCCCAGCGACTTCAAACATTTGCCTGTCTCCAGTGCATCCAAAATCATTTTCAAATCAGGATCTAGTTGTGTTTCCTGTTGAATGGTTTGATATGAAATGCTATTCAACGTTTTTATTTGATTAGCTTGGAACTTGTAGGTCTGATCTGTAATATTAGGATCGGTATTTTCAGTAGGAAAACGGGAGAGAAAATCTGCATTACAGTGCTCACTGGTTCTTTTATACTCAATGGTGTAATCGAATCCTGATAAGAACAGCGCATAGTGTAACATTCTGGTAGCCGACAGTGCAGGTAACGTCTTCAAAGGATTGAATATTGTGGTCAACGGTTTATTATCTGTAATAAGAATAAATTTCCTACCGTACACATATTGAAAGAATCGTTTGATGCCCCAGTAAATCGCCGTCGCTTCTCTGTCTATCTGACTGTAGTTTCTCTCGCAGGCACTAAGAGATCTGGACGCAAAGGCAATCGGCCTCTCAGAACCATCTGGGTACCTATGCGATAGGCAAGCGCCTAGACCGACAGGGCTGGCATCAGTGGCTAAAGTAATTGTAAGATCCGGGTTATAGTGAACCAACACATTTTCATTACATATTTCTTCTTTTACCATTTCAAAACTTTTCTGACACCCGGTTGTCCACGTGAACTTCCTGCCTTTGCGAAGCAACTGATTTAATGGATTCAGTATGGTTGCTAAGTTTGAAATAAATTTATTATAATAGTTTGCCATTCCTAAAAATGATCGGAGTTCAGAAACATTTTCTGGGCGCTTTGCGTTTTTAATGGCTAAAACTTTGTCTTCCATTTTGTGCAAGCCATGTTCATCAATTTTATGTCCCAGGTAATGAATACTTTTTTGGAAAAATTTACATTTGTCCCTGTTTAGAGTTAAATTCTGGGATTGTATTAAGTCTAACACAGTATTCAATCTAATTAGAAGTTCATTGTATGATGCACCCTGTATGATGATGTCATCGAAAAAACATTGTACACCGGATAGACCCTGTAATAATTTGTCCATATATTGTTGCCATAGTCCTGGGGCTACTTTCACTCCGAACATAAGTCGGTTTACCCTGTATACACCCTTGTGCGTACTTAAACTCTGCAGAATGGCACTCTCTTCGTTCATTTGGTAATGTAAGTAGGCTTTGCTCAGATCTAAAGTGCAGAAGAACTTACCCCCGTTCATTTGAGAAAATATATCGTCTATCCTAGGAATGGGATAGTTCACGTCCTGGATACATTTGTTAAGTGTTACCTTATAATCGGCACAGATCCTGATATCACCATTGGGTTTGTCAATGGGTACAATAGGGGTTCCCCACTCAGAGTGCTCGATCTTTGTCAAAATTCCATCTCTTTCCAGGCGGTCTAGTTCTTTCTCGATTTTCTCTCTCCTAGAATAAGGTATAGGGCGAGGTTTAAAGAAAATGGGCGTGGCCTCAGGTTTCAGTTTTAGTACACCTTTTTCATTTGGTATTGCACCTATTTTATCTGTAAACACTTTTTCGTACTTTTTTAGAATTTCCTCAAGTTGTAAGTTTTCTTCAGCTTTCAGCAATTTAATTTCAGCCCAGTCTAGATTAACCTCTCGTATCCAATCTCTACCAAAAATTGGGTCTACATCCTGACTGATGATGAATATTTTACCAACAAATGTCTGGGTTTTATATCGACATGTCACAAAGCTCACTCCCTTTGGTAGAATCGTCTCTCCTGTGTATGTTTTCATTTGAACATTTGTTTTAAAAATCTTTTTATTAATATTTAAAGCCTTGAAATCTGCGTAAGATATTGAGCTCAACGCTGCCCCCGTATCAACCTCCATACTAAAGTGTCTGTTTTCTATGTCAATATTTACCATGAACTTGTCGGTCTTGACGGTGCGCAGTACGTTTACCTCGTAGTCTTCACTCGCTGTAGAATTCTCTTCATCTACCTGGTGAGCTTTTCTACTGCCGCTGCGGCTGCCTTGTAATCTGCCGCCGTCACTGCCACCAGTGTTGCCGCCGCCCTTCCCTGACTGACAGACACGCGCTATGTGTCCCAGCTTATTACATCTCCGGCAGAATTCAGACCGGAACTTGCAGACGTTGGCTCTGTGGTTCTCTTGCCCACAGCGATAGCACTTTCCTGCTAATTTAGAGAAATACCCATTGTTAATTTTTTTATTATTCAACTCAGATGTTTGAGAATGTTGCACACGATTAGAAAAAATATTTTGCTTCACCTGATATAATTTTGTGTACTGTCCATTGTACTCAGTAGAATTAGATACTGTATTACTCATGACTTGATTTTCTGATTTCGAGAATTCTATTGTAATTGCTCTATGAATTAAATCTTGAAAAGTAGCAGTGTTTTTCTCTTGTAGTAATTGTACCCGAATATCAGAATCACGTAGACCACGGATAAATTGTAGAGCTAGAAATGCATTAGCTGTACAATTGTTACACTTCTCACAATTAAACTTACAATGTTTTGCTAACTTTTTCAATTCAGTAGAATATTCATTTACCGATTCATTTGGCTCTTGTGTACGACAGATAAATCTATTCTGCAGTGCCCATAAACTAGGACTAGGCTCAATATATTCCTTCATCATAGAAACCAGTACATCATATTCCTTTGTAACAGGATCCTCGGGTGCACACATGTTGTACAAATTTTCATGCATACGTGGCGTCAGTGCATGTAACAGTGTATACACTTTGAGCCTACTGTCTGTGTGTCCCTTCAATACCATGAAAGTTCCCAACCGCTTTATGAAATTACTAAAAGATTCATCTTCTTGATAGGGCACAAAAGTCAAGTTTGATGTCGTACACATCTCGGTTACATTTTTACTGCCAGAGCTAGAGCTACTCAAATTAGTAGCATGAGTACCAATAATCATATTTCTGAATTGTAAAATAAGAACTTTAATACCTGTAATAATCTCCTGTATGTCGAATCGGTAGTCATCCTGAGACTCTGTGTCTTCACCTGTGACTAACAAATCCAACCCATCCTGTATCCGTTCGTATCTCGTTCTGTACTCCTCAACATTGTCTTCGTAAATTTTCAGCTCTTCCAGTGTGCACTTTTCCGTAATCTTCTGCTTGGTTTTCGTCAGTAAAGCCTTCACCGTACCTCGTTTGACTTTCAACTCTGCAATGCTCATTGTAGTGCTTTCTTCTTTTCTCCTCGTCGCCAATTTGATATGTTTGTTCTAATACAACTTAATAGGTATAGAAATGAAATAGTAAATACACCATTTTATTTACAAGAACAGTAGTAGGAAAAACGTTTATTTCGGAAGTCAAATCTAGAATGACAGAACTTGGGGAAAAGTTCCCAGCAGATCAAATATTGTTCAGCCAGTATACATCATAGATTGTTTTTCAAAGTACTTAGCTTCCATTTCAAAGGTGAAAGATAGAATTTTAGAATAAACTGAGTTCAATTTTGAGGCCCCGCGCTTTGAAAAAAGATGAGCGCTTAGCCCGGTACTGATTAACTATTATGGTTTCATTGAAAGAAAGAACTAAAGGTTAGTAGGTAGTGCTTGGCGCTAAGATGGTTAAAAACTGGCCTGGATCTAAGCCTAAATGATTTGATTTCTAAGATCCCGTTGAAAATATTATTTTTTTACGTGACCGTTAACAAGAATTATTTAAATTTCCCGCTTGTTTCATATCATTAGTTCCAGGTCATTTTGTATTAGTTCATAATACGGTCAACAGATCGCGTTCGCTATAAAAATATCCTCCACAGATTTCAAAAAAATAATTCATAAATTTATCTCAGATTGCCCAGATAGCACAGAATTTTTATATCAATAGGGGTATTTTTCTTTTGAATAAACTTTTTTTTTCCAGGTTCGATATTTCCAAGTATTTCCACTTTAGCTTTCCCACTATTCAATGCAGAAAAATGCATTTCGGTACTTTTAAAGATAAACAATGGACTTAACCTATAAAAGAACTGGAAGCAAGAATTTTCTTCTTTTCAATTTTATTTTGTCTATCATAATTTAGGAGTTCTGACCAACTTGTGAGAGAGGGTTATTTTGGTCTAAAAAACAACTTAATGGCGGTTATCTCCGTAATGCTTCGAGATAAAATATAAGTTTAGTGGAACTCTTTGTAGTCCTATACCTGTCCTACAACCTCTTTTCGGTTAGACATCTAATTTAGTTATATCCTGTTTATGCCTATCAAGATTTGCATGCAAAATACTGACGAACATAAATGAATTCCTAAGTCTTTGACGAATCGGCTTTTGCACCCGAATACAAAAAATGAAACTGCCTTATTCTTTAAAATAAAAGACTTTCTAACTTCAGAGATGGAAAAAAATTAAAATTGTTAAGTCTTCCCTAAGAACTCATGTTAATTTCGAAATTTCACGTGAAAAATTCTTCACGAAAAATGGCCGCCAAATTGAAGGCTTGCCTCAGCTCTCAACACATAAATTGACCAGAGTTAGATATCTATGTTATTTCGTTATAATGTTCCTAGAGTGCAGCACAAATTAATATTCAAAGAATTACGTTAACCCTTTAATTGGCTCATTGTCAAGTATTGGGTACTGGCAGTCTTTTTATGACAAGTAAAATTTACCTAGGTACCTACTTCAGTTTTAGTTAAACTGTTAAAGTAACAACTCTTTACCTATCTTTAAACTAATTACAATAGTAGTTAGGTATATTAACATTGGTCAAATTAATGTTTACAATAGTATAATTGTTCAATTATTATAGATTTCATAGTATGTGTGAGAAATCTTGCTTAAAAACTGATCTAAAACACCAAGTAAAATATTTTTTTAATATCTAAAGTCACAGGCGAATTTATCATCTAGTCAAATAAAATTATATAGTCATATAAAAAATGGATGGTACATTTATGATGCAACACCGTATCCCTTTTTTATTTTTTCTGAAATTTCGATGTTTATGTATAAAATTAGGTACGTAGATGGTAGATTCGGAAAGAAAAAAATCGTATTCAATGGGCTGATAAAAATTATAAAATCATCAGACAGAATGGAACTTGTGATAAGAAACAGATTAATCTCCTGGTCAAGTTCTAATACACCAACCGCATGCACCGATCAATAGGTTGAGGAGTTTTAATTTGCATTTAAGTTTTAGCGAGGTGCTTGTTCATAAAACAAAAATTAAGTTGCAGAGGCTGATTGGTTTAATAGCCATATTTTGTAAATACCTAATACTTACCTATTTATTAAATTTAGTGACCAAAAGTAGATCGTTCAAATAATATTATTTTAACTGATCATAATGTCCATTCCGCGTAAAAGCAAGTAGCCACCTTGAACTAGCGGTAGCATGCTCGGGTTTCATTTTTTCGGGTCTGTACTTTGGGTGTCCGGTTTCTACCCTAGCCTCGTAAGGACAACTGGGGTAGTTGTATAATGGGAAACGACCAGTGGCGGCATTGTTGGAATATGATGGTTCGTTGAATATATCATGCATTATCAATTATCATTAGTTCTCGTAATGTCGATGCTAGCAACAAAATGTGACATAATAACAAAAATAACTAGCTTTTTATCTTTATTCATTAGGTATATGGTATATTTACGGTTCACTAACGGAATATTTTCACTCACTGTAAAGTAGAAGTTGACCTGACAGAAAAACGCACTCTGTATACAATTATATAATTATGTGTTTGTGTACGTGTACTCGTGTGTATACAAAATATCTCAAGAGCGTAGAAAGGGCCCCAAAATTGGCTGGTTGATATTTTTTAATAATAACACTTAGAGTCCGGTATCGAATGAAAGGTCTCGTTGTCCTCATGGTTTAGGTATATGACATTTGTAATCCGATAATATTAGAATCTGTGTGAGGTTTACAGTTCAAAGAACTTTTAGTAAATATGCGTCCAGCTGAATTTCACTAAATTATTAGGTTAAAAAAATAGTTACTAAATTTCAATAATTTTGAAGAATTCGATAGGGAGTTATCGCGGAACAGACAGGCGGACAGACAAACGAAAGCCAAATCGTCCGCATCACTCCCTCACTGCGTGCGGTTAATTAATAGGTAAACTTATGTGTAAACTTTAAATATAACTTTTACTTTTTAAAACTTTTTTGTAAACTGTACCTGTAACTTTTTTGAAAATTGTAAAGTTAAATAAATAAATTACAGATATAATATCCATTTTTTTTTTTTTTAATATTCAAACTTTATTCCAGTTTTATTTAAAACTTTTATAAACTGGGGATATAAGGTACATAGGATAGGAAAATACAGATAAATGGGGTACAGGGAAAAAATATGACAAGACAGTACAAGAAACAGGAAAAGGATACAAACAAATACAAGGAATACTATAATGATCAGGATAAGTAGGAGAAAAAAGAAAAGAAAAAAAAAAAACAAAACAAAACAAAAAAATAAAAAACGCTTGCATACGAGTCTGCAACCATTGGGACATTTTCATCTTTACTATTCAAGGTTCAAAACCCAACTGACCAAATTTCGTATTGTGCGCATGACACATACCTTCTCTCTTCTCTCCCTCTACAATTCAATACTTCGCCATTGTGCGCATGACACACACTTTCCCTCTTCTCTCCCTTTACAATTCAATATTTCGTTACATAATATCGTTACATAATATCGTTACATAATTTCGTTACATAATTTCGTCACATAATTTTGGTTATGTGCCAGAGCAAAGACATGAAAATGTCAATAATAATAATAACAAATAAAAGAAAAAAAAAAAAATTAATATCCATTAGAGAAGATAAATTTTATATTATGAGCAGTGTTATGAATCCACCTCATAGACCAGCAAATCCATCAATCAAATAGATGAGAAGGTTAAAACTCATGGTTGTTTGTAACAGATGTCTTCCTAGAAATCTGTGGTTTTTGAAAACACTGTAATTTTTTAAAAATATTATTTACTTTGATAATTTGTTTCTGTGTTTCTGGCAAAATTTACGAACAGTTCAATATTTTTTATCAAATTTATAACTATTAATATTAATTTCGTGTAATATAATTGCCTCTCCCTAAAGTGTTCAAATTTAATACCTATTCGTTTAATCCGTGTCGTGTTAATACATTAATAATTTCACCAACTGTGCACCAGATGGATTACAAAATGTTTTTAAAATGTTTACAAATGTGTAAATGTAAACTTCTTGTAATTGATACATTCTAGTAATTCTAGAAAATCTGTTTTAAGTGTAGTTCCCAAGATGGATTTTAATCATATATTCTCCCAATAACAGGTTAGTTTGTCAACTATTGTTTATTAATCCGTAGATTAGTTTATGAACATCAAGAATGTAGAGCAACCATATATTGTGAGCTGTAAAAACTACTTGCCCAAGTTGTTGCTGAGTAAAAGTATTAAAATAGGTTGAATGTTATATTTTATTATGCTTAACACAAACAGTCATAATAAAAAATGACATGTTATCTTGTCTGTAATATGCAAATGTATTAAAAAATGTATGTAAACAACCTCAAGACTGCTGTGGGGACTGTCATTTTTTCAACCAATCAGATACAAAAAACATGTATATTTGTTCCTGATGTTACTTTTCCAAACAAATAATAAATTTATTTAAGTTAAATTTTATTTTAAGTTTTAAAATTGTTTAGCATAAACATATTTACTTGTTATTGACAAATTTATACTGTTTGTCTAAAAATAACCAAGTCTCTGAGTTAATGTTTGAAAACTGGGTATTTCTATACACTTAGGGCAAAACTACAGTGGAAATCATTTTCAAAGACACCATTTATAATGAATTGGCTATAGCAAACAAAATCACCAGTCTGTTGGAGTTATATGGAAAATTAACATTGGTATTGTTTATAACAAACATCAGCAATAAGGAAATATAATTATCAGCTTTAGTGAACAAATTTTCAAGTCCCTTGGCTACAAACATCAGCAATAAGGAAATATATCAGCTTTAGTGAACAAATTTTCAAGTCCCTTAGCTGCTTCCTATTGGCTATAATGTAGAAAGTTCATTTTGATGCTGTGTGAGTAAAACAGAAAACATGTTCAGTTCTGCAGAACTTTGTCAATGAGTGACATCTAATTTAGATCATTTTATTAGCACCTTGAAGTTAGATTGGTTACAGATTTTAAATTAGTGGATTATCTATGTATCTACAATCTACATAATATATATTGCCGTGACTAAAGCAACACCGCCTAAGTCGCATTTTTTTCAAATTTGAGATTTTTGTTCTAACAAATAGAAATGATTTGCACCTTGTGACAAAATTTTTTTTTCAAAAATTCCAAAAGATAGCGCTGTAGTTTCATTTTTAGTATCTCCGCACATCTGATTTTGGCTACCAACACCGCCTATCATTTCAGTTTTTATTGCCTCCTGTAAAATTTCAAAAAAATAGATAGGCGGTGTTGCTTTAGCTGCATCGATATGTACGTTTACAACGACACCATTTATAACAAACAATTGTCAATAGCAAACAAAATCTCCGGTCCGTTGGAGTCTTATGGAAAATAACATTGGTATTGTTTATAATAAACATCACCAATAAGGAACTATGTATATAGTGTACATTGTTCTCTATAAGTGATACATATCAGATATAGTGAACTTGTTCCTTATAGCCGATATATCAGTTATAGTTTTAAAAAAAAATTGGCTATAAGGAACAAATCTGTTTGGTCCCTTGAAGTTTGTTATAAACGATTTCTACTGTAATACACAACATCAATAAGTTTATTTGTTATCAGGTTCATATTGGAAATCCAAAGTAATGTTAGGTATATGTAATATTAACCTTTTAAGGTCCAGTGCATGTTTTTTTTTTTTTTTTTTATGGCTTTAATGGCAGGATTCTCACACTGTGAGCTCTTCCACCCAACCGATGATTTCCCCTCAATCATTCCACAAGGCAAAACCCGATGGTCAGACAAGGGGAAAGTAGAAAAAGAAGAGATAGAGAGAAAAATAAATAAAATAAAATGTCATGTCCCACATGCAACCATAGAAACGCTGCTACAAAAATTCACTAGAACAGTCCTTAAGGTCCAGTGCATGTCCCACATGCGTTGTTTTGTTTGTTCATCAGGTCGAGTTGTTTTGGAAAGAAACGAAGTGCTACGGTCCAGTAGATTTTTTCTTTCAAATTAAAAACCTCACATAGATAATCTGAGAAAGCAAAGGGTTTTCAAAGCCATATTGGCTAAATTTAGGTATATTTCCATAACTCTGCAACAAAATTCAATTTAAGATTTATCATGGAATTTATCTTAGAGGTGAATCCAGAGATTCCAGAGGTTGTGAGTTTGAAACCCAGCCGGGATATGACAAGTTATCTTCCTATTAAGAATTTTTACCACATAATAATTTGTCTTGGGCTTACAACTGGAATAATGGGACTTAATAGTATAATAGTCCTAATCAGGCAGCATAAAAAGAGGCAATATTCTTATAATTCTTGATTTCAATGAATTCACATGCAGAGACGTGCAAATCACAAATTCCAAATTTTTAATTTTTTGAAAAGCATTTTGCATTTAAAATGAATTTTTTGACCCATTTTGCACTTTTGTGTTTTTTTTTAATGCTCTTTTTAAAAGTGCAACCTCTAAAAAATAAACTGGTGAACATCACAGGACTTTTTATTTACAAAGGAGGGTATCTCAATAGAAATTTAAAGAAAAATTTGTGAAGGAGGAAGCTGAAAAAATGTAATACAAAAAAACAATAATACAACCAGAAAAAGGTATAGCAAATTTGTTTAAAAAAATAAATAAAAAACATATTTATTAAATAAATAAAAATATTTTTCAACCTTGAAATTTCTTCAGTGATATGTGTTTTGTAAAAAACCAATTTACATCCAATAATAATAATAATATATACATGTCTTTTTTAATAAATATAATAATGTAGCAATCAAAGGGAGGTAGAAACAACAACAGACTTTACTTGTAGATAAAAGATTTTGCTAGGTATACATAGATTTATACCTTAAGAAAGTGAGTACAATTCGTTTGAAATAGTAAAAGTATAATAATTGCATCTTGGTTATAGTTCATTGGTTACATTGCTTTGTTTTTCTAAAACATTAATTATCTTGACTAAATAGAAAGTTGATAATATCTGCAGAACAATACTAGGATTTTTTTCTTTCCATCTTGTTGAGAAATAGATGTAATTACGCTGTCAAAACATCAGCAATTAATTAAAACATTATTTTGATAAAGTCCTTTATAGTAAAGTCCTATTAACATCACACTCCTTTGAAATTTGGCTTTAAAGAGATCTTTGACACCTCACTTGATTATTTTTACTACACGGATCAATTGAAGTTATATTTATTATACATAGCCACATCGCTAGTACTGTGCCGTCTTGTGGTCATAATAATTTTTGTGAAAAAGAAAAACTTCATTCCAGCTAGTGGCTAACTAACATTCGAGCTAGTGAATACTACACAAGAATGTAACATTCACGGTAACATTTATTTTGTCATTCTCAGCATCAAAGTTCAGAGTTCATATATCTTATTCAGTTACTTCTTTGCATGATGTTCTACATTTGTATACAGCGTGTTTTCTCGCGCTGGATGTGTGCCCATAATTATGTATTTTGGCAGAAAATTGTTTCTTTTCCACTCCCAAGTATACTGCGAATAGTATGTAGTATAATTTAGTTAACACATTTCACATACAGATGCCTCACACATAAATAGTGTACAACACACACGATGACGTTATAAGCGGAGGTATGGGGCGGGATGTCGGTCATGCCTTGGAGCGAGTAACAAATGTTGAAGGTAATACCTAGGGATGCAATTTGAAGGGGTCTTTTGATGTATTTAACTTCGGGGTAGGGTTAGTACTTAACTTCTTCTTTTTTCATTTAATATTTTTTACAAATATTTTTCACTTCAAAATTACAATGCATAAGTATATGTACTATTGTACATAAAGATACATCGCACGTATGAATACTAAAAGAAGTGTCAAGCCTGTATCTTGGACATGATTGAAATAATTTCAGGTTGGGCCAAAGTCCGCCAGGCGCCAAGCGGTCTCCCGCCACTGGGGGCCCCACCAATTTCTTTTTTTGACAAAATTCTCTTGATATCTTCAACCGCTTAGCCAAAATTCTCAAAGCGACCAAAATTATAGATTTTGGCGGTTTTCCGTAAACTTCTATAGGTTCTAAAGCACTGTGTTCGAAAATCAAAAGTTATCTTGATAGCTGTACAAATCAGATGCAGCCAATTGAGTGAAACTCAATCCAATAAAAAAATTCTTTACTCAAACAGAAGGTTAAACCGATTGCTATACCTATACCCGAGTGTAAACAATATACAAATTATACAACCCATCATAGGTCGGCAATCTTAAATTTTCCAAGAAAATTTCTTCTTGTGTCTATTTTAAGAAGCTCTTCTTAGACTTATGCCGCAGGCGCGGCGTAAATTCGCTTGCTTTATAATTGTAAATCATAAAACCATTATTGACTTAATAAATTGACAGTTATCTCTTGTTGTTTACTAATTAACACTTACAATGCCTTCATTTAAGTTTCATATTCATAGATTAACCCTTTTTAAGCTTCATGTCAACTTGATGTAGTCAAGATTCTTAAAAGGAGAATTATCTAGTCAGAATACGCATAGGACGGGTATGAAATGTTACACTTCGACCCACCTTATTGAATTTTTCAGTATTTTGGGCTCGATCCTCCAACCTCCAAGTTACGATTCTGCCTTATCCTTTGTGCTACTGAGGTTGGTTATAGGAAGGGAATGTATTATGTATTAAGAATTGTCATGGGTAACTAGCGGGTAAAGGCGTAACGGTTGTGACTACTGCCAGTAGTCCAGAGATCCTGAGTTCGATCCCCGGTTGGAGCAGATTTTTCACCCAGAAAATTCCGTTCCCTCCGTACGTATGAGGCTGGCCTTTTCGGTCCTACCCAGGCTGGGTGAGCTTAATGTGGGTAGCTGGTACGATTTCCAGCGAATGGAGGGTAAAACCCCCGTCCTAATCGAGGATGTTAAATGAAATAGAATCGTTGGCTCTAGGAAGGGCATCCAGCCGTAAAAAATGTGCCAAAACCAAAAAACCTAAACCATGAGGTTAAACAACGTCGACCCTGCTTAAGTAAAAGAAGAAGAAGAACTAGCGGGTAGAGGAAACCCGTGCTGTGGGAGACATAAATAGAAACCAGGACCACATTAGTTTTATTGTTCATTCAATTTGTTCAGGAGCCTCTTCTCTTGAGTAGGAACAGCAGAGAAGTAGAGTGGTGCTTTTTTATGAACCTTTTTAAAGTCAGATTTGTTGTAATTAGAACAGTTGTTGTCAGACACTCCTTTGATTTCGTAGAAATGGTATTGTTCGCAAGTTGTTCGCATTGAAACTGAGAATTGTCATTGAGACTGAGAATTGTCTCATGTTAAGTTTAGTATGTCACTGGCACTTTCCTTTCTAGTTGGACACCTGCTCTCCTGGATTCAGATTGTACTTTTTGTTGATCCACTGTTTCTTTTCTTCTTTTCAGGTTCTGTGTCGCACTCTATTATTTTTGTGGATGCAAAGATTTTCAGGGATATTAAAAAGCTATATTGTAAAATCAACATATTCTCAAATTTTAGAAACATTCCAAGAACAAAATTATATGACTTGACGGCGATGGAACCCGTGCTTTTCGTCGAATGCTTTATGATCAGGTGTTCAGTACTAATGATTAAGGGCTTGCATTGCACAGGTAAAAGACTGATTTCTCTCGTGTCGTGATCGACCAAAC
The DNA here is from genome assembly GCA_024516035.1 of Bactericera cockerelli. Lineage (NCBI taxonomy): Eukaryota > Metazoa > Arthropoda > Insecta > Hemiptera > Triozidae > Bactericera > Bactericera cockerelli. The sequence goes on along the minus strand of CM044955.1, from coordinate 30,793,445 downwards.
TTGACTTTTTCAATAGTAAAATCGAGTTTTACCTCAGAATACGTCTGAAGATATCTGTATTAAAAAAAGGCCACGTTTTCGTCGTCTGATAAATAATCAACGATGAGTCTTTGTGTCACTATTCCGTTATACTAACACGAAAAGAAGATGATACAACACAGGCCTCTGATTACACGATTGACGTACATAATGTGAGAAGACATTGAGATCAAATCTCAGGTGTTGGTGTCAACAAAATTTGATAAACTCACTATCACCTCATCACTAAATCTTTTTGTGTCTTCCTGTTAAATTGGCAAGTGTTGTACAAGTACAAAGCTATACATATTATACGAGGGACGGGACGTCAAGAAAGTAAGTGTACTTGATTTGTGTAGGCCACAAAAAAAATTAAAAAAGAAAATAACCTGGTTGTAAGTGTATTGTGTCTATGTGTAAGTTATTTTTCAGCGTATTCGTCATCCCTCTCGGTACAGTTGGTGAGACATGGATAAATTTTTGTCTGCCTTCCTCGAAAAATTTCCCGCCAGCTCTTTTGCCCACTTCTCCACCTCATGTTTCATGTCCTTGTCGGTTGAAAACTTTTTTTCACCCATGTGTATCTTCAGGGCAGTGACCAAGAGGTATTGTCAAGGTGCCAGGTCAGGGGAATGAGTAGGGAGGTTCAAAACATCCCATCTGAGTCCAAAAGTTGCTTCGTAGCGTTCGCCGAGTGAGGTCTGGCATTGTCGTGCCTAAGACAGATTCCCTGTGTCAGCAAGCCCCTCTTTCTGAATCAAATTTTTTCAATTTGTCTTAGTCAAAATGAAACTCAGGAAACCACTTTTACACATACATTGGTACGATTCATAACTCTATCACCATGAAGAGATTTAACCTCATTTAACACCTCAACTGGAATTTTCCCTCCATAAAAAGGCAGCGGCTGATAGCGATGATCTCACACTTGGCGGAAGAATTGAAAGTTTTTAACTTACTGAATTCAAATTGGTCTTATTTTAAAGAAGAAAAATCAGGCTAAACGGAAAAGGTGCTTACATATTGAAACAATATTCCCTTTCGCTACCGGAGCCCCAGTACACTTACTTCCTGGGCGTGCCTCGTAAATAATAGATACAAATACGAAACTTCATAAATTGAAGTTGGTTGTATGTTTTTCTATTATCAGTAGCTTGATCGATAAGGCGGCGGACTTGTAACCGTGAGGTCGGTGATTCAAGTCCCGGTTTCAGCGTAGATTTAGTAAAGCGAGTTTGAGTAGTTGTGTGATATCACGAAAGTGATTAACACAAATATATGATAACTATTCATGAAGATTTTAGCAACCATCACGTATAACAGACAGAGACAAATTTATTTCATATTAACAAACAAAAAGAACTTTTAAGTAAAGTTATTAAGTAGAGAATGATCAATTATTAAGTAAAGTTATTAGGTAATCACGAGGAAGTATTGTGTCCATAATTGGCAGTGTATTTGTGTTGCTGTTTTTAGTATTTTTTTTCTGGGACCATCTTAAATTTTAATAATTGCTCTCATTGTGATAATAACACCCGCGCGAACAATACACAATGATTTTCCATTCATTTATTCATTCACACTGTAGTGATTAACGAGACACTATCACATGGGTGATAATGAACATGGAGGAATGTGAGATGAGAGGGTCTCGTCAAAATAGAACAGTGTGGAATTCTGTTTTGGAGATATTAAGAGCAGTCCAGCACCTCGGGCCCGGTCCCTCCCTGTGTGAAAGTGAAACCAGCACTTGAACCCTTTTTTGTGCGGTTGATGATGAACTTTATGGCAATTTACTAGTCTAGATATTATTGTGTTCATTATTAAATGACATAACGCCTGACTACCAGAACCCAGAGTGCACCTTGCGATCAGTTGACGGGAAGTAGTTGTTGCAATATTTTTCACTAAACAGTTCCTACGAATACTCCAGATTTTTGTCTGCTCCGCGGTGAATGATAAGAGCAATTTATTTTCATATTTATGATAATTCTGATAAGATAAGAGAGAAACTTGCAGCGTTTTCTTGAAAAGAGTTTCGTTTTGCTAGGAGAACTTATTTCTGATTTTCCATTCAACCGTAGCCGTGTAATTGTAATTGCAAGTGAAAAGCGACGCGGTCCATGTGACCAGCCTGCAACAGAAGAGATTTTTCTTTTGTGTAAACCTTGCCATATCGCACAGGCTCAGGCGTAGCACTATGCAATTCTTATTGATAACGCACTGATTTCTATTATGGCGTAACTCAGAGTTTATTTTATATTGAAATACCTAAATATTGCAATATGATGCTGGTCGATGATAACGTATTGTACTTATCCACTTCCCATTGTTATTTTAACATTGGTTAAGGAGTCAGATCATGCATACTTACTGTACACATTAAGATATTAGCGATCCAAACTCAGTTGCAGTTAATCTAGCTGTATGAGAGTTACTTTATTGTATTGATATTTCATTTGTGATAAGTTAAGAACTGTAGAAAAAGAAACCTGCATTACTCATGCCCGCTGTAGTTACTAGCAACCAAACTTCATAGCACTTGTGCTCACTCATCAGCCACTAGAATAGCAGTACAGGATTGATTCCCGTTCTATTCCATTCTCGGTCAGATAAATTGTTTCTGATTCTATTTGACTTTTAGATTCTGATAAATATAAGATCAGGAATATATAGAATAATGTAAGAGAACAAGTACTTGGTAATTATTGATCCAAGCCGGGGAGTCTACACTATATACGTTATACGTGCCACCAGTAACAGTTGTAATACTGGCTGGGGGCAGGGTTTTGATTTACTAGCTCTGAGCCTGGACTACTAGTTGTAAGCCCGTGCTCGTGTTTGTTCATGCGACCAAATAAATCGCTGCACCTCACGCACTGATCCCATCCGAGTTGTGGTTTATCATAACCTTTTCAAATAATGCTAGACATTGCTGTTCTATAGTGTGAAGGGTAATGAGTGTAAAGGGGTTGTTCTAGATCAGGATTCACCAAGCCGTTAGGTCGAGATTAACCATCAGTAGATGTGTTAAACCCTGCTTTTAGAACATTGGATGCAAATTTCACTTTTCCATTGTCAACTTTCCCTTCTTGCCATAATGGTTTTTTGCGCTGTGCAGGTGTTATATTTTTGTAACACCGGAGAAATGTAGCTTGGCCCCTGGCGAAAATTTTGAAAACTCGCTCTGGCACGCAAAGTGTTAACTTATATACATCCACAGGCACCGTTAAAATGAAGAGACCGTTAAAAAATATTTTAAAACCTTTGAAGATGAAGATTATATTATTAATGCCTGGGTGCAATTAACGTCACACGATTTCTGCAAAGGTACTCACTTAGGTCCGAAGATGCTTGTTTGTTCTGTCCGTTAATCTGGAAAATGGTCTATAGGTTTTTACTGTCTAATTCATGTCATCTTTAGTGAAGCACAATGGCTCTTCAACGAGCTGCAGGCGATGCTCAGATTCACTTGACTTCGCGCGGCTTCAGTAAGAAATGTAAACAGATGAACGTCTTCAATGATGAATCATTTTTAAAACCAGCGTCCGTCGTAGGCACTTTTAGTTCTCGTCCGATCACTTAAGATAAGTAACGTCCAGCGAGGATAGAATTTTGTTGGGTGACCACACCCAAATTCGGAACATCCTGATATGTACTGGCTATTGCCGGTCTTATCCAAGGCTGGGTGAGGTAAATTTGAATAGATGCTTTGTGAGTTTTCTTTTCTTCCTTTTCGATTATCTGGAGCATTTTGAAATGTAAGCCATATTTTATAAACAAAATATTAATTTCCAGTGGATCATAGCATATAAGCATCATTTGAAATGATTTCATTAGATAAGAGTCTGTGCTTGCGTGTAACTTGTGAACATGACTATATTGTACTTTTCGCAGAGGCATAATTGCACTGGTTGACCTTATTGCCAGATTACTAGCTGTCGAAACTAAGGATAGAAAATAAACCTATGCTTCATCTGTTAGCTTAGTTCCACAAATCACATGTCTGGTGTCCAACCCTAAACAAATACTCGCCATGCCCATGCCGAACAGAATCTCGTAAAGCTAGTAGCTATAGTAGTTCAATAATGGGATTATCAATTTTACAACATCTAAGTGCATCTAATTTATGACATGCACATCGTTAGCTGCCTACACCAGTCAGTAGTGCCCTGCATTGACATTTCAATAGGAAAGTAGACTACTCATAGCTCGTACTACTCTCTATCTAATCACAGCATTCATAATATTACATACACCAATGAACCTCAGTAGCTTGATCGATAAGGCAGCGGACTAGTAACCAGGAGGTCGGTGGTTCAAGTCCCGGTTTGAGCATAAATTTAGTAAAGCGAGTTTGAGTAGTGGTGATATCACGAAATTGATTAACACAAATATGATAACTTAACTTACAACAATGTGTTTATCAAAATCAGCCCCATGAAAGCGGAATATAAGGTCAAAGCTGAACAGAAATACAGAATCACTTAACGAGTGTATTTATCGTAATAACCAAATGCACAAATCGATGTCTGCTACAGTTTACAATTATTTACTTTTTTTTATTGAAAATGTTGGTCAAACAAAAAAATGGCCAAGTTTCATAAAATTGTTTGTATTTGTAATACCCTGAGGCTACGTGACCAACTTGACGGACCTAAAAACTCAGGAATCCTGTTATACTTATAGTCTCTAGAATCCTAGATTCTCGAATGAAAATGTGGGGAATGAATATGTATCTAATATATTGATACACTCTGTATGTTACGCTTCGCTCCAGCAGAATCTCCTTGATTCTCATTATGTCGTGAAGTAACTCGATGACGAAAACTCTTTATTCAATTTCTTTGTTATCTAAGAGACAGAATCGTTCTCGGTAAATTATACTAAGGTCAACAGAAGTGAAAGTGTGAGCTATTATCTCTGTTATCAAAAGTAATTGTTATTATTGGAAATTTTCGCAAGAGTCAGAACAGTTCGAGTGAAGTGTTAATTTTATTTCATTAACCTGTGAATAGCTGAGAACATGCTAGAGATCTACAAGAACTGTTTTCTGATACGAAAGGTGGTATGTAAAGTAGCTACATAACGCATAAGAGGACATTCAAGTTATACAAATATCTGTCACTGTGCTTGAGTCTTGATTGACAGGACCGGAACTCGAACGCTAACCTCTTGATTCTGTGTCAACTGCGCAAATCACTTGGTTATTAAATGTAAAGCTATAGCTTGAAATCTTATTTTTTTTTTCGCTGTGATGTTACGTATTGTTGTTACACAATTCTTTAACAAACATGAAATTTTACACATATCAAGATAATTAGTTAGTTACAAAATAAATAAAAAAAGCAGTTATATTCATAACACATATATAGTAGCTACATTATATTTACGCATATATTAAATAAGGTCCTTAAGCCCTGTTTAATTAGACCTTGTTAACCTTGTTACCTACTTATTCAAAATTAACTTTGGAGCAATATTTTTTTTTTTGCCGAGACATGAACAATAGGTTCCTTAAACAATTATATTTATTCAATTAACTTTTTAAATGAACACTTGTTGTAAGTCCATTGCTCGTATTCTGTTCACAGCCTTGGAACAGAATCAGGTGTGAACAGTTTTCCAACCTGGACTGTATGACCTCTATAATACTCAAGTCTACAGCCTGAGAAGTTAGGGGACCACTGTCCAACACCGGACTTGGCTGCACTGTTCCGTTGTTGAGAATCTTAAAAATGAGATGACTCATTACGTAATGAATCCCTGTCTGTACCTACATTCTATACATGTACAGTTGTACACTTGTACAGTACATACCTCCAATTGTAAATAGACTCAACTCACAGAGAAAGTTTGCTATTAAAAATTATGTAATGATAGTTTTTCTTACCATAAAATGCTGCAAATAAAAATAAAAATCAGCATTCGATATACAGTTAGATATTATTATAATACACGTGAAATATTTTAATAATTGAACTGACTTTTTGCTTCGTTTGAGAAAAGCATTGCATGTGGGCAAGGGTTAATATCCCAGGGAACTTGCTGTGCTATTAGGCTTTCACTTTTTATTGCCAGAGCATTATGTCTCAATTTCCTCACGGGGTTAGAACCATTAGCCATATTGTGCACAGTAGCAGTCTTTTGTTTATGTAAACGACAGTCATAATCAGCTCTATCTAGCTAGCATTGTATAACACAGGAGTGTCCATTATACCCGAGAGCCTTTGGGTTGTAAACACCCATAATGTACACAAGCCTAGCCCCTTTCATGTGGTTACGTCAGCTCGGACTGTGGACCTCTGTAGAGCTTTCCTGTAATAATGAACTTTAGTTTTGTGATACTTGAGTCCTGCCCAGGGCATCCATTTCTGCATTCAAACTGCTACATATTACATAATTATATCATTATCTCATCCCATTTACAGTATTCATTACCAGTGTCATTAAAGGAGTGATAATCTCTAAAAGTAAACTCATTGGCAATACGGCCGCCAAAACTTTCCTCTTCCTGAGGATATCCATGGCGATCCAACGAGGTAATGCTAATTACCTCCATGCTGGGTACTGCCTATGATGTGTTATATGAATTGTAGGTATTGTTATTAGAAATAATAATTCAATTTTGTAAGTTTCTCAAATATTTTCGTTGGCTTAAGGATATGATAGGCACTAATATGCATCATATTGCATCATTTAAGTTAAAACCTTCGTTCTAAAGTCAAAAGCTTTGTTCTGAAGTCAAACGTACCAACATACGAAAATCTCTGTACAAAATGTTGGACTCAAGACTCAACATGGAATGTGGTCGGGACCAAGGTGACGTGTTGACTCATTAACATTCATCACAGGCCGGCGAGATAGATTATGCATGTTGATGACATACTTTCAGGAAAGACTCGACTATTCTACCAGGAGATTTAGAAGCACTTGGATGTCCATATTTGAGCACATAGCCGCTACGCATTGTGCTGTCAGCGGGCATCAATCTGATTCAAGCATAGCATGTGCACCGCGGGAGCGGAAGCAGCTAGAATTTAGCCGTAGAACTCGCAATTAAAGTTTAGATACATAAATGTGGAGAAGAGAACACATGGGAGGAAAAGCAAATGATAGGCCCTGCCAGGATTTGTGGGTTGTTCTATTCACGCACTATACATACAATGTATTGCCTGATACTTTGTATTTACCATGAGTACCTCGGGATAAACCTGTAGCCCGTTCCAGAAACACTCTCCAATCTCAAATCCCTGAATCTCCGTTTCAACTATCACACAGCGCACTCTGATTGTTTATTGCGTTTAAATTAACCAATCAGAGTGTGCGTTGTGTGACGGTTGAAAGGGAGATCTGGATATTGTGAGAGTGCTATCTGGAACGAGGGTCTGATGCCTAGTCGGCAATAGGTGAGTTCGGTGCGAAGATTACCCGCACCTTTTTCGCATGTATGAATTCGGTGCCGCCGAAAAAAGGTGATGTATGAGTTCGGTGCGGTCCTAATGACTTATAAATTGATTGTTTTTTGTAATTTGTAATTTTGTAATTTGTAAATATTTGGCATCTTTATTTTTAAATAATACATAGACAGCATACAAGTAGACACATAGAAATATAGACAGTATGGGTTCCAAGTTCTAACTTATGAAAATAATATACAATAAAGGATTGAACAAATATGAATGAAGATTAGGACCTATTTATTATTATGTGCCTATAATGTAGCCAATAATGGAATTGCCTTTTACTCACACTAAGAGATTAGAATCTCTTGTTTTGTGAGTAAGGGTTGTGTTAATCAGTCTAGAAAGGTGTAAAAGAATAATTACAATTGAAAAAATAAAAGTAATAATAAAACTAACAATTTAATATAGAGTAACCATTTCTTTGAGATTTACTAAATATGATAGAACTCAAATTCTCATAAGTATAATAATATTGTTTTTATAATGTACTCTGTTGCTTGTTAACAGTCATCCTGCTGTTATTAAGTTAGTAGATTATGTTGTAGACAGTTACATTCAGCAAGGCTGTCCATTTCCTCCTTGAAGGCCATGCCTAGGGTTAATAGTAGGGTTAGGTAAAATACAATGAAGGCCATGCCTTGGGTTTATAGTAGGGTTAGGTAAAATACAATGAAGGCCATGCCTTGGGTTTATAGTAGGGTTAGGTAAAATACAATGAAGGCCATGCCTTGGGTTTATAGTAGGGTTAGGTAAAATACAATGAAGGCCATGCCTCGGTTTATTAATTGGAGCCCATGACTATAAGGAAAAAAATACTATAATTACCTGATCATCAGGGCAAGTACCAGGGCACCGAATTCATACATGACCTTTTTTAGGCGGCACCGAATTCATACATGACCTTTTTTAGGCGGCACCGAATTCATACATGACCTTTTTTAGGCGGCACCGAACTCATACGTTTTTTTATTTTCCGCACCGAACTCATACGTAGCCGCCTAGTCTTGTAGTATTTCAAGTAGAAAGCACCTCTAACAGGATATCATATACGTTTCACTGGAATTGAGTCTAGGTTTTGTCTCAACGCATTAATGAACCTATTTTAAAAACGAAGGAACGTGATTGGGATATCTATTAGTTTAGGGAGGCTCAAAACCTGCCACGGGTGATTGAATGGCTAGTCTAGAAATCAGTAAAATGAAGGGCCTCCAGTAGGTAATGTATAAATAATCCGATTTGTTTCTCAATTTGTGATGTTACAAAGGACCAAGTTCCTAGACCAGTGGTTACCAACTTTTGGTACAACTTTGGTTACCCCTTGTCTTATAGCACTCATTTTCCTCGTACCACCTCGTAGTCTTCATCGTCCAAAGGGTGCTGCCGACTATTTTGAGGACCAATGTTCTTGCTCTAGATTGTCGTGTGTAGAGAGTTTTGGAACTGTGGACGTGAGGGAAGCACTTCTACAGCAGATAGGTACATGGGTGAGATCAAAGAAGAGTAATGCCTTATACTGATTCTTATAATTCTTATGCTCAGCAAACTTTTCGCTGAATATATAACACTAAAATAAAAAATGAGTTAAAAAATTCGACGGTCAAAAACATGGAATGTTTCACATCCCGATTTTTTGACATCAACTGTATTTTACTAACTCAAATGCTACCACTACACTTTGAATAAATCCTCAATATACTCTCTTATCAGATTAATTTATAATCGAGCTGTCACGTATCAACGATAGAAAAGTGAATCAAGGCAATATCGCCCTAACTGATAAAATGAATCACTGCGATTCTCCGTCTTACATATACACATCACTTGTGATCACTGATGACTGATTACCAAGACAAAATCGGGAGAGTTGTTTAAGATGGATGGTGTGGGCAGTGGGACCAAACACTACAATTGCATAATATTGGTATTATAATAAGCATGGAGTGGAGTTTAAACCGTTTCATTTCCCAAATTCTACTAAAATACCTATTATTCTTCTTATTTAATTTGTTAATATACTACGTTTTCTGCTTGATTCCAGGAGGGGCATGGCTGATGATGGTGCTCATAAGGTAAGTCATGTCCTCCAACACCCTAGCTCCAGGATAAATTGCAAGGGTGTAATAGGTACCACTACACTCTTTTGTTGTGACGGGTTCATATTATGAACCTAAGTAGTCACTTGGCCTAGCGGTAGCATGCTCGGCTTGCACCCGGGTTCGGATCCCGGCGGGGTCGGAAATTTTTCGGCTCTGTACTTTGGATGTCGGGGCCTACCCTAGCCTCGTGAGGACAATTGGGGTAGTTGTAGAGTGGACAACGACTAGTGGCGGCATTACGAGATAGATATTGGAATATGACGGTTGGTTGGAGATATGACGCATTACCATTACTTCTCGTAATGTCGATGCTACAAACTAAAAATTGTGACATAATAACACTAATAACTAGCTCTTCATCTTATCTTTATAATATGAACCAAAAATTTCTAAACCTCATTTTTTAAGGAGTATAATTTCACATATTATGTTTCTTAAAATTATTTAGCTTGCTGAAATTTTTGATATCAAACTTAGTGAATAAGGGGTATTCGAGGAGATGCTAGAAAAGTGTACTTTCTATGTTAGTCTGCAAAAAAAGTATCTAAATCTAAACTTCATTAGAGAAGCGGAAGAAAGGATTGATGAGATGACTGCACAATTGCACATGCATATGTACATGTACACAGATTAGCTGTGTCCCACGTTTTTCCATTATTTTAAAAACGTCACTATCTCGAGATGGAATATACTGAAACCTGGAAGAACGGAACTAGTTTCGTCATGTTTATTTTTAGTCATTGCCTAAGAGCTATAGAGAGTTTGCCAAGAGGTTGTGTCGTCTAGTGTCAAACTCGTGGGCATACCTGATCGAGTCCAACTTTTACTCGAATATGATCAGTGGGTAATTCAGTGGATGAATAGCATGCTATTGGTCTCAAATGTAGAAAAGGAATACGTCGAAGCATCAGTTCAGATTAGTGTGAAAAAATATTTTCACAAAATTCCAATGTTCATAATTTCATATAAGGCATTTTAATATTTCCCTTAAAACTCAATGACAGAAATGAGGACCATCATTTCTTTTATTTAAAAGCATTTTTTTTGGTTATCTTGAGCAGGTTATCTTCGCTAGACCACAGTTATCGATGGACACTTTGGATTTGCATAATAATAAACTAGGAGGAATAATCAACTACTGTTTCTCTTGCAGTTACAAAGTTGGAGTGTACAGGTGACAAGTTCATTAATTGCAGTGTTTTCTACTCTTTGCAACAGTAAATTGGCTGTCACACAGATGTTTACGGGACGTTTGTCTTGGTTTCCACAGTATAGCCAAGTTTACATGTACATATTTTTTTTTTAAAAAATACAGCACCTATGAATAGAGTTGGAATGAATTGCATAATATTCAGAACTGAAGACACCACTGCTGCACTTGTGCTATTATTCTTATTCTTATACGTTTTATTACAAGTAATTTATAAAATGGAAATGAAATATATAACCATTATACAAAGTTGGAGGTAAATATGAAAGAAATTACCTACTCTTAACCATTCAATCTAGCAATGTTTACTAGAAATTTAAATAATATCACTTTTTTCAGCCTGCTCATTGAATTCCGGTTTAGCAGTAGGTATATGTATGTAGGGATATTCGTACGTAACATAGTACGATGGTAAACTCAGATAATGAATATTTTGTGTTCCTACATAATGATCAGAAAAGTATGTTAATGAGACTAGTAACCTCTAATATAAGGCTCATGCTGTAAACAATAATGTTAACGAATGAACCACATGGTAATCTATTTGGCTATTAGGTAACCACTTGATGCGTGTCTTCGCCACGCAATGAGAATAGTTTTAAGTTGCCATAGAATAGAAATGTGTTGGACCCAGAAGGATTGAGGTACGTATCAAATGATTCCAAACTTGTGAAACTCTGCATTGGAAGTATTTCTTCCTATGAAATGACGCAGTTTACAAAGCTGCTCGCACGAAACCAAATATTTTAAAATTACCTCTAGCAAAAATGTCGCTTTTTTACTTATTTATTTAAATAAGTTCCATTAAAGGGTTTACTTCTATGTAGTAAGTAGCATCTATTCTAGTAATGAAAATCGGGTCTCGGAAAACTGGAAATAAGTTTGGTCAATTTCTCAAACTAAGGAAGAAGTATGCATGTGCGTTTGGCTGTTTCATTTTTCTCCCTTGAGACCATGAGAGAGAAATATAGAAAAGAAAGTTATCATAGTAGTGTTGATCACTTTCGTGATATTACAACTACTCAAACTCGCTTTCTAAATCAACGCTGAACCCAGGACTTGAACCTCCGACCTCCTGGTTACTTATCGTCCGCGCCTTATCGATCAAGCTACTGAGGTCGGCGAGAGAGAAATATAACGAACTGAGATTTAGGGCCGTATGTTGAAACAGGATTAGTAAATATAAGCCGACCCTTAGATATTATCAGCTGACCGATAGGTATTTTAAAATCTCCCAAAAACAACACTTCGTGTTTATAAAAGGAAGAACGCACACTTAAAAGAATGACCCCCTGAATGACTGAAAAGAATGACCCCCTTTCTTTCTAGTTCTCTGCACTCCTCTCTCCATTTATTTCTCTTAAGGTATCTGTCTTTATTCTTGCTAGGTATCATCCAAAACTTGATTTCTCTTTAAGTTTTACTTGTTGAACGGTAATAAAAACGCGGTGTAATTTTCTCGATTCAAAATTCAAACAAGTTCAGGAAAATCATACTTGGACAAAAGTTATATACAGCTAAAAGTAATATATTTATAAACACAGCCCGGTTCAGATAAAATATGACCTATACAGTTGTTATCAATTTGAAAGTTAAGGGATGGTGTCCACTAAGATTAATAAATCCTGTTTCATAATTCGGGCCTTAGACCAGGACATGAACAGACAGTAAACTAGGTTAAAATTGTTGTATGAATCACAAGAGGAATATTACACCCTTTTTTACCACACAAGAGTGTTACACACTACAATTACTCTAACCAGTACTGATTCATTTTCCTGATGCTTTGGGACGAACCACCGACTTCCAGGTTACAAGTGCGCTACTGAGGTTGATAGTTAACCATTGAAGGAAGAACCTTGCCGCTGTGTGAGATAAAATTCCTTAGACATGATCCGTGTCAGACGGATATTACTGCTAGGTTTTATCATGAGAGCTGACGGAATGACGACAGCCTATACAAGATAGAGCACAACCAACAGTAGACCCATTACACATTCATCAGTAAGTGTACTGTTGTAGACTTCAAATCTGATCTCATTTTTAACTTACTTATATCTCCATGAAAATATTGTCCATTGTAATTAAGCTATTTCAGGGGAATTGTGTGGTTGATGTGCTCTTATGCAAGGTTATACATACAGATCGTTATTTTCATGATGTTATTTATTTCACTCAACGCTATTCCTCAACCAAGAGAAGAATCATATGAGGACAGAATCATGAACAATATGCTAGATACTCTTGTGGCATCTAGTATTCTAGCCATTGACACTGACTACCAGTCTGGGAAAATCTCCTTATAGAGCTCTAGCTGCATGTCTACCAGCTACTGGTGTTAGTGTTTGATTTATAAGATCATTGAAATACTATGTAGCTGCCCATTGACTTGTACTGGGTACTCGCTAGACTGTATACAGCACACAGACGAGGTCGATAAAGATCTCATTAATACTGAATGTTACTTCTGCATGAGCTTGGGCATTCACACATCTGATTTAGCTGAGAAATTTCGCATGGTTGCAGTAGTGTTTCAAGAAAACATCGATAACCATCACATTATAGGTTGTTCATTTGAAAAGACTAGATTACTAGGAGTATGTAAAGCTGTGTTGGGTAACATATACTAGTTGAAGGGTGTTACAATATATGTATGTTGAATTGTTGAAATGAGTTTTGTTGAGCACATAGATCGGAAGCCAGGATATTGCGCTTGATGAGGATGTTGGGCTAGCAATTATGCATCATTTATTTACATTACTTACCCGCTCTCAGTATGAACACTATTTATTCTCCCGTGTGTAGTAGGATGGAGAGTTTCTCGACAGAGCTATTGGTTGCGTTCCGTTTGTCTCCTGTGTCATCTGGAACACGGAGAGAAAACGTCAAATCACTGTAAAAAATGAGTCTTGCTACTGATGCTGATGATGGAAGAGGAACTGGAACTCGAAGTAACTGGTTCGTGTCCCCGGTTCATGATTTTAACAAGTCATTAATTTTCATTTGGTGCCACTACCATCCTGTGAGTCGCTCAAATTATTATGACTGTAATGTCACAGTTACAGTTATTGTAAATTCTACACTGAACAGTCTCCAGGAAACACAGAAACTAAGCAACGTCGAACATGGAAATAAACAGATTGGTCTCCATCGTGATTACATAATTATGTGTGAACTAGGCAATCCGAATGGCTGCTGGCACTCAGGTTGATTTTATTTTATTCATACTAAACTCAAAAGAGTTTTGAACTAGGTGTTGAGATTATGTCATCCTACTAGAAGATGTGAAAGAAAAAATATTTTATAGATATAGAGGAACGAATACTTTTGGAAATATCTTTCAGATGAAAATAGAGCTCCTAGCTAAAGGTTTGATGGCAGGTGACGAGTCTGGCTGGCTATTTTAGGTACATCAATTCTTAAAAAATAGCACGAGACTCCAAAAAAGTGTAACTCTTATTGTTTCGTACTCCTGTGATGAGCTGAAAGAGCCTTTGCAGTCTCGCTTACTCACTGTGCAACTAGTGCCAAGTAATTACTAATTTCAGCCATCAGCCATGTCTTGATTTAGCATTAGCAATATGGACTTCATGAGGCATGAATCCAAGACGCGAACTCAAGCGTAAAGGTGCAAAACCTGATGCTGACATCATCATAAATATTTCGCTCGTAGTGAAGAGTGTCGCCTGTGGGTATCGAACCAAGGTTAGCCAGTTTGAAACAGATGACCTGCCACTACAAGGACCATGGTCATCCATCCAGTCGAGTGAAAGGTCGTGCTAAAATAAGCTAATGTTTGCAGTTTCGTTAGGGTAGGTTATTAACAAAGTTGAAGACAAAACAAATTATATTTCGTTTTGACTAAGGTGATTAAATTAATAGACTTGATAGCAGCAGACCTCTGAACATGACTCACGTTGTATTAGAGGAGTATGTCCTGTATTAAGGTCATGCAGTATGGTTAGCCAGGACCAGTCAAACTGTGTATGCTCTATGAGCTGGTACTTGAAAGCTATCTATCTGTTCTTTCATCTATGTTGGTATTGCTAGCTGTATAGTTTAAAGTCTCATGTCGGACAGTATTACGAGTAGCACAATTTGTTGCGAAGATAATTTCACTAGCGGTCAGATCAGCTCCACTTCATTGTTGATGCCTTATCAACATTTTAAATACTTGATCTTGATTTCAAAGACCTTGAATACACCAGTCCTAATCGATCTCATGTAGTGACCCGCCTCCTACTACGACTGCTGTTCTTTTCAGTAGAGGAACATGCGGACTGGGTGACCGATGAGTGATATTCTGAGTCTGTTGTATATTATTTTTTGAATTTGCAGGCAGGGAAACTAGTGGAAGATCCAGACAAAATCACATTAGGACAAAATCACGCTAATTTCTAATTGAAGAAACAGGAGGGTTTTTTTTTTTAATATTACGCTCTCTTGAGCATCCTGTAAAAAGTTAGTGAAACAAAGAAAGTTGAGCACATCTGTAAGTTCTTTTCGTTGAAAAACTAATAGGAGTATTTCATTTCTGCCTCTAGTTCTCGTTTTTAAACCACCCTGTTGATGTTGTGCTGTTGATAATTCACAATAATCGTGACGTTCTTATTATTTATTTATTTAGTTCCATACAATTATGCAGGCTTTAAAGAACACGATAAGAGCAAAGTGTGAATGGGTTATTCTTATCATCTTTATCATCAATATGGAAGCTGAAATGTGCAAGAGAAATAATTTGACACACCGTGGTAATCACTGAGAGAAGTAAACTGTTTTACCCGTAATTATCCGTCAGTTGGTTTCTAATAATATTGATCAGATGATTTCACATTTCATTGGTGAGATAGGAATTAGATTTATGAGGTTTTAGGGCCAAATTATGAAACAGGACTATATTATATCTAAGTTGTAGAATTTTGAATGTAGGAAAAACGCTATTCTATCATGTCAAACAAATTTGAAGTGAATCAGTATATTTAAGAAGATACTAGTAATTTAGTAAAAAAAATCTCAGAATTAACAAAGCAATAACATGGAAATTCGACAACTTTATTTTGCCAAGTGTATACAATGTGAACCATTCACGAAGAAGAATTGTCTATAATTAAAAGTGCATTTTTGGAATAGATGAAGGAAATGTATGCAGGTAAATTGAATGAAGACACTAACTGTTCTTCATTTTCGCACTGCCCACGAAGTATTGCGTGCATTTCCAACAGCTATAACAACTACATCAGATCAGTTCTTGCTCATTTCACTATGAATTTGGCTAATAACCAGAAGATCCTTGGTACATAGTGGGTTCTCGGCTCGCTGAGTTTGTTATTGTAAGTTGATTGTGAGTTCGACCTTCACTTCAATGTGGATCATAGTGTCTGGGTACAGATTTGAGGTTGTGACTTAGCGTTAATGTTACATGGACTAAAAACGTGTATTTGTGTTCAAGCAATTCCAGTGTGGATTCGGATGTGTTCGAATTTTTTTCTGTTGCTTATTTGGTTTACGCTGATTTCTGAACTTTTACCGAAAAAAATGATAAAGACATTGATGCTCTAAGTTTCCTAGTGCTCAATTGCAATCTTTTCAGTCAGAAACCACTCTTTGGTTAAAGTTTTATGCACGTTGTATGTATTTGCTCTGAAGGACTTGTATGTCTGTATGAGGCTAATCATTGATGTGATCAGGTTTTATTGGAGTGTAACGAGATCCAATTTTCTCTTCTCCTTTTCCTCTATTATTGTTCGGGCATTACTTCCGTGTGTACCTCTGTGATTGCCTCAATTCTATGATTTCTCCATTGTTGTTGTCTTTGTAGGTTAGCTTCAGTTTATTGTTCCTTATGTCGGCTGTAATTCTCAACTTATTTTTATGTAAGCTAAGTAAAGCGCGTGATTAGCTCAGTGGTAAGATCCTCGCTCACCATGCGGAAGATACCAGGTTCGAATCCCAGAACGGACACAAAGCTCTAGTTGTGATTAGATTACTGCTTTTTTTGTGGACCTCATACCTAAATGGTATTAGTTCAACACCTAAGTATTGTGTCTCGCTCATCAGAAGGGAGGTATATGACGGGATGTGCATTTCTGCAAATTAAAACACGGAGTCACGTACCACAAGCGTGTACGGTAGCACTCTTTTCCATTCTTTCTCCAATGTTGCAAAAGGTAGAACTAATTTAGACAAAAAATCCCTTTAATCATGAACAATATATTTTGGGCGATATCCATCACATCAATATGATTTGTATTCTTTCCATACTCTTTAACATTTAAAATTTCAAGCACCAAGGATGATATCACTTGTGTATTATTTTTTTTTTAATTGACCAGAAAAAATGTAAATCATTAGTGAGTACCTGAAGCGAAATAATAATACACAGCCAATTAAGTACATAATACTTCCTCGTGATTGATCCAATTTGTATACACGTGGCAATTTTGAGATTTTAAAATCGCTTTTAACTCCAAAACCGCTTAACCAATTTTCTTCGAATTTGTTTTATATGGTAAAATACTGTTTTTCCTATATTGTAGACACCACAAAAAATTCTTAACCAAAATCATATTAAAAAGTAATTACAAATGCACCTTATAAAACACTAGAACTCATGTACATACAAAATTTCATCAAAATGGGATGTGTGGTTAACGAGGTATAAGCGTATAAGTAAAAAGTTAGTGATCAGGCGCATGGTCTCTATCACGAAGAACCACTAGTGTGAAGTTTATGAATTTTTATATTGAGACGATCTACAATACGTCTCCTATATGTGTAATAATTTTCGTCGAAATCCGTTCAGTAGTTTCTAAGATTTTCGCGTTACAAGGAATGCGTATTTAACAGACCGACAGATAGACACAAAACCAGGAGGTTATGAAACGTCCAAAACAATTGAAATCGGAGTAAAAAAACACTACTTCCGATTTCTAATATTGGAATTAATCGGCAGTAATTTATGACTTGATTTATCAAGTGAATCTGTTTGAATTTGCAATTATTGTTTATGAGTGTTTAGTCTTCACTGTTGACATTATGAAGCTTCATGCCTTGTGCTGGTATTAGTATTTGTAAAAATTATACGTACGAAACCATTTGTTCATAACTTAGAGTAAGGGCTGTATGTCAGAAGTCAAAAGTGTGTTGAGCACCAGAACACCTCCGCAATAGTTCACTTTCACTACACAGCATCTAGTCTACATACATTTGAACTTTGAAATACATTGGCCGTCGATAATGCCTCGTCTTCCCACATCAGATGGTTTTGATTTAGAGTGCTAAGTCCATTTACAACAATTATTTTGTAGTTTATACTTACAATTCGCATACCATTGGGTTTGGCCATCAAATTTTCAATGATACTTGGGAAAAAGGTTCGGTGCTCAATTCGGGTGACTCACATGAAGATGTGAGTTATCATATTAGATGTCATATTTGTGTTAATCACTTTCGTGATATCACAACTACTCAAACTCGCTTTACTAAATCTACGCTGAAACTGGGACCTGAACCACCGACCTCCAGGTTACAAGTCCGCTGCCTTATCGATCAAGTTACTAAGGTCGGTCAAATGAGGATGTGAGTGCCGGTCTAAACAAAACACTACCACTGTACTGTTATATTTACTTTACCTCTGATCTGATTATACTAACTTCTATTTGACGTAATATTCCCCCTTGGATTCGAACCTGACTGGTCGACGCCCTGATATAGCCCGTGCCCAGTAGCAGCTCTCAGTATGAAAGAAAGTTCTTAGAATCGTTTAACTAAGTGTAAGTTTTCTTCTTGTGTGACTCCTCACTCCAGCGGAGTGTAGGTTCAGTCACTGGACTTCCTCATACAGGGCGCGCTCAAATCCACATTTCACCTTCTTCATTCCTATACAATTTAGTCACCGATCTCAGTAGTCCTATCGGTAAGGTAGCCGACTCGTAACCTTAAGGTCGGACTCAAGTACATCAAACATTACTTAGTGAACATGAGTAATGGTGACATCACGATTGTGGTTAACACAAATATGTTAACTTATTAAATTTTGTTTTTACATTGCTTGAATCTCGTTTTTTTGTGAATTCCATCCCCTCCCGATGCAACTATTTCTGAAAATATAGTTGTTCCTCATTTTTGCGATAGCTTTCTTATATCCTGTCTATTGATAAGTCCTAGGGTAAAATTAATTGTCAAAATCAAGATAACAAGTTTGAGTCAGAACCTTCATTCCCCTATTTAAAACAATATCTAGGTCCATAGTAGTACAACAAAAATGTCCATTCATTTTGCCCCTAGAATGTGTTAGAGCAATAGTAGTTAGTGGGGTAGTCTCTAGAGCAAGTTGGTTCCTGCCCATGAATATGTAACACTCTCCTGTGGTTTTTAAGATGTCAATGTACTGTTTCCTCAAGTCTTCAGTAGTTGTGCCACTTTCTCCGCACCCTGTAGACTAGAGCGAACATCGTCCTATCTTGTGTGTGGTTCTTCTTTCAGTTTGATGATATTAGACATTAGTGCCTCAACGTCTTTCAGTCGGGTGAAATCAGTCATGTGTTCGTGCAATGCCTCTGAAATATAACAATAGCACTTTCACGTGCCCGGCTCTAGTCTGTGATAATTTATTTTGTGTGTGCAATCAATCCAATGATGTATTGAAAAAAGTACTTTGTCTCCAGTCAGAAAAAGCTTAAATAATTTATGTTAAAAAAAATCGATTTAAACTTGCACAAAATAACCCACTTATAACTTTTATAAATTGTATATCCTCATTTACAAAGCATTTAACTTGAATTGATAATTCAGTGTTGATTTGTAACTGTCGCAATGTTTGATAAGCATACTGTGCGCTAACATTGATATAAAAAAATGTATAATTGTGAATTCGATACGACGCGTGAGATAAATAACGAAAGCCGTGGAATACTAGTGACTAGGATCGGGTGACAGAGACACATCCACCAAGTGCAACTCGAGCTGGTAAATGATTCTGATGGTGCGGAAATGATCACCTTGGGGAACTAGCCTCCTTCTTGCCCGGAGTAAAGACTAGTGTATCGCCTTGCAAGTGGCTTTTACCGTCATAATGTTTTAAGCATTTAGAAAAACAAAAAGCCTTTATTTTTATTTTTTGGTTATAGCTATAGCTATAGACCTTAGGGTCCACAAGTGGACATTGTCAATCGTCAATTTACAATAAAATACCGGGTAAGGTGATATTTAAAATACATTTTGAGAAATAGGATAAGGAAAGGAAAAATGATCTTGTGTTAAACAAAACCAGTGTAAAGGAAACAAATAACAACAATAGTTTACCGCTTCTTCGTCTTGATATTGGCGATCCGCAGATTTATGGATCTAATATTTAATCCATATTATACACATACCTAATACTAATTGTACAATTTTTAGCATACAGCCAGATGGTTAAACTAGAATTGAATCCTAAAAAGATATAGCCCGAGATTATTTATAAAATTGCTTTGGATGGTCCTATTTGGTCAGCGAATCTAGTTGTTTAAAATTGACATTATTTGAAAAGGGTGGCGGTGGTCCATCTCACTCGAGGAGGAAAGAGAAATGTTTTGTTATGCTAACATACAACTCATATTATTCTAATTTTAATGTTTTACTTGACGTGTTTTCATCTTCATTATCACTTTACCTATTGACATTTAGCATGTGCTCTTAACCCGCCGCCGAGACCCTTCCTTTCTGACCCCACAGGTGAATTGTCTTAGTCATTTGATTATTATGTGTACAAGATTGATCTTTAAGTTGTTGAATTCTCTATGAATGACCAAGATACTGGAACTATGTATTATGTCAGCAGTAAAACACAGGTAACACTGGTCCCATTCCCGATTGTCTATTTTGATAACAATAGTGATGATTTCAATAATTCCGGAACATCTGTGATTCATACTGGAACTGCATTATTTAAACATTAATCTTACCTATTAAAAAATAATTTATCTAGAAATATTTAGCTGAACTTCGCAACAGTGACCGACTATACATGCAATACTTTATGTATCTTAAAGGTATTGGCAGTATAGAAGTGAATAAGTAATTGGTTCAATTGAAAAATTGATCATAAAACCACGTGCATTAAATGTATTGTTAGAATGATAATTTTGAGTGTTCCTCTCATATCGCTGGGCACGATGTGTCCATGTAGGGCTAATGTGAGTTTAATTTTAAGAAAATTAAATTTCTTGCCATATTCAGATTTTCCTCTGTCATCGAGTTAGTTTTTCTTGTGCTATACATACTCGTACCTCTGTGTTCATTTCCGCTCATTTAGCCTCAGACATTTGAAATTCCAAGTATAACTGCATTATTTA
This sequence comes from Bactericera cockerelli, assembly GCA_024516035.1. Taxonomy (NCBI): domain Eukaryota; kingdom Metazoa; phylum Arthropoda; class Insecta; order Hemiptera; family Triozidae; genus Bactericera; species Bactericera cockerelli. The sequence goes on along the minus strand of CM044955.1, from coordinate 30,772,321 downwards.
ACAAACTTTAATTTTTATTAACAATATTTATCGTCAGTGACGTGAAATTAGGTTCCTAAGGGTGTAAAAACGGCAACATTCAGTGTGTGTGGTATCAGGATCAGACTGAAAGAAAAGGTGATGTATTGTTTTAAGTTTTTTGCACTTACCATTAACTTTATTTATGAATTACTTGTGTTCAAAGACCGTTTTTTTTTACCGTCAGGAGAAAACCATTAATAGTTCTTAATCTTAAGTGCATTATAGCCACTGCTCCTCATCCCTCATACCCTGTCCCTCACCCCTCCATTTTTTCCTATTTTCCCCCATTTTTACTGCTGTTTAAACATCTTTTCGAGATTCCTTTAACTAACCATTTTTTGTAAATTAGACTCTCCTGGTTCCACAAAAAATATTTTTATCAAATGGTCCGTTCGTCTACGTAATTAATGTAATTATGTATGTATTTATACAGGGTGGACCAAAAAAACGTTTACACCCGTTAATGGTAGATTACTGACGACATTTCCAGGCCGGATCTGAAATCCGTTTTTTCGGATTCGCCTTCGTAACTGCACAAAGTGATTTTTTGCAACTTTCCGAAAAAGTCCGACTTTGGCTCATTCTTCAGATCAGTACTTTTTTCCTGTTTAAGATGAGTTGATTCTGAACAATTTTGCAGAAAGCCAACAAAATTTCGATGTTTCTAGCTGCATTACTTTGTTTTTTACGATTTGGTTTGTCATATTTTTTTACACCTGAACAGAAAAAAAAACACCCAAAAAAACTTTTTTACTAAATAAAACACTCGACATTTGTCCGAACAAATTTTGGCACAGACATGGGCAAGTTTGATAAAAGTTGGCGGCCGCCCCGAGGATGCTAATAAATAATTTTACGATTTTTTATCACGTGATCTTATGTTAAAAATTATTAGATGTTTGCCAAAAACTCTTCAAAAATCCTAAGAGTTTTCTAGCTGTAGACTGTGTAAGGGCGTCTTGTATTGTTTACAAAAATTGTTTACATTGCTTTTTTGAATACCGCGGTCTCACATGCCTTCAACAGCCAGTTTAAGAAAATTCAAATGATAAATTTCGTGCTTCTCATATTGTCAGTGGTGTTTGCTAGATGTGGTAGTGCTAAGAGTGTAAGACGCATGACCGAGGTTCAATACTCGACGGTCAATATTATTTTAATTATCAAAAAAATCTGATGGAATATTTTATTCATACCTGTATCTGACCTGTTGTAACACCAACAACTTATGTTTTTTTTGGCGGTAATACCATCTGTAAATTGAATTATATCAGATACTATTGGTATCACAATACACATAATTATGTATTATTCATGTAAGCCCCTGAGAGACTGCCTTGATAATGTAAGGATGGTTTTTCTTATGCTTCCCTACGAGAGAAAAAAAAACTAGCGAATTTTCCAAACGAAAATAGAGTTTATGAAATAAATCCAGGTAAATATGTAGGTAGGTTCTTCTATCATAAACAATACTAATTAATTAACAAATATTTACCGATTGCCAACTCTTAATAGAAGTCTTGAAAAAAACAAGATAATATTTTGTAAAATTAATAAACTTTTGCAGTCTTTATTATGTTTTATACTATTTTGATATAAACAAAAAGGTATTTAAAAAAACATTTTGTGTTAGTATGTTCAATGAGAAACGATTAGACGCGCACGATTAGCTCAGTGGTAAGCTAGTCCACCCGGTCCGAACGCCAGAGCCAGCAAAAAATTCATGACTACAAAATAAAAGACTGTTGCCATTTTTTATTTTTATTTTTTTTAAAAAATACCGTTAGGTATTGTATATTTTACGGTACATAACCAATTTACAATATTAACAAAATATAAGATAAGATTTTTTCTTTCTTCTACAGACACAAACACAAACGTTTTTTTTTTTTTTTTTTTAAATAAAAGCCATAGTACACACTATGGATTCTCCTCACACAAATTTTTGAAATCAATGGTGACTTTAGTACCTTAGTTCTAACTCAGAAGGTAGAGGGACAACCTTCTTGCCTTTCTCTCTCTCTCTTTGCCTCTCTCTCTCTCTCTCTCTCTCTCCCTTCTCAATTCCCTTAGAGGAACTGTTGGAAGTGGCGTCCACCTTCCTGGATGCAAAGGTTGAACCTCTTCATCATGTTCCGTCGAATGTTGCGGAAGATTCCAGGTTTTTCTGTCAGGTCATCGAATGCCAACAGGATTCTTGCTACCAGATTTCGTAAACTATGTTTTTCACGTGATCCCAAATGTTTCTGTTGGGAACTCCATATGCTAAATGCGTATCTGCCATTTCAGCATCCGAATTATAATAATGTAACTTGTACTAAAAAAACTCAAGAAGTTTAAAGATAATATTTCATAGAATGCAGAAAAATATGCTTGAAAACTATCATCGAGAAACAAACAATCATTCATTTGACTGGCCTTTAATTAATTCCAAGGAAAATAATTATCAAACATTAATAGCTAATTACTCTTTGAGTACAAGACGACCCTACACGGTCAACACTTTTAAGATTTTGAACATCATTTTTTGAGACTTACCTGGTTTGTTTACCCAGAAGATCACGTGATAAAAAATCGTAAAATTATTTTTTAGCATCCTTGGGTTGGCCGCCAACTTTTATCAAACTTGCCCATGTCTGTGTCAAAATTTGCTCGGGCAAATCTTGAGTGTCTCAAAGTGTAAAAAATTTACATGAGAATTTTTTTTCTATTCAGGTGTCAAAAAAGATGCCAAACCAAACCGTAAAAAACAAAGTAGTGTAGCTAGAAACATCGAAATTTTGTTGTCTTTCTGCAGAAATGTTCAGAATCAACTCATCTTAAACAGGAAAAAAGTTCTGACCTGAAGAATAAGCCAAAGTCGGACTTTTTCAGAAAGTTGCAAAAAATCACTTTGTGCAGTTATAAAGGCGAATCCGAAAAAACGGATTGCAGATCCGTCCTAGAAATGTCGTCAGTAATCTACCATTAACGGGTGTAAACGTTTTTTTGGTCCACCCTGTATATGCGTGTGTGTTTTTTTTTATTTCATAATATCGTTTTATACAGTAATTTTGCACATCATGTCAATACTTTTAAAATAAAATTTCGACATTTTTTGAAAAATTTACCTGAGAATGTCTTAATTTCTGAAAAAACTTCCTCAATTGTAACAGAAGGTTGTGTGGTGTTCACACCAGTTTATTTATAGGCTGGTACTCCTCTCTAATATTTTGAATTTTATATTAGGTCTGTATGTTAATAATTTAATTCTGAAAGTGTGAAAGTATTATTTCACCAATCAGAAGGTATTTATTTGTTTTTGTATTGCTTGTTTATCAGTTGAAGTACTTTAAGCTATAGCAATGTATGAGATTCTGCTACAGTAGATAAACGTTACTCATTCAATAAATTGATATAAATGAAAAATTGACAGATGCCCCATTTCTAATCAATGTTCTTGATTGTCTGAATCAATAAGAGTTCAACTCAAGTTATTTTTGGGTCAGTCTCATATATTATTTGATCTGCATAAACAAAAGCTTTTAATAGTCTTTAATTGATGATGTGTGATAGATGAATAGAAGATACAAGGCTCTGATGGGAAACTGTCTCGGTTACAATGGGGAAGTCTAAACCAATAATTGCCAACCACAAGTACGAAAATCAACATCATGTTGAACATTTTCGCATGAAATTTTATCTCTCTTTTACTTTAAATATTTTACCTTCATATACTCGTATCTAATATGGTATGATTTGTGCCATATTGAATTATATTTTCTAAATATTGTGCAATGAAGTAAGAATGATATTCTTGCTTCATTACCCTATCTGCTGTGGTAATGTTTTAAATTTGGCCATTCTCTTGTTTTAATTTTGGCCATTTATTACGTTATGTAGATTGTACGGCAAAATCAATAGTTGAATAAAATATAATTATAGTACTCTAGGAAATAAGGAGTTTGCTGTGCATTTGGGGAAAGGATTTTTCTTTCCTAACCCCTTATCGTCAGGTAATATCAAGGTAATTCTTTGAAAGCAGTGCCTCTAAAAAAAGTAAGAGATATAAATTGCTTCTACAATTACTTGTATTCGTGTAAGTGACTCAAAGAAAAATGTAACTTTCAAATTGCAACTGAAATGCTCATAACTATTAAATCGCGTCTTTTACAGAAAAAACTATTAGGTAATTACGTAAATAAAAAGTATTCTCTGAAAATTTTCATAGAGTTAATAAAATTTGAGTAATTGAATAGAAAATCTAGTTTGTCCTTTTTTTCAAGACGGCGGACCCCTCACAACCTCCCCAGTCCCGAAAACTGAGATTTAAGCCCCTCTAAATATATCTGACGATATGGGTTAGGAAAGAAAAATCCTTTCTCCAAATGCACAATTGCACATGCACAGATACTGTTTCCTCTCTGGATCCTGAGCTTTGAAGTTGAATGAATTTTGAAGTTCAATTAATGAGAACGACAAGTATATGAACATGGATTTAATTTTAAGAAATGCAGGTAAATTATTTATCAATGCACATGTAGCTGCACTTATTGGTACGTGCATATCCGGCCCCCTTGAGTTCTAACGGATCCTGGAATGTTGGAATTCCAGATTCCCGAGAGTGGCCTGCAGAGCACATGTCATCCCATATACATAGAAATTACATTTGGTGCATAAATATATTGAAAATCAATGTATGCAGTTAACTGCCGAGTCCTGTACCTGTATATGTGTTTATGAAGCTAAATAGCAGTAAACATGTTTTGTTCAGTCTGGGGTTATTTGGATTATGCGAACATACTATACCAACAATGTCATTGAAAATTTATTTTGGGTACCTGATGATTTCAAAAAATCTAGGCAAGAAACTTTGAAGATGGGATATTTTATATGTCTTAACTTCAAGTTATAAGTCCTACTTAAATTTTACTGAGCGATTCGTAATTCAAATATAGGTCAATATTGGGTAGTTGAGAGCTTGCTGTCGTAGACCTGTCCTCTCCTCTTGTGCAGTGTGGCCTGGCCTACATTTCTACGCCCCCCCCCCCCCCCTCCCACCTGTCCTTGTCGCAAGTAGTGGCCCCCGAGTCAATTAATAAGAAGCAATAGTAAGCAGTGACGCGTGCGACCAGACAACAGAGCGATTCACGTTCTGTGATTTATGTCCGCCGCTCTCTTCCACCCAGCCTCTCATAAATCCCCATCAGCACGTCAGCTGTATCGTGGCGCTGGGCCAGGAGTCCCCCTCCCCCGTCCAAGTATAGCTGAGACCTGCAAGACTGCATACTGGACGACTTGGCGGGCTAAGTCCGTTTCAAAATATTTGATTATCATGATGGACGTGGAACTACTTCGAGTGACCTGTGTGGCTACTCTTTCTTTATTAACACAACGCGATGTGGCGAGAGAGTGAGGATTTATCTCAGCATAGACCCTAGCACTAATCACGCAATATGCAAATATTCCTCCCAGAGTATTCACTGGCCAAAGTGCAAAAAAGTAGTCGATATAAGTAAAGTTAGCCATATCCTAAGAAATAAAGAAAAACCCCTGTCGAAAAATCCTTAGTTCCTTTTATGGAACTAACAGTTTAGATAGATTAGTTTACATAAGAAGGCCCGAGTTAAAACTGTTCTGGGTACGAGGTAAAAAAAAGCGGAAGTCCTATTACAAAACTCGTTAAAATGTACATTATTTAATTCCGTAGATTCCTTAACAGTGAAATGCCTCCTCCGGAATAAATTTCAAACCAGGCGACCTAATCTTGGCTTCCTGAACCGTTTTTTTTTTTCTATACTGTCGCGTAACCTCTCATAACTCAAAAAACCTTTCCTCACAAACTCATGTTCAACTGTTTCTCCAAGTCACCGATCAACATAATTTAAATAAAATGTGGACTGATGATCATTTAGAACTCTTTCGCTAACCAAATATGGACAAAACTTGGAATACTAATCCATTGCATGTCAATTAAAAAAATAAACGGACGGGTTCTGTGTTTAAAGAAGCAATACTGCTGCTGTCTGGCAACGTTGCGAAGCGTTTCAAACAAAATATTGTAATTCTGGCTCAAGAGTTACTTCTAAGCATAGGACTCTAGAGATATAGGGAGTATTTTTTTTTGGTTTTTGTTGGCTTGGTTATATTGACATAACTTTAAAACATTTCAACGTCGGGCCATAGTGTGGTATATTTTTTTTATACTCCTTAATCGTAGATATTAAAACTAATTCCAGTATGCTTTAGTTTGACAGCAGCCCATCAAGTATCCAAATCTGACTTAGTGACATACAGAAGCGTAGGAAAATTTCAATGAAAAGACATTAAAACCAAGAAAAAAGTCACGGTGAATGCATAGCAAGCTGCTGCTGCTAGTGCTGCATTGATTCCTAACAATAGATGCATTTTTATACAGGGTCAGACGACAGTTTCTGGGGTCTCGGTTTGAGTCTGATTGTACAAAATAATGTATATTGGTCCAAAATCAGCCCTATAGCAAAAAAACGTAATAATAATAAAAAATTCTGTCATAAAGATGTTGATAAAAGCATTACTTAACAAATTGTACAATAGATGCATTTTTATACAGGGTCAGACGACAGTTTCTGGGGTCTCGGTTTGAGTCTGATTGTACAAAATAATGTATATTGGTCCAAAATCAGCCCTATAGCAAAAAAACGTAATAATAATAAAAAATTCTGTCATAAAGATGTTGATAAAAGCATTACTTAACAAATTTAAAGGAAATCCGTTGATCTGAGTACAATGAGTTTTATAGAAAATTAATAATGAAGAGTCAATAAATCTTTATGGCATGATTTTAAATAATTGCTCTTCGAGCCCCACTTTCAGTAAAATTGAATAATTTATTGTGACATCAATTAACACATGATAACTTTTTTTTCGAATAGAGCCATTTAACCCGATGCTCAGCATCATCCATGGTAATCCTATTGAGTGGAATTGAAGCAAATCCCTTAGTATTTAATCTTATTGAAGGAGTTACAATATTAGAAAGCAATAATTTATTGAATGAGTAAGATCCAGTATAAGTTATTATCGTCTAAGAAGGTATCAAATACCCAAGTCTATTGATAAAGATAAAATCAAATTATTCAATAAATTTACATAAAACCCTCTAAGGCGTGACACCTGGATCTTCATAGAAGTTTAATACATACAACACGCTAAACATACATGCCTACTAGTTCTTCCTAACTTCAGTTTTTAGGTTCTTTGATTGTGTACCACGAAACGAGGTACTTCGCTACGGGATGAAGACATGGCTTTGTTTGGCCTTTAGATTTATTACTTTATAATTACTTCCAAGAGTATCTAATATTAGATATCGGTTTTGTAAAAAAAAAAATAATAATACTTCGGTTTTGAAAAAAAAATTAATACTTTTTGTTCCGATTTCAATTTTTTCTCATACTTCTGTACGTTTCTTGTGTCGGTCTGTCATTATTTGCAACACACAAACCTCATAAACAATACAGGATTTCAACCAAATTTTGTACATATATGTACGTAAGGGACGTATTTTAGATAGTCTCATTTTAAATTAATCATTTTCGAACTAGCGAAACTTGGAGACAAAGACCATGTAACCAAACACTTAAACGCTTATAAGTATGATCTCGTGAACGGTAAAACTGATTTATATTGTATCTGTAATTTATTATTGTTTTATATAGACCGTTAGTAGATTTTTATGGAAAAGTAATTGCTTAGCTCTAATATTTTTGAGAAAATCCGGAAAGTTTGTCAAAAAAAGTCTTTAACGTACATTTTTTGAGAAAAAAAAAATCCAAATGTAGAAGAGACGCTATTGTACCATTGTAAATCGATAATAGAAAGTCGATAAAATCTTTTGCCAAGTTTATACGATGTGAAAAATTCTCGAGAAAGTAATTTGTCCATCCATAATATTGACAGTGTATTTTCTAATGTAGCGAGATTTTCATGTCTGTGTCATCAGAATGACACTCAGAGAACGAAAGGCTCTCATTAATATGGCAGTTGAATCATAATAATATAAAATACATGATCTCAATGTCGAAAAAATATTTTATTTATTTTTTATTGGTTACAAAATATTATTTTTAAACACATACCTAGGGGTGAATAACCGGAGAGGTGGAATCAAATGTTTGCGTTAAGTTATTGTAATTCGTTTGATATCCAAACAGATTATGAGTAAATAATTTATTTCTCAAAAGAAAAATCTCAGCGATCACTGCATTATGTGGTACCGACGTGTTTTACGCCTAATCGTTTAGTAGCCAGGGGCGGTTGAATTGTTGTGCGGGATGTGTTTTCATCTTTTTGCTACCATCTCCCTCTAAGTCTAAATGGTTCCTAAGTCTTATTATGCACAATAATGTACATAATTATGTAGATGTTTTGAAAAATCCCAAAATTATGACAAAGTTTGAATTGATCCACACATCCACACCCATACCATTTTTATCCTTACTCAGTGTAGCTAAACCCTAGCGTAGATGAATTTTCTGTTCCAGACGGACCTATGTGCATAATTTCAAGTTTCTCGGTTAAACGGTGTGCCTTTTTGTAAAGAACATACACATCAGTTAATACACACATACTTACAGACATCAGCTTCATTTGATACATATAGATGGACGAGTTACAATGTGGGTCACTAGTTTTCAAAGGCTATGGTTCTGCCATTGCTACAACATGAAAGAGCTTTTGTTACTCTTCTTATTAAAGACAGAGAAAAATATTGTCTGTCCATATTCTCATGATGACATCGGATCTCGGTAACCAAAGTATTTCTCAACTGCACTTGTATGCACATTGTGCGAGATTACTCGTATGCACAATGCACATGCACTAGTTGCGACGCGACGGTCACCTCCCCCTCCCCCTTCTTCCTCTACAACAATTCAATTTCAAGTGTGTGTGTGTGAGAGAGAGAGTGTGTATTGATGTGTGTGAGAGTGTGTATGGCTGTGTGCGAGAGTGTGTTCTTACATCCCTGTAAGCCGTGTTCAGAACATTTCTCTCTTACTCCCGCCGCCGAACTCTTAATTTGGATAAGAATAGCATTGGAAATGTAAAACCAGCAGCGGCGCGAGGGAGCGCTATGCACCCATGTGTTGCAGACAGACTGACTCATGGACCCGCCTCAGTGGCGGCCCTTAGGGCAAAAGTGGCGAGGCCGCCGGGGTCCGCTCAAGAACAAGTTTGGATGAAGGTATATGCAAAAGAGAATTACAGGGTCCGCTTTGAAATGCCGATATTTTCAGAACTGAAGATTCTAAATAGATTTTTCTTTGATGAAATGCTAAGAAAACAAAATGCCATTCATTGTTACTCACCGATTTACGTTTAAAGATCATACCAATCACCATGAAGATGTTGGTATTGATGGAGAAATCATTAAATTAGACATTCTCTTAAGTGTCGCGTTTACTGGAATGTCTTTTTGCATACTTTTAGCTACCTGCAGCTGCATGTCAAATATCATCGCTCTACGACTTACCGCTCTTGAGATATTTTGTACACACATACGCACACGCACACATCATCCATTAAGTAAAAAAAAAAAGTGAAAATTGAAGCCTATAGGTATGTGTTCGGCCTTGCCTGCGTTATGTAACGTTGGGTGCTTGCCTGTGATTTGTTCGGATTTATGGAATAGGTATGATAATGAAGTATTTGCAATTGAACAATTTGTCTATGTTTACACAAAGAACCTCTAATTGACCGAAAATTTGCAAATGCGTTTTTGAACGTGTCGATTCTATACGAAGGTGGTAATTTTCATGTTTATGCTTAAAGAATTGGTTTCGGTGAAAAATATTATGTTTGTCGTTATCTCGTTCCTACTCATACGCTGGTGCTGTACCTGCGCTATTTCGAGACTGTTTAAAAAGAACTGTTTAATGTTTGTTGTACAGGCAGTGCGGTATTTAAAGTGCGTTGCGATGTATATTCAATCGTGTTTAATGGATCCACCCAGAGGTACTATGTATGTTTCTGGGGAGATGGAATGTTCTACATACGGACGAGGAAGATGAAGTGCATTAAGTTTTCTTGCTTCCGTGAATGAGAAGGGTCATGCTCATGCTGCCTTGACATTATCTCTAAGTGTAACATTACCGATGTTATCTACACATTTAAATGTAGACAGAGTTAGACGTGCATGCAATGTGTCGTATTGCATCCTGGCGGTAGATTTCCTCTTGAATTACTTACATGTGTATATTATGTAGAGATCTACATAGAGAACTCGACAGCTTGGCCATGAAGATAATATAATTATTATAGCCGACCTCCGTGGCTCAGTTGTTAAGAGCATTCGTTACTGACCCGGAGGTTCGAATCCCGGCCGGAGCGGAAGTTTCTGACCGAAATTTTCCGTTTCCGAAATGGCATGGATGTAAAGGTAAAGTGGCCTGAAGTAATTTGGTTGTAATGCAAAAGAGGTTCCGGGGCACACTTACCTTTTAAAAAATTATGTTATACCGAAATGAACGAATAGCTGTCATCTTCCGCCACGTATTTTTTTGCGGAAAAAAAAACAACTAACTAAAGATTCTTCGCTTTCAGATGGATTATTTTAAGACACAACACACATACAGTTTTCATAACTCCTAGATCGATTAGATGCATTATGCATTACCTATAGTAGCTGCATTATGCATCTACTAGGTAATGCTCTATAACTCTATAGTTCTCATAGTAATATGCTGTTCTGCCCTAGTTAAGTGTGTATGGCTATGAGAACGCGGGGTACAAGCACATCCTCAGACAGTATTTCTAGAGTAGGTGTCTAACTGTGCAAAGGAAGAGGAGACTACGGGTAATATACTAACTTAACGGTGGTCTTCGTGTACTCTCCATAGTTATGGTTATCACTATCACGATCTTTGTAATGTGTATATCTGTGTATGTATACCTATTCATTGACACACACATGTTCTACTACTAAAGGATACCAAAGCATCCCGCATGTATCTCGTGCATTACCGTGTCCAGCCCTGCTAATGTTTCCTGTTTCTTTTTTGTGTTACAGGTAATTTAGAGCTAGTGGAAGAGTGAGTAACCAACACTGACTAACTGTGTTTGGTTTCCGTAAGTTTTTATCAATATGCAACTTGCTCGTATTTCAATTTTTTACTTCACTTCTTAAGGTATGAATTTCCAGTTTCAATTTCCTATTTCACATCCGAAGTTAAAAATGTTACTCGCTTCATTTCAATTACTTACACTCTGGGATGATAATGTAACCATAGTATTATGTAATGTAATAAGAGATGCTTCACATTGTTTTCTGCTTGAGTAGGGAGCACTAAGTTCGTATTGAGTGTGGCGTTGATTTAATTGAAAGAGAATGTAGAAAGTGTGTCCCCGTATTCTGTATCCCACCTCAATTTATCATTTATGATCGTTACATTAATACTTATCTAAATAAATTCTCGTTAACGCCTTTACCGTGTACCGTTATTTTGTTATTCGAGAAATAAATAGCTCTATCTCTGTCTAATGTTCATAGAAATTTTATAGGTTCATTTATTACAAGATGGTCTCTGCAGATACTCTCTAAAATTCCCAACTTGTTTTGATCGTAATTTAATCTGACAGCTTGGTATCATATTATGATCCGGTCTCCAATACATCAGCCGCCATGATCCCCGGATACACTCTGCACTCTGATCAGATAATGCTGATGTGGACTGATATCTCAATCTGGCTTTTTAATACACTTCCCTCCCTGCGCAGTAGTTCGACGCAGAAATGTTAATGAGTAAACATGATTAACAACTACATAATAGTTTCTATAACATAGCTAAACTGTGTTATGTTGGACACAAAACTTGAGCTTAGAAGACAACTTTAGTCGATTTAAATACAAACGATCTTTGTACCCCCTGAAATCATAAAAGTATAATACTATTAATGTTTCTCTCTTTTCTATAGCTACATTTTTTATTGAGAGATAAACAATTAAACATGCTTTTATTACTTTGTGGACTCTTGTTATTAAAACTTGGGTTAAATGGTTGGGTGGAAGAGCTCAAGCAATTTTAGAATCCTGGCATTAAAGCCTTGAAAAATAAATAAATAATAAAACTGGGAAGTGAAAGAACCTCAATTTATGAGACCTATTTCACTCCTAAGATATGATGAGCTCAAGAAAACTCTTTTTTTTCTATTAACAATGGATCACTTGCACCTATATGGCTCTATCAAGAGAGTTTATCGTAAAGATCCATGGTATTTTATCTGGCCGAGCCCAGGAACCTTGATAAATTTTACGTCAAATAGTGGAAATTTGAAAATCATTTTTTTGTCATTTTTGAATACACGAAACGATTTCTTACAATATTTCAAAGGCACCTTACTATGAGCGATAAATATGTCCAAAGCTCTGAACACGATGAAATCCTTGGTAAAAAAAAGAGCCCTACAAGAAGTAGGTACCAGGGACCTACGTGTAAACTGAAGAATCCAATATATTTGGCATCACAAATCCGCTCTCACGACGTTACCTGCTTATATCCGATTCGGCAACTTGAAAAGGTTTTTTAATGCCTTTCGCGTACGTTTTTCGTGGTTTTGATAGAATGTATGACTTTTTCTGGTAATTTTACTAGAACATCAGTCATACACTATTTTTTTTCCATTTGCAAGTGACCCATTCAAGGTTAAAATATTCTCATTGAGCCCCCACTGGTGATTCTTCATAATATAGGATACGAGTATGACTTGACTTGTTACTTGGATTTATAAAGTGTCTCATTCAGATAGCCTGATAGAGGATGGTCATATGTAGATGATAAAATATAGTATGTACTTAGAAAGACCCAGATCTCCATATGGAGGTAGATTGTCCAATAGATGTAGATTTCTGTGTTTTATGATAAATGTTTATGTTCTTTATTTATTTTAAAAAGTCATATCTGTGTAAGTATATGTAGATACGTATATAAAGCTTCAGATTAAAAGATTAGATGGTTGGTAATAAATAGTTAAGGACCAATGAAGGATACTGATTTACCAGGTTCATAACTAAATGACTCATCCACAGGTGTTACTAGAATCTAGAATGGTCTCTTATAAATCTACTGGCATTAGACTATTAGTAACAATATAACCGGAGGTACCATTCTGAAATATGTACATGGTAGCTCTCACTTATTACATTACAATGATTTACTGTTCCTAGTGAATCATATGAAATATTCCTCTACGATAGCTGATTAGTGATTATGTAGTGGGGCGAAGCACAATCATCTGTATAATCTGTAAGTTGACCCGTAGCATAATATGATCCTGTTAAATGTCATTAATTGTTTGTTTAAATTCATCAGTGCATTGAAGTTCTAGTTTGTGTAAATCAAAGTACTCAAGCTCACCACTAAATATTTGCTTAACGAGGGACTCGAACCTCCGACTTCCAGGTTACGAGTTCTTTATTAGTCTAATACTATTTATTAGTCTACTATTGCCCCTCATATTTTATTCTTACTATTGTTCTAAGATTCTTTTCAACAATTTTATGTTTTAAAAACTTGTGGAGATCAAACTCTCACGGGCTGTTAAAAAATAAATTGTCAAAAATAACCATGGTAGGTTTGTACAATTTAAGATACAATGTACATAATGCAACCTATTGCGTGTGTAGTCAAATTCTCAATAAATGACTAAATGTGGACAAATTTTTGCATTTTGTGGAGATTCGAACCAACAGATCCTTTCGCTACCTGTATTACCAGAAAATACGGCCTTAAACCGCTCGAACACCAAGGCATGTTAATGTAAGTCTTCTTGACCATTAATTTTATTTTAAAACATTGCTCTTTGTGAAACCTGTAAAGTTCCTTCCTGCGATTTTTAATTCATATCATCGGATTGAGTTGTTGTGTACTGCTGACACATTAGACAAGTTTGTATTCAAACGCGGGATAGATAGATAATATTATCCCCACGATTGAATTCTTCGGACCTAGTTGTTGCGATCATTCTTTAAGCCTGCTATGTGTTGCTCGGATAGTATTACAACTTATCTTGTACATTCTCTATCTCTGCTTCAATTAATGCCGCAGAGATCCTCTCTCATGGTCGTTTGTGGTTTCTGTTACGACTGACAACACCATGGCTTGTCATTCCTGCTACTTCTGTAATGGCTGTATTCTGTTTTGTAAAGCCAAGTGGTTAAGGTTATTCGTTCTCACAGCTGTGCATTTGATTTTTTTTTTTAAACTAAAGTAAAATGGCAGCAGTGCTAATGAACAGACTGCACTGGACCAAAACATTTCTGGTTTCAAATCTTGTGCTACATTTGTAAAAAACCCTTGTCCACATTACCTATGTACTCTGACTGTTTAATGTGGTGTCATTAAAAAATTATATTATCAAATCTAAGCATGTAAGGATCATGCCATCTGATAATTTCAACTCGATTGGACAAAAACTTCAGCATTTATCGCGATAAACTATTTTGATCAAAATCTTAGCCTAGCTCGAAGTTACTTGACATGGTGTGTTCTAAAAACTATACAGCAAATTCCAAGTATGAATAGAACTTACCCCTAGAATTTATCCCACCACTTCTCACTGTTCTACCTCTCACCCCACCACTTCTCACTGTTCTACCTCTCACCCCACCACTTCTCACTGTTCTACCTCTCACCCCTTCACTTCTCACTGTTCTACTTCTCACCCCACTACTTACAATATAGATATTCCACCCTATTTAGCCTACATGAACATCTCCAACATTCAACAACCACATAGATCATTTTATTTATACCCCACTACTGCATATGAAATAGTTAAAATTGTAAATAACTTTGACAGTAAATCCTCATTTGGTAATGACTGTATTCCAATGACTTTGTTGAAAAAGGTTATTCATTCAATTTCAAATCCTCTAGCCCATACTTTCAACACATCTTTCAATACTGGAAGGTTCCCAGACTGTCTTAAAATTTCAGTTGTAACCCCATTACACAAGAAGGGTGCCACTTCTGATGTAGGCAATTATCGCCCGATCTCACTTCTCAATAGTTTTTCAAAAATTTTGGAAAAATTGGTAAACTGTAGACTTTCAAGTTATCTAGAAAGTAATGGTTTACTAATTCCAGAACAATTTGGATTTCGGGCGGGAAAGTCTACTGGTGATGCTTTGGCAAACTTTTTGAGACATCTAGATGTTTCCCTGAGTTCAGGGCAACACTGTATAGGGCTGTTCTGCGACCTTTCCAAGGCCTTTGACACTTGTGATCATCATATTCTCATCAATAAACTCTCCTTCTATGGCATCACGGGAAAAGCTCTGTCTTGGTTCAGTAGCTACCTTGAAAACCGATCTCAAGCTGTCAAAATCTCATCTCTCAGAGGGGGAGTGAAGAGTACAGTAAAATCTACCTGTAAAGAGGTCAATATTGGCGTACCCCAGGGTTCGATACTCGGACCGGTCCTGTTTTTAATATATATTAACGACATATTAGCGGCTACAAAGTTGGGGAAGTTCACACTGTTTGCCGATGACACAACAATTCTTGTTGATGGGAAAAGTCGTACAGAAGTTTTTTCCAACCTGAAACTTGTCATAAACAATATCTCAAGTTGGTTCTCGGCAAACAGGTTGACACTTAATGTTGATAAAACAACGTATATGTATTTTAACCCCCACAATCCATCTAGCTTAAATGTCCACTCAATACACCTCGGTGGTCTGGAGGCAGCCCAGGAAGTGAAATTTCTGGGTGTAATCTTGGACCATCGATTGAAATGGAGGTCTCAAGTATCAGCTCTTGGGGGTAGGCTTTCCTCTGCCATATACGCCATTGGGTCTATAAAGAAAAATGTAGATTCAACCTCCGCTCTTCTGTCCTACCACGCATACTTTCACTCTCTCATGAGTTACGGCATCACATACTGGGGATTTGCATCTTATGCTAAAGAGATATTTCTTTTGCAAAAACGCGCAGTGCGAACCATTTTTGGCTTGAACAGACAGGTGTCATGTAAGCCCCACTTCAAAAACAATAGGATTTTAACTCTATATGGACAGCTTATTTTAGACTCCTGTGTACTCATCCACAAAATTAAAGATTCTCTCCCTAAACATGCAGACTTCCATCAATATAATACAAGAAAGCGACAACACCTAGTAACTAGTCGAGAAAAGCTGTTGAACAAATCGTATCTGAGCGAGGGCATTCGCATATATAATAAACTTCCAACCTATATAAAAAGTTTCAACCTCAATTCCTTTAAAATTGTACTGAAAGAGGAACTATTAAATCTGTGTCCTTATAGTTTGCAAGATCTTGATTTCCAGGAGTCTGAATAAGTTGCCCATTCATGACTAACATAGGTACTGCTGATTGATAAGTTATAATCTTATTACTATTTTTTTTTTTTTTTTTTTTTTTTTTAAGTGGGTAGGTAGGTATAGGTATATATACATTTATATTAACATTTATGATATATTTTTATTATTACTTTATTTTGTTTTTGTTTTTTAGATCTTAAATTTATTTTATAATTGTTTTGTAAACATACAACTTGTATCATTACAATAAATATTCATTCATTCATTCAAACATACATTAGTAGATAGTGGTAGATCTACTTATGTATGTTTGTAACATTAGTAGATCAAATTTAACAAATTGTTCTTGATTTTTCACACAGAGAGCCTGCGCTGTCCACTTTGAAATCACTAACACATAATCCATGGATTTGCCATATCAGATCAATCAGATGTGTCGGTTGTTGGAAGTGGAACTCCTTATTGCCAAAGGTCATTAGGTCAACATCCTCCTGGCGCTGATCCTTGTCTTATTCCTAATCATTGTATGCTAATGCTGTCTTGTGTTCTTTTCTTTGGTTATATTATTTCAATTTGAATTTCATTTATCCTTGACGTTCAGATTCAACATCTGAGTTCTGACGTATTGTTTCTTGCTGAAACAGAAAGTGGGTTATCAAAACTGAATCCCACTATCAGCTAATAAATGTTCATTAACGAATTTCAACCTCAACCAACTTTGAAAAATTCAGCTCTTGTCTTGAAGAATCTGTTGAGGAATGAGAAAGTACGATTATGTGCTTGGGTGTTATTTGTTTTTTAAGTGTGGATCTGATAGTACTTCAATACATGTTTCTTCTGCACTGAGTCAACTCTTGGTTCTTTTCCCTCAACTTTGTTGTTGTTGTCCCTGTATCATCTAGGTCATTCCAGACAGGGTTGTTACCCTCCATTCGCTGGAAACTTTCAAACCAGTTACCCACAATAACCTCACCCATCCTCGGTTGACCCGGCAATAGCCAGGTCACGAGGGTTTGAATTTGAGTGGTCACCAACATGCACCTAGCCGCTAGACGTTTCTTAACTTTAGCGATCGTTCGAGTATAAGTATTCAATGTGCTATACGACGCGACGCGTAACAAGGAGATCAGTGGTTCAAGTCCTGTTGTGACATCACTGTTGTAATTAAATCAAATATAATGACAAACTATGATACCTATTCAAGTCTTGAAATTCTCCAAGTAGTCTAACAGTAGGTATTTGCAAGCGCATTAATCTTACGAAACATGTTTATTAATTTGATCCATGTCTGTCAGTTTTGCAAACATGTTGTTTTGATATTAAAAATACATACACATTAATTGCAAACGTTCGTCTACAGTATAAACCAGAAAACCAGAGAGTAGGTCATGCTCTCTGGTTTTCAGCAACGTATATACTGTTGTAAAAAATACAACTATACAACTAAGAATTCAGCCAAATAAACATTAAGACATTCTGTATCTTGGTTAACCCTTTTCAAAATAATTCTTAAAAAATCGGCTAACCAAAATTACTTTTTTTGTTAGTGCTAAAATGAATGGCAGTTCGACAGATATATGCGCGTATTTAGATTTCCCTTGGTCGGTGATAAAAATTTAAATAGTAATAATTGCAAGTTAATGAGTATTAGCTGTTAGCCTTTATTTTCAAAGACATCAAAAATGATGTCTGTGAGGTTTAAACTCCACGCGTCGTCTAAGGCCCCTGGGCCACCTGAGGCCCTGAAGAAGGTACTTTGAAATTCATTTGGAATTTAGACAGAGAATGGTTAGCCTTGGTCCAGCGAAGCGTTTTCCCCTCCTTGTCCATAAAGATGGGTTACCAGCTAGTTCTACATATTGTCTGGTGTTCATTAGCTTGAAGTCAACAGAAAACAGAGGGTTAAATATACCACATTTCAAGAAGAGAATATCTACATAATATAAAGTGATCAAGGTACAAGATAATCTTATGTAGATGTTCTTTGTATAGCTGTTGTTAATACAAATATGATGAATGCACGCATTCTCGGCCACTTGAATCATACTGTCCTCTGTCGCATGGTGTTCGTTGTGGTTTTGGCGCTAGGTTTGTGATTCAAGTATCGTGGGGATTCGTTGCAAACGAATCCCATCCATTCCTTCAGTTAAAAGAAAAGAACACTTTCCAATTAGTATTTTTAAACAACAATTGGTAAGCAACAATTGTTGCTGCGACGTCCTATACAACCTACTAGGAAGTTGATGTCCTATACAACCTACTAGGGAGTTGACGTCCTATACTACCTACTAGGTAAATCCTGTTTCATAATTTGACCATTTAACTTTATGTCTTGGACGTTTTTGTTTCGGGTGTACGCGAAAAAACCTAAAGTAGGCCCGAATTCAAACTTCAATTCCACAGGACTCAGTCGTGAAACAAGAAAATCAAATTCTAAAACGCAATTCAAGAAAATCCTCTTGACATTGACGATTTGGATTGAGTGGCATTGAGAGCAAGTAGATCGGTTTCTGAAGTAGGTTTCGGTATCACAGTCATCTAGATTCTAGATCTCAGTGCAGTCCATGAGTAATTGAGTACTATAAGTTCTGCCTCATTGAATCTTATGTAGTGTGACAGAAAATACGAGATCTGGATTTTGCTTCATACTCGTAATATCCTAGACGCGTGTATCAATAGAACAATGGAACAGTAAACAAAAATTTGATTCAACAACATGTTTAGTATGAACAAATAGATTTATTATCTCAGCAACATGTTTAGTGTGAACAGGTAGATTCATTATCTCAGCAACATGTTTAGTATGAACAGGTAGATTCATTATCTCAGCAACATGTTTAATATGAACAGAGAGATTCATTATCTCAGCAACATGTTTATTATTAAACATTTTGGATCAAGTTTTATTTACAAATAACATAGAATATATACATACATAGAAATTAAAATTAACACAACAAAACTTGATCAAGGGCGGTGCTAATGCCAACGGCATTCTCATGTTTAGTATGAACAGGGAGATTTATTATCTCAGCAACATGTTTAGTATGAACAGGTAGATTTATTATCTCAGCAACATGTTTAGTATGAACAGAGAGATTCATTATCTCAGCAACATGTTTAATATGAACAGAGAGATTCATTATCTCAGCAACATGTTTAGTATGAACAGGTAGATTTATTATCTCAGCAACATGTTTAGTATGAACAGAGAGATTCATTATCTCAGCAACATGTTTAATATGAACAGAGAGATTCATTATCTCAGCAACATGTTTAGTATGAACAGGGAGATTTATTATCTCAGCAACATGTTTAGTATGAACAGGGAGATTCATTATCTCAGCAACATGTTTAGTATGAACAGAGAGATTCATTATCTCAGCAGCATGTTAAGTATGAACAGGTAGATTCACTATCTCAGCAACATGTTTAGTATGAACAGGTAGATTTATTATCTCAGCAAAATTTTCGTTTCTGTAAAAAAAAAAAAAAAAAACTTTTTGCTCCGATTTCATCTTTCTGGGCGTTTCATAAACACATGAGCAACTTTGGTTTTGTGTCTGTCCCTCACGAGGAAGTATTGTGGCCATAATTGGCAGTGTATTTTCTTGCTATTTTAGTTAGAAAAAAATAATGTAAGTAACATTGCACCCAGCCTCATAGCCAGAGCACGTGTTCTCATCAATCACTTTGTATCTGCTCATGCATAGTGCGTGCTGAACTTAGTACCCCCGCGATACTTTCCAAGCAATCGATATGAAATTGTTCGAATGCCCTTCCATCAACTCCGAGATGCATGCCTCTCATTCCTCACATTGTTCTTGATTACTGTCCATCAAAACTTCCATTTCTGTGTTTGCTGTTCGGCAGTGATTCTGAGAATTGCAACTTTAATGTTATCAGGATTCCTTGGTTTAGATCCGGCTCCTCAATTTCAGTACAACCAGTAACTTTTGACCTCTGTAGACAGTGGTAGTTCGTACATTTTGATTTCTCACAGAGTTTGCTGTACAAGGTGTCTCTTTTAAGGATTTGGCACCTCATGGACTATCATATAAGCCCAATTTGCAGTGGGGGAAGAATTTGCTTTTTTTAAAGTTATTGCCAAATATCTGTTTTACCCACAGGTCAAGCTGATCAAGGTTGTTAGATTCTTGCACGTTTTTGAAGAGATCATGACCTGTATATAAAGTCTGAGTATGTACTTACATGTAAGGCATGTTGAGAACATTTCCATTTATTTACAGTTGGTAGAACCTTGAGGTATTTAAAAAAACAAAAAACAAAGAGATTTTCAATCAAAAGTGAAACTTTCTTTAAAAGGATTTTCACTTCCTCTAATTGTGTCTAATTGTTACACCATTGAAAATTTAATGTATTGAAAGCAGTTTAAAAGCAAATTCAAGTTCATTTCATTTTCATTCAATTAGGAATGAAGGAGATATATTATATCTCCTCTGAAATAAAAGAAGAAGGACACGACCATTGAATGTCTATAGCAGTCTGTAAAGTCTAAATCAAATGAACTCAATTTCAAATTGAGTACACAGGACCATCATAAAAATAAACTTTAGGATAGAAACTTGGGCTTATATGATAGATTGTCCATGAGTCCGAGACCTACCCTCAAAATATTTCCATCTAATCTGGAAACACTCGTACCTATAACTTGAACCTACGGTATGTTCTTGGGTATTTTTCTGGTTCAGAATTTATTTCAAGGTAGATGTAAACTACTGGATGAAAATTTTGATGAATTTATAGAATATTAAGAAACTATTAAAGTACAAAAAGGAAAACGAATTACCTTAGGTTATTACCTTAGGTTTTTGGTGTGCCATTGTTTCCAGAGAAACAGTTCGATGATTTTAATTCATACACTCACACAAAATTTTAAGTCATTTTGTAAACCTGAAGTAGGTCATCGCCGTCGTGATTGTTTCCTTGATAATAGTAAATTAATAATACTTGAAGTCAAGTGTAAAGTAAGACACAAACATTATAAATATTCAATCCAAAGTAAAACAACTTTACATGTGCATAGCATCTCATATATTACCTTGAATGTGCATTATTCTATTGCATATCT
This sequence comes from Bactericera cockerelli, assembly GCA_024516035.1. Taxonomy (NCBI): domain Eukaryota; kingdom Metazoa; phylum Arthropoda; class Insecta; order Hemiptera; family Triozidae; genus Bactericera; species Bactericera cockerelli. The sequence goes on along the minus strand of CM044955.1, from coordinate 30,750,911 downwards.
CTGCATGTTCGTTTCAAGTGTCAAGTCATGAGGGCATGATACATACCTTACTCGGCTAAGCTGAAGGTTTGCAAAGTTGTGCAAAAGCCATAGCCCGCCTGGGCTAATGCCATTGTAGAGTTAGAATGGCAACTTGGCTCCGTGTGGCAACAAAGGTGGCAAAATGTATAAACCCTAGATAATTCTTAATTATACATTGAACACACATTATTAGAGTTGACCTGATCATTGACATTTTTTGTACCTTCACGACTTTTAGCACTCGCAACCAACTCCCACACAACAGCAAGTAAGCTCACTGATCTTTGGAATACGACCAATTTTTTGCATTCAATATCATTTATCTGTTGCGAAAATAAAATCAAAATGATCCATAGTGTGTGTCTAAGATGCAAGTGCAAATAATATAGAAATGAAGTGGTTTGCGACTGTATGAAGCTGTCGCTGGGTTCATCTTGTGTGTCATGAAATATCTCACATAAACTCGTGAATTATAAACAATAATAATAGTGCCAGGTGTAGTATCCTCATGAAATAAATCACTTTAAATTATTTCATTTGATCAATTGAAAGTAACTGTGGTATAGTGTGGTATGATAGAGTCGAGCTGTAGTTGCAAAACTTGTGGTAGATGCGGTAGACTTGCTCTAAGTACCTGGGACATGCGAGTACACAATGTCGGCTATTCTGGTCATCATAAATTATGAAATATGAATGCATTAGGCCGCGAAAGCCGCTAGCACTGCCCCAATGACGCACAGATCAAGAGGCTTTTGAAGTTCAGATCAAGAGGTCTCCAACAGATACACCTAACCTGCAAGTGCACAATATCTTCTAAGAGAAATGTGAGAAATACACAAGCTTTGAAAAACGGCTTTTGCTTAGCGTGTTTGGCGGCGGACACTAATGGCAGACGTTTCTGTTATAATTTGTATCTTGGCTTCGTTGTAGGTACTCTTGTTTATCGGACTCTGCCTTGTTCAACCTATCCAAGCCATGATGAACATAAATGCAAAGCTTTCACTTTTTCATCGCCATTAGACCTCCCCCTTTTCATCTCTGCATCAGTAGACAGTTTGGTATCATATGCACCCGTTTGAACAGGGAAATAGTCAGTATTTCCCCCCAAGGTACAACTGCAGTTGTGAGGTTTCTATCTTGAGTAGCTGCCTGAGTGCATGTCCCTTATCCTCTTCAGTGCTATTGAATGCGGATATTCCTTTACTCTGAAACCAGAAAAAAACAATGTATTTGTATTTAGCCATTGAAAAGTATAATCGCCTAAGTCCTAAACTGCGTAACACAAATTTATCATTGAATTTGACATTGATAGGTTAGATAAGACGTTAAGCCAATATACTTTATCTTGGATTATTCAAAATGTTTTGGTTCTTTTAGACTTGAAAAAGGAATGTTAAACTCAAACCGAGACTGAAATTCAGTTTATTAGGTAACAAATGTCATGAGAGTAGCGGTGATTAGCATGATGGTATTTTGGTGTCACTCCTTGTTATCATAGTTTTACTCGTACGGAAGTCTTAAATTTTTTTGAGAGTCTGACTGGGGTTGCTTGTATCTCAGTAATAATATTGTATTGTATACTGGTTAAGGTTACAATGATTGTAGACTGAATGCTCCTACAGCATAATCATGATTGAATCTCGAGTGAAGACCAGATCGCCAAGTGATAACCTCCGGGGGGCAGCCGGCGTGAGAGAACAATAATGAGGAGATAAGTAAAGTACATACGTGTCCCTGGCCCGTGGGTTCAATCCCCTTCACTGTCCCCCATTGCATAGGTTACTGCCAGTGATATTTTAATTTAATTTAATTAGAGTGGCTGTTTCGCGGTCTTGAGCGGCCAGGTACAAGATAGATATCGTGTCTACGGAATAACACAATGTGCCAGAGTGGAAAAATTTGCAATGTCTTTTTACTTGACAAACTATATCTTGAGACTGCTGCTTCCTCTGGCGTGTCATTCATCATTAGATCTATCTATGTCCCAGAACTTGCGTCATCTCCCCTCAACACGACAAATCCATTTGAGTTGAAGTGATCCTCTTAGTGCTAGGAGGACTGAGGTCTGTTGCATCACATTTTGCTAAACTATTGAATAAATCCCTAGACTGGCGGAACAAATTAAGTTTAAGCATTGGTTTCTTTTTTTTCGTTTCATTATAATTTTGCGATTTTATAAACCCATTGAGAATTCGTAGTGAGCTGATGTGATACTGTCAGGTCAGGCATGAGCATCGATCACTGTCCGTAATGTACGTACGGCGAAGGTGTGTATTAGCAAGCAGTTCTACCGTTCTTGAACTTTATTTTGTAGGATTTTTTGAATTTCAAAGAATTTTCCAGTAAAAGCAAAGCAAAAATATACCCGTAAACATTTATAAACAATTTACCAGAAGCTTGTTGGAATTTATTACGAATAAATAAAATTGAATAGTAATAATATGTAATAAACCCTTTTAGAGTGGAAGGTAACCACTAGGCGAGATCAAAGTTTCTACCAAGTGACATTCAGAGTCCTATTATGGTATGCATAAGTCAAATAGGTAAGTGAAAAAATTCATACATTAATTTGGTGGGATCCGAACCACACTACTATCTGGATTACTAGACTAGCGTATTGACCTTGAGACTCCTTCAAGAAGAAGTACCTACTGCCGAATTGCTGGTGAGCAGTTGTGAAACAAACATTGCTACTACCCTTTTCATCCCGAAAATTTTGGGTCCAAATGTGCCAAAACAAACTCTTATACAACCCATATTAAATTTGATGTATTTTACTGTCGTGCGTTGAAATTTATTCATGTGTTCACCAGAGGTTGATGTGATACCCTACAACCTCTGGTGTATCACTCCACACTTAGATGCTTCTGGAAGATTTGGGTCGAATTAAATTGGTTATTATAAGCATTGTCGTTTTGACGAGTAACTCTTGTAAGTTGGAGGTACAGTGTTTAATGGATGGAACTAATTCTACTCCATCATGACCATCATAGTTATTACTCAGTTGTCATTTATACAGGATGAGAACGGAAGTGACATCCTCGTGTAGACAACATCATGGTGTAGAGCTGTAGACAACATCATGTCCTTCACTGTAAGTGCGTCGTTCAGGTGGAAGGTGCATACTTTTACCAACTCTTAAATAGATCTTTTGTTACAGTCACGATAACCATTGATCCATATGTGAATTAAGTCTTTACAATCCGTTTCTACCACAATAACAACAGCAAAAAAAAAAAAATACCTATGTTACTCCTATGGGGCCATCTACAATACATTCCCTGTATGCTTACAAAATTTCATTGAAATTCGTTCGTTTCTGAGATTTGAGACAAGGAATGCATTTAATAGACCGACAGATAGACACAAAACCAAAGTTGCTGAGGAGGTTATGAAACTTCCAGAAATATCACAAAAAAATTGAGATCGGAGCAAAAAAATATTTTTCTTAGACAAACGAACACAAAGAATACTTCCGTTTCGAAGATTAGAAATATACTGGAAGTAAAATTGAGTCTTAAATAGAAAAACTCATATATTATCAAACATCCCCATGACTCTCGTGGTTGTGGGTATATTTTGGTACCCGGTATAGAAATAGCGACGGAAACCTTCCATTTAAAGCGCAGTAAAAGTTAATTACATTTTATGCTTTACGTCATTAGCTGAAAGATGAACTTTGGAAGTAATTTGCATGAGATTGTTTCATTTTTTTTTTTGGGATTAAAATGTTACATTGTAGTGATGGTTTCTTTAGGTCTAATTGCGTGGCGTGGGCTTGTAGCAAAGAGGATGTTACACAACTTGTGGTTAGGTCCAGATAAATCGGACACGTTTGGCATTATCTGAGTCGCCATGGTTACGTCATGCAGGTGGAAGATACCTACTTAGCGTACACCTATTAAATAAGTTTTTGGATTAATGACTGTTGAATCCTCGGATGTTGGTATTTTGTGCATAGTATTTTGCCAAGAACTTTGCCATGTTCTGAGTGATAACATTACGCATACTAGTACTAGTTCCTTGTTATCTTCTTGTTGAACTTTTTCATATCTTTGACGAAAGTCTCATGAATGTTTCACACTTTTATAAGACAATATAAGACTGTATTTTTATTGCTCTTTTAAATAAATACACGAAACCGTACATTAGAACAAAGGCGAGATTGTTAATGACAGGTGGATATGCAGTATGCACTCATTTCTCTTGTGTTTCATTTCAGGCGGCTCCTCGGAAGAAAAAGCCCAGCCAGCAACTGGGACCTCGATCTCTATTCCTTCGCAGATCGGCCTCGCTCAATGGCTTCGGATTCACGCTGCGCCACTTCATCGTGTACCCTCCGGAGTCCTACACGGTAAGAGTTGTCCCTTCACCGTTTTGTTCCACGAGGTGTCGGTTCTTTTAGATATGTTTGATATGAATAATCGGAACTACTGCATGCTTGCTGCAGAGAGCCAATTCGCTCGAAACAGCTGCTTGGGTATGTTCTGGTATTCATGTACCAAAAAAACACGTACAATTTCTCACTTTTCTGTTTACTAATTCACTGATTACCTTCATCAAATTTAAATTAAATGCATTTTGAATGACGTAATTATAGTTCTGTATATTTAATTATATACTTCTGAGGTACTTTATCCTTGTTTAGTGCTACAGTGCTACACTGCCAATAATATGTGAGCTCCGGACATACTGAGACTTGGATCAAAAAGCCCTTGGTAGCTAGGTGGTGTTTAAAATTCTGTCCACTGCGGAGTCTATAGATTATATGGTTTCCTAACTCACTTCAAAAGAAGAATAATACCCATGTAATCTTTCGCCAATTGTCTAAACCAGCGATCGCCAAACAGCGGGCCACTGGTATCCGCGATGGTCTAGGTGGTGGTCCGCGGAGCTATTTCGGAGATCAAGCCGAAATTTTTTGAACTAAGTTCTTTTAAATAACGTGAATCAGAATGAACAAGTTAGCTTAAGTAATTCAGGCCCGGATCAAGTTATATGTACTGCTGAGACTTGATCATAGACCTCTGGTTTCAAGGTAATTCTTCTTCACTTTCACTATCGCGGAGAATATGCAAAGGAAAGCATTTCATGGTGCTATAGTGTACACTGTACATGTTTTTCAAATAATTATGTTAAATTGTATTGTATTTTTATTGACATGCATTAGTTATAACACTAATAGCACATGAAAGGATGTTTCAAGGAACTGTGCTGATGGACTGTATTGGCACTTATACGCAGGATACATCCTACCATCATCATTCTCATTTCCTCTCCCAATGTGTAACATAATTAGTGTTTCAAGATGTATTTCTAATGCACTTGAATTCTGTTTCCTTGAGTCAAGTTTTTTTTAGCAAACCGGACGCCGACAGAGAATTCTTGTTTTTGAAAAGATTTTCTTCCTAAAGAAATCAATGTGATGAATTTTGAACTTCTTCTGTTAAAAGCAGGGTAGAAACTGTGTCCTGAAAAATTATTATCTACTTTATTAGATTGTATTAGCCTTTCTTTATAAGGTTGCTTTACTATTTTAAGTAACATTAGTTGTTGGGCAACAGTCAAGTGTCAACAAAACACTGGAATATTGTTACCTACATTGTACGAGATCAGACTAATGAGGTCTCATTGTATCTGCGTCTTAAACTTTATGTTCTTTTTGAGTTGGATCCAAATCCAGGGTTAAGTAACTCCTGAGCCCGACACAAATCTTGCAAAACTCAGAGATGGGCCAATAGTTGCAGACATGTTGTAGTACTCGTATTTAATTACGTGGATGCTTTTGTTTATATGTATACAGAATACTGACAGTCTGACATATTAACCCAGATAACGCGGTGAATTTTTTTGTTTTATTTTTTTGGAGTGATATAAATTGAGTCCTGAATCAAAATAAGTGCTGTCAACTTATCACTCGGACTCAAAACAAAGAGCTTAAGGTGTCGCCAACTAACCTCCAACAAGCTGAATTAATTAGAAAAATCCACAACGTAGTACCTTTCATCAGATGGGGCTGACGTCCTTCCAGAAGGACGTCCTTCTGGAAGGACGTCAGCCCCATCTGGGTTAACGACGAGAATATACCTAATATTGCATTGAGCCATTGATACTGTTTACCGCTCTATCTTCATCAGGATTGGAATAGCCATGTGTGTGTGAACATTTATGTACATATGTAATAATAATAAGGAAGTTATCTATCTCACGGTGGTGGAAGAATTATATGGACGCCCAGAACATTTGTCTAGGCTCCTGCCTTGTCAAAGGATTCTATTTTGGTTTTAAGGTCCTGGTATGAATTTAATCAGAACGGGGGTTTTTACCCTTCAATCGCTAGAAGTCGTCCATGCATATTAATCTCTGTACCCAACTTCTATCTATCACACTTCACCAAGCTACTCATATTAACCCAATTAACCTCTCAAGATCTTTATCTGAATCTCGGGGGGTATAGTCACACGTGTCATAACCCCGTTACCTACATCAGGGAGTTTGGTATTTGTGTAGTAAGGTGAGAGCAAATTCACCAACATTACTCTTTCATACAAATACATGTACACATGTATTTGTACACTATACGATTATGTATACCTAGCTATCAAACTTATAATAAAAAAATTAGAGTCATTCTCGAAGCCCACATTTCTATGAAGTTGATATTATATTTGAAGATGTGTTACAACTTTGTTCGAAGATTTAGTTTTAGGGCATGACATTATGTGTAAGTAGATCATTATTAACAATTAATTCCCTATTTTACTATTACACGTACGTATACGTACTGATGAATAATAATAATAACCCCTTCGACGCACCCCTTTCGGAGCATGGGCGGAGCATTTTGTTTTTATTAAAAGACTTTTGAAGAAGTACTTGGTAATTAAACCTATCAGTACAATAATATTAACCCTGAAACAATAACAGTAAATGTCACTAAAAAAACTGCCTTTGGAAGATCCACTTCATCTATTTCACCCACTTCCCACCTCACTCCTCATATTCAAGTTCTTGTAGTATTGTGCTGAATTGACATCTTCCCTCACTCTCATATTCAAGTTCTAGTAATTGTGCTGAATTGACCGTACTTATGAAAATAAAATCGCCATTTTTGGAAAAAAAGATTAATTTTCTTGAGATGAAATGAAAGATATACCTAAAATTAAATAATTGACTCATAAGAAATTTAGGAAACTTCACTTCTCTCAAGATCTGTTTTGTGATCCACATCTTCTTGAAGAACCTTGATTATAAGAAGTTTGCATATGTGTAATGTGTAATCTACAACCGATTGTACAAGATGGCTAACGCCTTACCTTATTCTGCTGCAGAAAATATCATGTGTATTGGAAGGAAAGCCTTGGGATTATTGAGATGCAGGAATAGAATATCCTCAAGACATGTGACCTAATGTGTAACTTGAGCATCAGGACTGTTCAATACGTTTTCCTGATGATAAAAAAAACAATATGACAATATGCGTTGGACTTAATTCTGTCAATTTATTTTATTTATTTTCAAAAAAACATTACAGTACATACATGAATCTAATTATTATGCAGGCAGCAATGTTGTGTATTTGTTTGAATGCTATTGGGGCAAAAATAAGGTTAGTAACTTCTTACAGAAAAAACCGAAAAATGGCTAGTCGAACGTTTGGGTATGGACCACATTTTAAGTCACATTCTTCAATCCCAGTGTTATTCTCTGAGTACGGACTGGTGTTGAATGATTGGTTGAGTCAGACTGAGCCGACAATGAGGCCACGCTGAAAGTGTTGTCTTAATTTCTTATTTTACCTGTGAAAGTAGAACAAGTGGACTTAATGCTGAGACTAAAACTTAGTTTGCAGGTATTTTGGTTTCTTTGTTTCACATGATCCAAATCCATGAAACAAAACTGTTATTATTATTTAATTATATTGCAATATACCTACTTATTAGAAAAGAAATATACGCAGAACATACAAATATTCTTTACAAATCTCTATACATAAAACTCAAATCTGTGCATGTTTGGCTGACTATGTCTTCTTAGGGGTTGTCTTTTTACAATACCAGATACCACAGCCCAAACGGTAACAAATATTGAAATCTTCATAAGAGATTTGAGCCCCTCTGAATCACCGTAATTCTACCTAGAAAATTTACAAAATTAAAATATCTCCTACCATTTTCAAGTAGGACACCAGCCACGGGAAGAAACCTTAACGGCGACAAAGTGCCGGGTTTAAGCTAGTAAAAGTATATGTACATATTAGGAAATAATATGAATGAGAAAAAGACATCTAAAATATTTACGTACAAGTTATGTCCTAACACTCGTAACTAAAGGGCAGCGTTTATGGCAATTTCTTCCATCCAACCCTTGAAAGTTTTTGAAAAATTCTCTCCAGAGGATATGTCAGGAGGAGCATTTCTAATGTTTCTCTCCTACATATCTCCGTGTGCCTCAATGTTTCACTTTCTACCGCGGCATAGGCATGGCGGCCACGGTAACCATTACATAACGCGGACACGTCATGTTAGAATTCCCCACATCATGAAATTCAAATCAAACCGAGAGTTTTTTCTATCCTGCGCTGCGGTTCAGAAATTCTTTTGTTTGAGTTTATGACTACCTCAGGATCCTCTGCTATCTCATAAAGCACTTCCTAACCCATATTCCTGGACCAAATCAAGATAATAGGTCATCATAAAAATCAACATGATTTTAAAAGAGATAAAACAATTATCACAGCAGGGCATCACGAACGTGCTGTGCAAATGAGAAACTCGCTCAACAACAGACAAACAATGAACTTGCTTTTTTTATTCACTCCTTAAATAACAATATTAAATGCATATACAAATGATTCCATTACTTTCCTTTCTACAGGATCAGGAAAGTAAAAAGATGTTTCCACCGTACCGCCCCACACAACATTTTGACCCTGGAGGTTTGAAAAATGACGTTTATTTTAAATATAAGTTTCACCTCTAGGTACATTAGGGAGGGGGTAGATTTCCATGATTTTTTCGACATCTCTAACTTAACGCCAAAGGCCGCCAGCTGCCGGTCAAAAATTTGCCACTGTTGGCTTTACCAGGTACTTTATTTATGACAAAAAAATCTTGGATTTGGGAGCTTTATGTATGGTTTATAGGGGGTTGACTCTCACGTGTTTCGATATCTTCAACCAATTAGTCGAAAACGCCAGTAAAGTGAATATAGTGGAATTTGGATGATTGGATCAACCCTAAATACCATAGTAATACATCAAAATTTTGTCATATAAGTACTTCGTTAAGCCACCAGTGTCGACAGTAAGAACCAGCGCGCGGCGGTGACGCGGGGAAGTGCATTTCACCCCATGCGACGCATCTACCGCGCGGTTCATATTTACGAAGATCGTTAGGAGAAGCTGATAACCTTGGTCCGAAGGAAGCTCCTCTAGATCATACTGGGACGATACCGTCCATACATCAGGAGAAAGTAGTTTGCCAGCCTCAAAACACTTATGACGCGCTGTGCTGGTGTTTCCACTTTACCAGGGAGAAAATAATCAAGCTACCGAGATTGTGGCTGCAAGTGGTGTACTCGCAATGAATGCAAATTTCAGTAATGAGCAAAAAAGCAACTGATGATGGAACGCCTCCGAGGCAAACTTTATGCAAATATGTTCACACTCTGAGTGAACATGATGGTACTGGTGATAACCCCTGGTCGAGGCTCAAGCTACAAGTCTAGGAGGGGGGCTCTAATATGAAAACAGAAAGACGTGGACTTAACAGGTACTAAGTAGAGTAGAGGTATTGTAGATGAGATGATGCTTCCAGACATCAAAATCCAACCTGTCTTGAGAGCAGGACAAATAGAGAATAATTTCCTTGTTAACGTTACACTGTGTTCAACAGTTCGTACTTCACGTTTAAAATTCAACATTATCTTGTTTTTTCCTTTTTGTGATAAATAAGGCCTAATTAAAAAACTCATCTTCACAGCAAAATAGACTTAGTCACTCAATGTTCATTATTTTTTTGAAATCGAAACAAATAAGTATTTATTTATTTTTACAAAAAGGAACACAATACTTTCGATATCTAAATTAGGTATTTCGGAAGTAATATTATATCTTTTCAAACTTAAATCGGGCCTGGTTGGTTTGGTCGTTCGATTATAGTTTATCACATCTCGAAGTATTCCTTCGGATGAGGTTTTGGTTCAAATTAGTTGCATTTCATGGAGAACAGACTAACCTTCCTACCTTAACGACTGTCCCACGCACAGTCCGTTGCTAATGTGCGAGATCAGACATCAGAAAGTTTCCTTTCCTGAGTTTCTTTCTAAAAATCATCGGTTAAATTTTGATCAACTGCTAGTTAAACTTTATTTATCTGTTTAGTTAACTGTGAGAGGTGTACCCGATACTAAACAGGCCTTCACCCTTCACTTAATGGTATCTGAAATGGTTTTCACTGACAAAATAATACGTAGAAATAGCAGTTGCATAGAAATCCAAAATGTTGCGTTTCAGTGATTACATTACCTACTTTTGGTTTCTAGCGGTTCGTATCAATTAAGTCTTACTGAAAGCCGGCCGCGTATATTTGCGAGTGTACGTAATGACTCAAAGTGGTGTGAGTGTCTCCTCTATTTAACCCATAACGATGACATCATAGGCTCACTTCATTAAAGTCGTGTCTACTAAACTGTTTGGACCAATTCCAGCAGACAAATTCTATCCAATTAGTTACCCAGAGCTTATCACCAAGAATAACAGAAACCATATTAGACACTTATATATACGACAGGACCAAAGAGTTTCTTTATTACAGCAGTTGTTGTGTCATTTCTAAGAGATGAAATGCTCAAATAAATCTTAATATATAAATGTCAAAGTCACTGACTGATTGACTGACTGACTGATCATCGCTCTACAGCCCAAACCGTAATACCTAGCGAGCTGAAATTTGGTAGGTAGCTTTGTCTTATAGTCTAGATGTGCAATAAGACAGGATTTTTCGAAATTCCCACTACAACACCTGCCATTGGCGAAAAAGGATTTTTTACTTTCACGGCCATGCCTCTGCCCGCAAAGCGGGCGACAGCCCGCTAGTAATGTACATATTGATGTAAAAAAATCGTGTATCGGGTGGTATCCAAACCAACAGACTGGAATACCAGACTAGTGCCATACCAGTTGGACTAATGACACTGGGGCGCTTGTCCTCCTGTCATGATTCAGTGAAGTATAAGTAGTCTTTCTACGTTAGGATTGTCTAAATTTTTAATACTAATTTCTGTCGGGTCTGGGTTTCGAACTGGGGACCTTCCACTTGGCAAGCGAGTATCCAACCACTGAGCTAATCGTGCGCTCAATTGATTGTATTTTATTGAGTGGAGGTTACCAATGCACATAGCATTGTGGCCATTGCGTTGTCCTCTCTACTGCACTACCCATAATGACAGTAAAACAAAGATGCATGTGAATAAAAATGCACAGTGCATTTATGACGAGAAAAATGCATGACTATTTTAATGAGCTCTCCACTGTCTCTGAGACACACATGTATTTACTTGCATGCATATATCTCTTGAGTCTGAGATAACAGACTAGAGTTCTGAGAAAAGTAGGCAAAGTTGATGACGGTAATGTCACAGGGGCGTCAATAGCTGGGTGCCAGGGAGAGTACCAGACTGGTTAGGAACCCGTCGCATCAATAAGTGGGTGCCAGGGAGAGTACCAGACTGGTTAGGAACCCGTCTCATCAATAAGTGGGTGCCAGGGAAAGTACCAGATTGGTTAGGAACCCGTCACTTCAATAAGTGGGTGCCAGGGAGAGTACCAAACTGGTAAGGAACCTGTCTCTTCAATAAGTGAGTGCCAGGGAGAGTACCAGACTGGTTGGGAACCCGTCTCTTCAATAAGTGGGTGCCAGGGAGAGTACCAAACTGGTAAGGAACCTGTCTCTTCAATAAGTGAGTGCCAGGGAGAGTACCAAACTGGTAAGGAACCTGTCTCTTCAATAAGTGAGTGCCAGGGAGAGTACCAGACTGGTTGGGAACCCGTCTCTTCAATAAGTGGGTGCCAGGGAGAGTACCAAACTGGTAAGGAACCTGTCTCTTCAATAAGTGAGTGCCAGGGAGAGTACCAAACTGGTAAGGAACCTGTCTCTTCAATAAGTGAGTGCCAGGGAGAGTACCAGACTGGTTGGGAACCCGTCTCTTCAATAAGTGGGTGCCAGGGAGAGTACCAAACTGGTAAGGAACCTGTCTCTTCAATAAGTGAGTGCCAGGGAGAGTACCAAACTGGTAAGGAACCTGTCTCTTCAATAAGTGGGTGCCAGGGAGAGTACCAGACTGGTTAGGAACCTGTCTCATCAATAAGTGGGTGCCAGGGAAAGTACCAGATTGGTTAGGAACCCATCTCTTCAATAAGTGGGTGCCAGGGAGAGTACCAAACTGGTAAGGAACCTGTCTCATCAATAAGTGGGTGCCAGGGAGAGTACCAGACTGGTTGGGAACCCGTCTCTTCAATAAGTGGGTGCCAGGGAGAGTACCAAACTGGTAAGGAACCTGTCTCTTCAATAAGTGGGTGCCAGGGAGAGTACCAAACTGGTTAGGAACCCGTCTCTTCAATAAGTGGGTGCCAGGGAGAGTACCAGACTGGTTGGAACCCGTCTCTTCAATAAGTGGGTGCCAGGGAGAGTACCAGACTGGTTAGGAACTTTTTTTTATTTTATTGTTACATTATTGCTTGTTTATAATTATTACATTAGTTAACATGTTATATTAACTAATTTTACAGCTTGTGTCCTTCGAAGTACTATTTTATTTATTTGTATTCACAATCTCAAAAGAAGAAATTCCTGCAAAGTGAAAAATGGTCAGTTTGGCACACATTAAAAGAGTAGAAAACTTTACAATTTACAGAAACCAGCATGAACAGTACTATCCAATACTGACCAGATCCTAGTTTCGAACCTGTAACTCGCTGATAGCTCCGTCGAGTATCTTGACTTACAACTGTTGCAATCACGTTTCGTATTTCATTGAATTGGAAGTGCGCTTTTATCTCGGAGGATGTTAGGAGTAGCCGGAGAGGCTTTATGTTGGAACGAATGAGTAGATTGCAGTTGACCTATGAGACAGAGACACTGGAGTGTTTCATTGTCCTCATGATTCTTCTGAGCCGGAACTAGGACGAATCTCGGTGACGTCTATCCTTTGAGAAGTCTTACTCTATAGCCTGCTCTCTATCATTACTAGAGCTTCTCTCTGAAAGTTAGGTAAGACACAGTCTAAATGGTCGTAGTAGATTTTATTACCACATTTCTTGAAAAGTTATTAAACTGTTGATAACAAGGAAACAGGATGTAGAGCTAATTGTTACTTCCGAGTATGCCTATAGATTCGAGTCCCAAGTACAGTTCTCATTTTAGCAGTGTGAGTAGTTGTGACATCACGATTGTCATTAAAACAAATATAATAACTTAATATTTTTCTCAAAAAAAATATGAGTGTTTCATATACTTTTTTGTTTCGTAGACATGAAGCCTGCCCATCCCGTAGTATGCCTCTCCTCTGATGGGCGAAAAATGACACAATACTTCCCATTTAGGTGCTGGGCCAACACGAGTTCACCGGAAGGTATCCCTTGAAACCAGGCAAATGAAACAAAATTTTGAATATATTTTATAAGCTATCTGGATCACCAACCAGATTACCACCTTAACCACTCGACAAGCAAAGCCAATATTTTGTTATGGCAGAATTAGAAAACAGGATAAGATTTAATCTAAGTGAACACTATCCCTTAACTCAGGCTCTAGTGCGCTTTGATTAGTTGAAACTCCGACTTGAGAGGTCGCTTGCCATGCAGAAGGTCCCGGGTTTGATTCCGCGATTCGACAAAAAAATGTACTCTAAACATAGTTACAGTTGTTTATAAGGGATTGCTTCCAGTGCTCTCGTATTGACCCAGCACCTAAATGGGAAGTATTGTGTCATTTCTTGTCCATCAGAGGGGAGGCATACTACGAAATGGTAAGCTATAACACAGATCACGAGCATCCACAGAAGCTCCGGTTTTATGACTATGACATTATAAAGGCTGTGAAACACTCATCTTTTTTCTGTTTTTTTAGAGGCGTGTCTGGCTTAGCTAGCTCAAATTTAATCCTGTTTAAAAATGGGCCTAAAGCGTTGTTCTACACTCGTGACGTATGTAGAATTTTGTTGATTTCTCACTATTATTGCCTGTGATCTGTGATACATTTAGATAATGGAATTTTGATAAATAATTTTATTTTGAACTAGCGGGCTGTCGCCCGCTTTGCGGGCCGAGGCATGACCGTGAAAGCAAAAAATCCTTTTTCGCCAATGGCAGGCGTTGTAGTGGGAATTTCGAAAAATCTCGTCTTATTGCACATCTAGACTATAAGACAAAGCTACCTACCAAATTTCAGCTTCCTAGGACTTACGGTTTGGGCTGTAGAGCGATGATCAGTCAGTCAGTGGTCAGTGGTCAGTCAGTGATTTGACATTTATATATTAAGATTTGTAATCTTGTTATATGTTTATATAGGGCTTGGTCCGTAAATATACACCTGTTCAACAGGTATTATTATTATTTATTCGTTGGTTTCGTTCTGCCCCCACCAGGTGCTGGCTGGTGACCGGCGACTGGGCCTGCGCACGCGCGGCTGCAGGGACGAGCCTCTGGACACCATCTTCATCAAGCAGGTGCGGCCCGGTAGCCCCGCCCACTCGGCCGGCCTCATGCCGGGGGACCGCGTGGTCTCGGTGAACGGCCAGACCATCGCGGATCTTCCCTACTCCGCCGTGGTGTCGCTCATCCAGAGCTCCCCCGCCTACCTGCACCTGCTGGTCGTGCCCAAGGAGAACGACCTGCTGCAGCTGGTGAGTAGATGCAAGGACAATCCGACCTCAGTAGCTTTTTTTTTTTAAGCTTTACTAGGAGGACAAACAGGCAACATTAAGAAAAGAAAGGAAAAAAAAAAACAAACAAATGACAAAATAAATAATCTTGATCGATAAGGCAGCGGACTTGTAACCTGGAGGTCGGTGGTTCAAGTCCCGGTTTCAGCATAGATTTAGTAAAGCGAGTTTGAGTAGTTGTGATATCACGAAAGTGATTAACACAAATATGATAACTTAACTAGATGCAAGGATAACATTATGGAATTGGCTGTAGGGAATGGCCTTGCCTACCAATGCCAAAAAAAAAAAAAAAACAAACATTATGGATTGAGTATGTGTATACCCTCCTGAGCGACCGTGGCTGAAAACTCACAGACCAGCAACACAAATAAACCTCACAAGGCCTGTTTTACCCTCCACTCGCTGGATACTCACGAACCAGCTTCTCAAATTAACCTTATCACGAGGGTTCGAATTTGAATAATCACCCATTCATGCTCTAACCTTGCAGAACGTTGCTTGCCTTGCCTACCAATGCCAAAAAAAAAAAAAAAACAAACATTATGGATTGAGTATGTGTATACCCTCCTGAGCGACCGTGGCTGAAAACTCACAGACCAGCAACACAAATAAACCTCACAAGGCCTGTTTTACCCTCCACTCGCTGGATACTCACGAACCAGCTTCTCAAATTAACCTTATCACGAGGGTTCGAATTTGAATAATCACCCATTCATGCTCTAACCTTGCAGAACGTTGCTTAACTTCAGAGACAAAACGAGAACTAGTATGAATAGTGTTCGCAGAAATGTCATTGCTATACAATTGTTCAGTGCTCGAAGTAATCAAAGTACCAAGAGCCGAATTATAATTCGGCTCTTGGTACTTTGATTACTTCGAGCACGGAACAATTGTATAGAGACAGGATTAGCTTAATCTAAGTAGACACTATCATTTTTTTGAAAAGATTATTGTGCCCTGGAACCATTACTTCAGGGCACATGGCCTTAACATTCATGCCATTCCGGAAACGGAAAGCTCGGTTAGAATTTTCCGCCTCGGCCGAAATTCGAACCCGCAACCTCCGGTTCAGCAACCAATGGTCTTAACCACTGAGCCATGGAGGTCGGCATTAACCCACTCAGCTCAGACTATGTGCGGTGTTGTTGTTAAGGGATGGTTTTCGTTTAGATTAATATAATCCTGTTTCATAATTATGACCTATATGTCAGAGTAATAATATTAAAAAAAGACTGATTGTAATTCTAAACTTATAGGTAATGTAGATTGTCAAAATTGGTTTCTGAGATGATGGTCCATCAAAAGATGCTTTCACAACAGAACGGAACATTTATGCCAAATTATAAAAATTACCTTGAAAAAAAGTCCCTTGTAACAGTTATGGTTCGCTGTGGTTGGTCGAAAGACGAAAACAAAATTTGATCAAGAGTAGTGCTAATGACCACGGAATTATCTTCCTTAAGGATCGGGCCTTATCTTAGTTAAAAAATCTCATTTTATAAATTGGCCTTTTATGTGCTCCGTCAACTCGTCATGATGAGGCATGCAAGCGACTGCGTTAACTGTTATTGTCAGTTGAGAAGGATGCGCCGTGCAGTGAATAGTCATTGTCTAGTGTCCAAGCGTCTTGTAAATCATGGGGACAGCGACAGCTCCTGTCATTTTGCACATAGTAAATCATCTCGGCCTGATATTTCACGACTCGGTAGTACTGCCACTTCTCTCAGGTTTTGATTTAGTGCACATTTCACCTGGTGAGAGCTGGAGGTCAGGATGAATGTAAATTGAAAACGCAGGAGGAGCAGAGAACCCAATTCAAACAAACGAGAAGTGTACCGGTGCTGCAGAACAAATGATTACTCCAGCATGATGAGGGCCTAGCCTCCGCGGTGTAACTGTTGGGACTACAGCTCCTGCTCTAGAGGACGCGAGTTCGATCCTGCTCTGTTACCTCCCAAGTAAAAAACACGTGAAGATAGCGTTTCCGAACCAACACGGGCTGGGTGAAGTACAATTCCAGGGCTTGGAGAGTAAAACTCTCGTCCTGAAAAACTCAAAATCAGGACTTTCAAACCACAATACACGATCATTGGACATGAAACCTTGCATTTTATATACTGGGCGTCCATAAAATCCTTCCTCCACCGGCTTATCTCACGGAATCATTATTATCAAGTATCACATGGCTACATTATGATGAAACTATTTGAGTTTCTAGTAATCAACCTCTATCAAAAATGGGTAAAGAGATCAGCTTGCTGTATTGAATAGAATAGATTCCTCTCACAATGCAAGAATTTATTTATTTACAATTTTAGATAGTAAGACAGGTAATTTGTTGTATAATTTTATTCCGTAATGTTGGGCCGATTGTTGTCCATATGTTGTGTTGGTTTGGCTGTTTTGGATGTGATGTGCATGTCTTGTGTTGTAATTGTGTTTTTCATTATCTTGGGGTAGTGTACTTTTTTGTCTGTGTATGATTATTATTGTTTCTATGTATGAAGAAGAAATATGAAATCCTACGGGAGGCAAGTTGAATCAATTTGAAAGATACATTATTTTTCATGTCGGGTAGGTATCTAATAGAAAGATTAAGTGGTATGGTAAGAAAATATATAGGAATAATCAATTTCTTTATATCTCAAGCGATACACAACTTAACATTATGCACACTGTCCGATAGAATACACAAGTTCCTGCGTTCTGGTGAACAGTTGAACACAGCGTGTAGTATATTACCTACTCATTGCATCTCAAGGAATTGTTTAAAATAATTAGAATTATCAAATGCTGTAAAACAAACATTTCTCAGCCATTCAATGATACATGTTTTCCATTTCTAAACAATATAGTAAAGGGAAATAGTACAAAAAATAAGACTATTGGATGGAAAAAAGAAAAGTAAATAAAAGAAATAAAGTGTAGGGCCAGACGTGTTTTCATTGTTTTGGTTTACTGTAGTGAGCTGGACGAATAGCCCAGCGACTCAAATTAACCTCACCCAGCCTGGGCAGGGCCGGAAATGCCAGCCTCACGTGTTTGGAGGGGACAGAATTTTCTTCGAAAAGTCTGCCCCAACCGTGAGTCGAACTCGGGACCTCTGGACTATGGGCAGTAGTCATAACCGTTACGCCACGGAAGCTGGCTTGAATCTAACACCAAGGAAAATGGTGATGTCCTCGCCTTCATGGGAAGCGTTTCAGATTTACAAGGAAAGTGTGTAAACTACACACTGTTTTCAACAACCTTGTCGTTACTTTCTGATTTCAATATAGCCCAGGCAAATTAGTGCTAAAATGGGGTCTAGCGTCAAAAAATTGCTCAATAGCTGGAAATCGTTTTAAACCCTTAAAGGGGTCCTGAATAATGGGTATATGAGTTTGCGACGGATTTTAGGTTGTGCTTCCGAGTTTAGGGCCTAAATAGTGCAAATTTTTTGCACTTTTTTTAAAATTGCGATTATAACTCAAAATGTATTTATTCTACAGAAAATTTTACTCAGTTCTTATCTAAGGAACATAAAATTATGCGTCTAATGACGTTTGAATCATTAAAAAAGGTTAAGCCGTTCAGCCACAATCGCTCCTCAAAGATGGGTGGTTTTTTCAAACATAGCTCAAATTTTGAAAATTCTCAACTTTTAACGCCTGTAAATCAAAAAGGACTGCACCAATTGAAAAATTTAATAGAATCGAACTTGTAGAAAATGTAATTTTAAGTAAAATACTGTTTGAAATTTGAAATTTGCTCACTCCAGTGCTGAGATATGATTTTTCGTCCCTAGCGCCAAATTTCCGCTAAGGCAGTGCAACGCAAGAAACTTCATCTGAACTCTAAAATTCTCATATTCTTACAACTTTTCAAGCAAAACTGAACGTAATCTATTGAATTCAGTCGAATAGGTAATTTAAAATTTTGAGAAACTTGCACTGAATTTTACTAAGATCTTCACTGAACATGTTGTGATTTCAAGACAGCTGGCACACTATGGAGGATGTAACTTGTTTTATATGCGGGAACATTGTGCAAGAAGGAATATTAATAATAATATAATAATAAAAATACATTTTCTTTGTGTTGTTATGTCACAGTTTTAGTGGGTAGCGCAGAATCATAGAACTTTGCCAGTTTCATTTACAATATCTTGTATTATTTGTGTGCCTATGATTCAGCCACTGGTCGCTGCTTCATATCAAAGCAGCTACTCTTTTTTCCTCACGACTCACGAAGTATGAGTGGACCCCGAACATCCAAGTACAGAGCTACAGAGCAGAAAAAAATCCCATCCCGCTGGGAATTGAACCCAGGTCACCATGCGTGCAATGCCTAGCGCGCTAACTCACTCGGCTACAGTGACTACAACATATTAGAGGCAAAGATAGAGGAATATTAAAGGAAAAGTCACTTCGAATGTTCATTGAGGACAGCAGGAGAAGAAATGATGTGCATCACACGTGGTTACAGACTCAAAGATCTGTTATACTTCACGAGAAGTGTTGCAAAGGTGTCTACACGAAGGAGTCAAACACTGTAAAGGCCGAAAAAGAAGCAAGAAACGGAAGCCGTGTGACAAGAGGCCGTGAGGAAATACCAAAATTCAACTTCAAGGAGCTCTGCTTCTACTGTGGAAAAGATATGGAGGTTCTGGGTACTAACGACTTCTTAGGAGTGAACCACTTTTCATGGCCATCAACGGTATCCATGTTTATATCGGCGTTGTCATATACGAATTGAGTTAATGAATTTTTAGTGATGATAAGGCCATGATACGTTCCATGCTATGGGGGGGTATTCAGTACCTAGAACCACCATACTGAAGGTGAAATCAATCCCACTAGTGACCAGTTTGAGCGAACTCTCCCTGTTCACGCCATGTGACTCCAGTTTGAATTGACTCCAAACTTACCCCGCGCATATCACTCGATCTCTACGCCCCTAACTGTTAGAGATAACACTTCGATATCAGATGATAGGCATATCATATGATCTTACAAAGAAAGCCAGAGATTCGGTACGATAGATTGGGAACGACGATGCCTCGTTCAGATTGTAACAACCAGTGGTCAGGGTACGTCTTCTCTCCTTCCTCGATCTACCACCTTTGATCCCCTTCTAAAGGCGTAAGTACTTGGTACAAGTACTCAAGGTAAGATCATCCAATCTCATTTCATAGTAGTAGTTTATTTCTTCCTTTTATCTTTCCGTGTAAATTTAATACACCTACACCTTTCGTAGTAGCGTTATTGAACCAGCGGCCTTTTCTTCGTTAAACCCCAGTAACTGGGAAACTTAGGTCTTTCGGCTTCAAAGCCCCAGTTACTACATTAATTCACTACCCTCGTCCAGATATACCTTGAGCTGCATCAGGATCCATAGATGGGTGAATTAAAGAACATACCACGACAAGAATCGTACTTGCCTTCAGCGGCTACGAGGTCTGATTCAGTTGCCATCTTACGCAATACCACCGCTCCCATTTCATCTCCTCTGGCAATTGCAGAACCTTTAATTTTTTGCATTATTTCTTGTGTCTGAATTTCACTTCTATGAAGAGGAAGCTTTTTCTGTTTAACCTTGAAGCTTTCAGAGGCATCTTTTCCACAGTAGAAGCAGAGCTCCTTAAAGTTGAATTTTGGTATTTCCTCAGGACCTCTTGTCGCACGGCTTGCCTTTTTCGGCCTTTACAATGTTTGACTCCTTCGTGTAGACACCTTTGCGACATTTCTCGTGAAGTATAACAGATTTCTGAGTCTGTAACCACGTGTGATGCCCATCATTCCTCCTCCTGCTGGCCTCAATAAACGTTCGAAGTGACTTTTCCTTTAATATTCCACTATCCGCTCCTTCTTGCACAATGTTCCCGCATATAAAACAAGTTACATCCTCCATAGTGTGCCTGCTGTCTTGAAATCACATGTTCAGTAAACAGATCTTAGTAAAATTCAGTGCAAGTTTCTCAATATTTTAAACTACCTATTCGACCGAATTCAGTAGATAACGTTCAGTTTTGCTTGAAAAGTTGTAAGAATGTGATAATTTTAGAGTTCAGACGAAGTTTTTTGCGTTGCACTGCCTTAGCGAAAATTTGGCGCTAGGGACGAAAAATCATATCTCAGCACTGGAGTGAGCAAATTTCAAATTTCAAACAGTATTTTACTTAAAATTACATTTTCTACAAGTTCGATTCTATTAAATTTTTCAATTGGTGCAGTCCTTTTTGATTTACAGGCGTTAAAAGTTGAGAATTTTCAAAATTTGAGCTATGTTTGAAAAAACCACCCATCTTTGAGGAGCGATTGTGGCTGAACGGCTTAACCTTTTTTAATGATTCAAACGTCATTAGACGCATAATTTTATGTTCCTTAGATAAGAACTGAGTAAAATTTTCTGTAGAATAAATACATTTTGAGTTATAATCGCAATTTTAAAAAAAGTGCAAAAAATTTGCACTATTTAGGCCCTAAACTCGGAAGCACAACCTAAAATCCGTCGCAAACTCATATACCCATTATTCAGGACCCCTTTAAGGGTTTAAAACGATTTCCAGCTATTGAGCAATTTTTTGACGCTAGAGCACTAATTTGCCTGGGCTAATAAGTAGTCCCCGTGTATTTTTTTTTAGTCATAGTTGGAGCCTACAGAGGTGTTATTTGTTCGTCAATTTCCATTTACATAACGGACAGTAAGGTAGTATAGAAATAAGTGTTTGCTCCATGCCTTCTATTTCGAGTTATTAGCCAAAACAAGTAAGGGGAGAGCTTTAAAACACTCCCTCTTGGCTAGCTCCACACCTATCCTCAAGGACTTTAGTATGTTGCTCAAGAGACCTTCCCCTATAACTGTGCCAGAATTGGCTTATACTGGTCATTGCTCATACATCAATTATTTCTTTATTCGGGGGTTATTTTTTCTTCCTTGCTTAGGCCATTGACCTGACTGTTCTGCTGGACTGCTTGGTTCAAATTAAAGCAGAATGTTCTATGTATTATCTTTTATACACATATCAAAAACTGCAAATGTACGGTAAAGCTTTGCTTGCAGTGTAGGTATACCTAATTAATTATTAGTGGATAACGAAAAAATAGTAATTAAAATTTATATGACTTGACAGAAGCAACTATAGGCAGTTTTTAATCCTCGAATCCTGCTCTGGTAATTACAGAAGTCACACACTAAAAGCTTTTTATGTATCAACCTCCCTTCATGCTAAGAGAACACTATAAAAACCTCTTTCATTACTTGTATACTTGAGTTATACAATGCATGTTAGTTACCAACTCGAAGAAGTTACAACATTACAAAGAAAAGTATTAGAGATTAGACGAAGGCAATAAAAAGATGGTAATTTTATAGGTTAAAAAACTTTTACACAATATTTAGGTCTTCAAAACCAAGCTATTTCCTTGTAGTTCTGTTCATAGGTCTCTTCCTTGCATCAGTGAAGGATGACGTTCTGGTTCCTTAAGTATTGCATAATCCTGAGTGCTTTAAGAAATTCTTTATACTGTCTCACGTATAGGTTCTAGATCATTCGAGACGGGGTTTTACCCTCCATTCGCTCAAACCAGCCACCCTAGTTAACCTCACCTAACCTGGGTGGGACCAGAAAGAGCCAGGATCCCGAAGGTTCGAATTAGAGTGGTCACCCACCAAGTCCTAACTTTGCTGGACGTTACTTAACTGCACTCATAGGGCGAGAACTTTTGTATGTCTGTATTGTGCCATCGACGCTGACATTTTCTTTGCATCTGTAAAGAGGTACCTAATACGAGTATTTACATTTTGTACCTAGTGGATCGAATTGTAATATGAAAATGTTTTCTGGTGATCCGTTTTATCGTCCACTGGTAAATTACAGTGTTGTGATCGTGGTGAACTGTTATGCGTTCCACCAAACACCAAACCACAATCAAGTTCTGGATGTCCTGAGATTGGAATTGAAGCATAAAAATCTAAATTGGCAGTGAAGAAATCTTCTTTGGAACAAAGAAACAACGGTAGATATCGCGTGTAGTTTTCTCTTTTTACTTTCCTAATCTTATAGAAAAATGGAATCACCCAAAGTTTTTGATTGTTAGTTTTCTTTTCAGTTCTAAAACTCGTTTTAGGGTCTCGAGCTCTCTAGAGCCCAAATACAAAGTTTCAGCCATTATTAGTCTTTGTGTCTATCTATCTTTATGTAAACAAAAAACTCAAGAATGAACGCTCTGAGTTAGGAACTTGAAATTTGGTACACAGGTTAAAATTATTTTAACTAAACTTTTGGTAGTTGTCGGGTGACCGTCTTTTCATTTTAAATTTCTATTTCTGTCTTTATGGTAAAACCAAAAAAGGGATATACTTCAATCATTTTACTTCCGATAAATTTCTAATATTGTCTTCGTTTTATTAAAAGTAATAATATTTTTCGACTGTATAATATAAAAGATGCTCCGATTTCAATTTTTTTTTTTTTTTTTTTTTCCTTCTTCTGGACGTTTCAAAACCTCCTGAGCAACTTTGGTTTTGTGTCTGTGTGTCGTTCTTTTAAATACATTCCTTTTAACGTGCAAATCTTAGAAACTACTGAACGGATTTTGACAAAAAAAATTTACACAAATTGGAGAAGTATTTTAGATGGTCCCATTTTAAATTTAAACCAATAAGTGTGAAAATAAGGCCTTCGACTTGACGATACAGAATTTTTTGTGGAAAGGAGAATGTAGAGAAGACGATACCTTCTCATTAGAGCATTTCCTATTTTTGCAGTACTTCGGAGACACTGCCCACAACCCGAGACAAACCAAAGACCCCCCTGCCCCATCTACCAGAACGTGTGGGAGGCAGAGCAAGACCCAGTGTATTCGCGCCGAGCTAGTGAAGGTAAAGGGAAATTTAGCTTCAATATTAACTAAATTATTATTTTGACCTTGAACCTGGAGGTAGGTGCTTCGAGTCCTAAATTTGGTAATGGTAATGGTACAGAAAGCATCAGAGGCACTTTTACTACCGGAAAGAATCCAATATTGTTCATATTATCAAAAAGTAACTATCAAAAAGTTAAAGAATAAAAATACATTTATAATTTTATTTTTAAATGCTAAAACAAAAATTGAATATTGTGGTTAAAATTTTCGAGGCATATTTATTTTGCCTGAAAACCAACAGCAGGGAGATTTATTCTGAACAGGAGGAGGAATCTTCTTCAATTCCGTACCTAAAGATGACTGAGGCGACGCAGCCTTCTTATGATAACCGAGTTAATCTCGATTAAATTTTCTAGGAGTCCATTAATTTTACATTAGTGAGGATGTTGATCTCATAGAACTGTCCGCCCTACTTCCATTCGTCGTCGAGTGATAAAGTTGCTAGACTGAAAATCCAGGTAGCGTAGGGATCTGTTGGTGCAAATCAACAATGTAGAAAATTATTCTAGGAAATGATATTTTCTGTCAATAACTTATGTAATAAATGATTAGTCACCTTGGCCTAGCACTAGCATGCTCGGCTTACACTTCAGGTGACCTAAAGTCGAAAATTATTTTGCCTCTGTACTTTGTATGTCGGGGCTTGCCCTGGACTCGTGAAGACAATTATTGGGGTAGTTGTAGAGTGGACAACGACCAGTGGCGTCCTTACGAGATTGATATTGGAATATGATAGTTGATTGTAGGTATGATTAGACATTACCATTAGTTCTCGTAATATCGATGTTACTTACTAAAAATTGTGGCATAATAACTCAGATAACTAGCAAACTAGCTCTCTTTATCTTATGTAATAAATGAACAGTAAAATCAATCCCACCCTATGCATGAATGTATCCTCTTTTATTTTAGACTTTATTATTATTATTATTATACAATTCTTTATTAGATACAAAAGGACATTATGTACATACAAATAATAATTTTAACAGTGAAAAAAATTAAAAAAACAATATATACAATAAAAATGAAAAAAAAGAAAATAATAGTTAGGACATAATATGTCCTAACTAAGGGGCGGGGTTATTGCCTATGGCAATCTCTTCCACCCAACCCTTTGACTTTGACCTTGTATACCCCTGTGTCCCCAGGCAGCAACTGTGATAACTTCCCCAACGTGCCTCGCTCCCGTCTGTCGCTGGACGCGGGCGGCGCCGGGCTGTCTGGCGGCTCCTCCGGCTCCGTCCGGTCTAGCGACGACTCGCTCATCATGTCGCGCATCCGCCGCAGCACCGAGCAGAAGGAAGAGTTCCTCAACCGCCCGCCGCCCCCGCCTCCCCCTGCTGTGATAAACACCCCCCCGCGGAGTTCTACTCGCGGGCCCAGAAGCTGCAGGAGTCCACCTGGCCCCCGCCCCCTCCCCCACCCACCACACCACACCCACACCCCTCTACAGAAGACAATCGTCAAGCAGACCTTTGTCTCCCCCTTGTCGCGGATAGCGGAGAATAGCAAGGTACATACATAACATAAGTCAGGACTGGTAGTCACATTAAGCGAAAAGGTATGTCATTCAAACAGAACGATGAAGTAGGGAGGTTAGTGCAAGAGCCAGCTGTACCGACTGTTTTTTTTTAATTTTGGGTTGAACTTCGCTTTTAACCATTCGCAGGAAACTCACAAACCTGAAAAAAGACATACAAAAGTTTCTTCAAAGTCGAGGATACCGTTCACGAGATATACCTAAGCTTTTAAGTAAAAAGTTATAGGTCAGGATTCCAAATATGTACTTAGGCAACCAACAAGTGAATACGAAAATGTCCTTTCTTTGTTACAAGACCTCTTATTTCCTTAATATAATTTCCATGTCATGAACTTTCTTACGTTTCTTCCAATTAAAGAAAGCTAGTAATTCGCAAGTAGAACAACTAGTTCATTCGTCAAGAGGTAATGTGCTGTGACAGTTCACAGGGTATGCTACTGGAGTAATTACTAACACCTTATCCATAGTAAGATCAGTGAACTTGATGGCCCGGCCGCATTACCTAGTTCACACAATTAGCTGTCGGTTCTCACGTTTCTTATCTATTCTACTCTGTCGAGTGTTTTAGTGGATGGTCTTAATCGTTGAAATTTTAAACTTCAATATTCTACCAAGCAGTAGAACTTATACAAATGCTGCATCAGTTTGATAACGTTATTTTTCTATTAAAACAGTTGAATATTATAATGATGAGACTACATTTTATGTCGACAGTAATATTTTTTTTATTAGCATTTATTTAAGAAATCAGTCTCAACACAGAATTTTTCACTAGTTCATTATAGAACGTGCAAATACATACTAACTAAAACTGAATCATCATCTCGCTCTATTGGAATTTCTACATGTTATCATTGTGTGTCTACTCGCTCCTAATCTCAATTGCTAACAGAGACGAGTGAGGATTGAAGTTGGAAACTATAATTAAAGTCGTGACTAGATCACAGTTTAAATAAAGATACCAAAATCTCGAGAGCATAACTTTCAACATCTCGCTAAGGTGAACTAACTTGTCATTCCGTGACATCTGCGATTATGAAATGGAAGAGCAACTATGAAGCACAATGTTACATCCGTCACGACTTGAGCGTTCTCTTCCACCAGACCGCCGACTCTTTGATATTTAGTTTACTTGAATCTTCGTGAAGAATTGAATGTACATTTGTTAACATGTATTTAAACAATAAATGAAGATGAACCATATTGTTAATGGAACAAGAAGAATTGAGAATCATCAGCCAAATCAACAACCTACACTAAAAACAAAAAGAAATCAATATTTTATGGAACAAGGAGACTTGAGAAATAAGAACATCACATAGTACGAAAAACATACATCTTGTTCTGAAGTTCGTGCCCTGATATTGCTAAAAGGAAACTTTGTATCCTAGAGATTTTGTTTTACATTTTTGAGAAACTGCAAATCTCATCTTTTGATTGACAAGTGTTGTGCTGTCTATATTCAAATGGGGTTTTTCACTACAGGCGATCGGACAATACGCTTTCGTGTAGTGTCGACAGAATTATGGTTGATATTTAAATTGATCAAATAAATGGTGTGAAATTACTAGTGAAACTTTTTCTTTGTTAAAATAATTTTATGGGGAATCAATTAATCATGTTTGTTGGTCGCTTCAGTGTGTTTGATGCATTTTCAAGTGGTTTAAACGATTTCAAATTCCCCGAACTGAAGTTGAGACAATCCGAGATCTGGCAACTCCTCTTTTTTATAAAGTAATGGTACGTTGATAATATTGGTTCATTCTGACCGTAGATTAGTTATTTTAATACTTTCTGCCACCACTGATATTAACAAGAAGTGTGAAATGTGTGTGTGTGTGTGTTTGTGTGTGTGCGTGCGTGCGTGCGTTATGTATGTGCTATGTGTGTGTAATGTATGTGTGCGTGCGTGCGTTATGTATGTGGTATGTTTGTGTGGGTGTGATATATGTGGTGTGTGTGTGTGATGTATGGTGGAGTGTGTGTGTGAGATGACTTGGCTAAGCGGGTACATTGTAAACTCCTGGAATCTAGAATTTCTAATATATTAGTACTACGACATCATTAGATTTTCTCTTTTCCTTTGATTTTTGCCTCTTTTCAATCTGTCCTAACTTGATATTTTCTAGCAATCTATTGGAGATGTACTTTGTCAGCCTCCGTGGCGTAATGGGTGTGACTACTGCCCGTAGTCCAGAGTTCCCGAGTTCAACTCTCGGCTGGGGCAGACTTTTCGAAGAAAATTCTGTTCCATCCAAACACGTGAGGCTGGCATTTCCGGCCCTACCCAGGCTGGGTGAGGTTAATGTGGGTAGCTGGTACGATTCCCAGCGAATGGAGGGTAAAACCCCCGTCCTAATCCAGGACGTTAAATCAAATAGAATCGTTGGCGTTAGGAAGAGCATCCAGCCATAAAAAACGTGCTCCACCCTACCAACCTCAACCATGAGGTTGAACAATGCCGACCCCAAAAGCAACATAAGCTAATATAGGATAAAGGCAAGGGAGATATATATATATTGGAGATGTACTTTATGTAGGAAAAGTTTTACCATAAATTACGTAAAGATACTCTTGGTTATAATAATTTTTGGACTTCAAATCAATTTTGCTTCTCCGTGTATATTATACTACAAAAAGAAGACTTTCTTTCTGTTGGTGTAAATAAGGTGCAATGATATTTTATTTCAATTAAAACAATTCATGATCTGTTTAACTAAACCTGACTTATTTATATTTCACAAAAAACGTGTGTCCTATGTAGCACACTGATCGGCCAAGTAAACAAATCACCTTGTAGTACCTACCCACCTAACCTTTGCACCTTTCCGGAACCTAACAAGAGACAAGTCTCCATAGAGATAACAGGGAGCTCCTGTACCTATGTCACAATACATGATCCTTATCAGTGAAGTAGCTTTAAGTATAGAATTATCTGTAGTGAAGGAAGAAACTCTTCACGATATTTGTAGCGCAGCATTACTCCTTCACTTTTCTAAATTTGTAACATGATTTTTCTTTTCACTCTGGTAATGTCGCCACTGGTCGTTACTCTTACAAGTCACTACGCGTTTTTCCTTTCGAGGTATGAAAGGACCCCGGATATCGGAAGTGTAGTGTAGAACAGTTTCTTCCCAGCCGGAATTCGAACCCAGGTCACCCATGCAGGCAAGCCTAGTGCGCTACTCCTCTCAACCACAGTGATTATTATCTAGCAAAAATTTATTTATTTCCTTTTAGCGAGAACAGCAGAATGGAAAAAAATTCTGGAGATTAATTTATGGTTGGTTCCCTTGGTAAATCATTCATCCTAATAGTTGGATCTACTGCGAGGAAATTTATTTTCTTATAGTTGTATCAATTATTTTTTATTTTGACTTTTTGAGGCTATGTACAATTGTACATGTACATACATAGATGGGCCAATATTACCATTTACCAGTTAATTCTATCCCATTTTCCTAAATAAACCTGCAGGAACTTGTTTCTTCCATTAACTTCTTTTTTTATGTTTCCAAGGGACGTACACTCATTGAGTCCCGTTGACCTTTTTTTCATGTCATTGAGTCCCGTAATTTTAGCAGGTACCTCAGACCATATGCCTCATTGAGTCCCCTAATATTTTTGGGTCTACCAGACCATATGACTCATTGAGTCCCTTCACCTGATGTTAGTATATAAGAAGTAAATAAGAACACAGTTAATTTTTATAAAATTGAATACGCGGACAGTTATGTCTAAATGTTGTGTTTCGTTAGCCAGCTAGGATAGCTTGGGTGAGGGGCTTAGGTTAGGTTGAAATTAGCGCAGGGTTAGACCGGGTCACTGCGCGACCCAGCCTAACCGCCTGCGCTAATTTCAACCTAACCTGAGCCCCTCACCCAACCATCCTACCCGACAAACTGAAGTCAGAAATCTATCGTGCAATCTCACTTTGTTAACTTTACCTTACCCTATCTAACTGCAAAATTCCTCTAACAAAAAATTCACTTACGCATCAAATTCCAATAGACGATAATTTCATTTTCATTTATGAACAAGAATTCTTAATAAAAAATGAAAAGAGTGTTCTAATTTTTTAGAGGAGGACTGACCCAACTGACTGACAAATAATATGATCTTCTATGTACAAGTTATGTATAAGGAAAAATAGGTATTAATTATGTACGGGACTCAATGAGTGGTACGATAACTTCAACCGTTCCAAACCTTGGGACTCAATGAAGCATCGACAAAAAGGGACAAATCCAGACGGGACTCAATGAGGCGCCTCCCGTTTCCAAGTTTAGTAATGCATTGTTTGTTACGTAAGACGCCACTGGACTATTGATAAGCTCTCGGGTGAAGGAATAGTATTGTGATTTCCGAAAAATCTTATCTAGGTATGACTGAATTCTTGTCATTGGCGCCATGATTCTTTAATGTCATATTCAAATGTCCCTTCTTCTATTTGATGTTCTGATGCATTTGGGTACTATTAATATAGAGTATGGTTTGAGTTTACGCGAAATAACCGATACCACATCCAGTGTTAGTCTTCTGTGCATTTTTCTCATTCATAAGAAAATGTGTTGCTTTTGTATTATTATAGATCCAAAATATAATTGAATTGAATCTCATTTTACTTTGAGTGTTAGTTTTCATTAAAAAATTAAAGGAAATACATGTTATAATTTTTATATTTTAAATGAAGTGATTCCAAAGAAATAAACTAATCATAAATTAATTTTACCGGTCACGAATAGAACATCTTTTTTTTAATAATTTATTCAACCTACATAATATGTAAGAAAGTATCTTCTGTAAATTTCTCGACATAATAAAATTAGAAATTTCTAGTGACAATGTGTCTTTTAACGAGTAGTGATGAACAGTCGTGCTTTAATTTAACTTTGATTATATTGAAAAATATGAGGGTTATGGTAGGTAATTAATGTATAAACTTTTTTTTTTAGGGAGAAGTGGTGGGTTTTATTTCAAAGATAACAAGATAATTCATAGTACAAAGGCCTCATCCAGCCCTTGGTTCTGTACTGCAATCAACTACCATTGGTAAAGGAATAATGACTAAGTATCCATATGTCTTATAAAAGATTCTATTATTATTTGTGTCTGCATGAAGGGCGTGACAAGCTTTAACAATACATTAATTCAGTACATCAGTATTTTATTAAAAGAAATGTATTTCGGGTATTTACACCTATACAATAATATATTGTAATAAAATATCACCACCTAGTATCGTTCGCCAATAGGTACATCCTTCATAGTCTGATAAATAAATGACTTTCAAGAGTGTGTAGAGTGAATTCCTATAGATACATTTTTGTCAAAATTTTCTTGGGGTTTGGGATTTCATGTATGATTTTGAGTGGTCTACTCTCATAAATTTATTGATATCTTCCACCGTTTAGCCATAAACCTCAAAATCTTCGAAAACCGTATTCAAATTGGCGGTTGATAGAATTTGGCGTTAACCTGGAGATATCGAAAAAAATTATGCGAATTGACCCCCTAATGTACAGGGAAAACTTCATAAATAATCAAAATAACCTCCTTTGAACCAACTTTCTAGGTAATAAAATTTATTTTCTCTAGCCACATTTTCACTTTCTAGGTATCTAAGGTATAAAAATTGTTTTAGGTCGTTATTTTTAATTACATTTACAAATACATAGTTTATTTATAGTACTGCCAGCGCGCGGAGTAGGACTGTAGTGTCCTTCTTGTTATAAGTTTAAACAAAGTCTCAATAGTCTCATTTATTGGATTTACGTTCCAGGTTCCATCATCATCCCCATCACAAACTCCCACCAACCCTCCCCATGAGTCCACCTCCCCTTCACCCCCCCAGCAACACCCCGCAAACTTTACCATCGTGTCAACGCGCACGAAACAATTCGAATCGGGCGAAGTCGAAACGGACAAAACCGATCTTTACCGAAGCGAGCTGTCCCGGCTGACGAGCAAGCAGAACGCACCGAACGTAGCGGTCAGGAGGAAGGAGTTCGAGGCCCTGAGCGCGCAGAGCAATTCCATCTCCTCCTCCTGCAGCAGCCAGACCTCGGTGCCCAGCCTCACCTCCCCTCCCTCCAGTGAGTCCACTTCTAGTACAAATTATATGCATTAGAGGCGTTGCGTTGGTCTGGTAATCTAATTAGCGGGGGACTGGCTGGATCAAATCCCCCCAGAGCTGACAAGAAATGTGCATTCACTCTTTATTACAGTTGTTTGTAAAATATACCCGGTGCGCACGTGTCAACCCAGCACTTAAATGGAAAGTATTGTGCCACTTCTTGCCCATCGTAGGGTAGGCATACTACGTGATAGACAAGATACAATGTTGGCCACAAGCGTCTAAAGTATCTTTTGGCTGCTTCATAGCTACAAAATAAAAAAGGCTGTGGAACACTCATCTTAAAAAAAGAGAGTTCTACACATACGTAATGGCTTCAAAATTGCTCTTTAGTGCTGCTGGGGCAGTAGAATTAAGGTTCTATTATTGTTATATTATTACTGCTGAAAATGATACCTTACAGTTTAGAAGTATCCTTTAATATGTCAAAAGAAAAAAAACTTAAAACCCTCTCGAAGAAAATTAATTTCTTAAAGCCAGTCGTGGGAGCATGAGTGACATTATACTTCAAAATTAGTGTCACAATAGACATACAGGGGCTTGATAAGGAGAAAGTAAAAGTCATTAAAACCTTTATCAGCCTTTTATGTGTTTCAGGATTGATGTTTGGGGATCGTAGAAGGTCCCGTCGTAAAATGCTTCTTTAACTGAAATTGATGCTTGTTTTTCAGGTTTCAATAATCACTTACCTTCAGGCAATCGAATTATTCCCGTAGGAAACAGTAACCTGCACTGCGAGCCCCCTGCTAATTTTGTACCTACTAATGAGGGTAAGTTTTTTTTGTGAAACCTTTCCTCACTATGGGTATAAAAAGTTATGGCTTACATCCAAAGTATCGCTTAAATAGGCTACATCGTCATTTGAACTGAGCAAGCAATTTTAGTTGAAAAGAAAGTTGGTTATATCATAATCATGGTTTTCATCTGTACTGTTATTAAAATAAAAAAAAGTACATTATAAATGGCCCAGATATTTGAAAATAAATATATCATATTATCAAGATTGTAATTGATCCAAGTGATATTGAAAAAACAAAAGATTTTTAGTGAATGATTTTTGTGTAAATCGTAATTATTTGTCCTTTTGTCCTCTGCATGTTAATGTTATGTTTTTGGTTGGGTTCCCACGTGGTTAGTCTTTTGGTAAGTTTGTTTATTTAATGAATACGGGCGCACTTGCTCTTGGGGACAGACCTTGGTATTATTAAAACATTATCATGATTACACATCAAATCCGAATAGGCTCTCTTGATTTAAATCTCTTCGGTTGCTGCAAGGACATGCTTATTTCTGTTAGAATTACTCGAATATTGAAAACAACTATGTGCTGATCAGCGAATTGAATATCTCGTACTCAATCCCTATGTATACCATAACTAACCATTGTATGGAACTGGCGTGGACTTTTTCAGATCCGCTCATATTTGACGACATAGGCGGACCTCCATCTCGAAATAAAGTTGTCCGACAGGATTCCTATCTGGCAGCTTGTAAAAAGCCCGTTGTGGCGACTAAACTCAAAGGTATAGCACACTTGAATCAAGCTGTTTCCCTTAATTTTGCTTGCTTAACACTATCCTTCAAACTTCCTTAATCAAAAGTTTTATTTAATTATATCCTTCTAATTTGCAAATAAACCTTTTTTCATGTACCCTTACTTAACCTTTGTCCTAACAAATGAATTGGATTTTTTCTATTTAACTTCTATAGAATATATTAAAAAAAAAACAATTTCTGGAATTTTTCAAAATACAATCAAACAAACAAACAAAAAATATATTTTGTCATTTCATATAATTTTTCTACATTTTAGTTTTCTTCTGTAAATAATCTAGATTCTACGTTTCTTGTAACAAAAATCCTAATTAACACTCTATAACTATTGCTGGATATTCAAATCTTTTTGCTTTGCTCCTAGGCCCCAACACTCTTATGTCTTATGCCGGGTCCACACTAAGCGAACACTGTTAGCTAACAGTGTGGACCCGGCATTAGAAAATGTTTTTACGACTTGTTTGAAATAACATTGTTAGCTAACAATGTTCACTTAGTGTGGACCGGCATTAGAAGTAAAGTTAGTCGTGGTAACTCAGTGGTCAAGGGGTCGTCGGTCTGGTAATCCAGAGGTCGCGGGTTTGAAACCCAACCGGGACATGACAAGTTACCCTCGCATTTGTGATTTCGACCACATAATAATACGTCTTATGCTTAGTGCTGGAATAAAAGATCTTATTTATTTGCGCTAATAAGGCGATAATATTGTAGAAATTATTATTTTCATTCGTAAAACATAATAATAATATTTTTTATAATATTATCGCGCCATTCATATTGCCCGACTAACAATAATAACACCAATCACCTTAATCGATAAGGCACGGACTTGTAATCCGTAGGTCGGTGGTTCAAGTCCCATGTTGAGCAACAAAAAAGCAAGTTTGTGTAGTTTTGACATCACAACAATAAAATTGTGGTTAATACAAATATGCTATTTTTTAAAAACTTTTTTAATCCGTATTCGTCTTACCCTACTTAGCTTTCACAGAAATCCCTAATGAGCAAGCGATTAGCTCACTGGTTAAGCATTTGCTTGCCTTGCGGAAGGTCCCGGGTTCGATCCCCCGAGTCGAAAAAAATAGTATTCTAAATTTGGTTACAGTTGTTTGTAAGGGATACACTATCCGGTGCGCTCCTGTTTACCCAGCACCTAAATGGGAAATATTGTGTCACTTCTCGCCCATACTACTGGATTGGCGAGCCATAACACAGACTACAAGTGTAGTCTGTGTTATGGTTCCTGTTTCTTGACTACGAAATAAAAAAAGGCTGTGAAACACTCATCTTTTCTTTTCTTTTTTAAACTAGTTACGGTATAGTCTTCCTTTATACAGAGTGTGCCATTATAAACGAGACAATCAAATATCTCGAGAACTATTGACGATAGAAAAAATCAGTTTAATGATCATTTTCATAGCTCTAAAAGGACACTTAATTAATGGTGACTACGAGAAGTTTCTTAGATAACCCCTTGGTCAATTTTGGAATTTTAAATGGCACACCCTATTGCCTCTTGAGCTACCCATTCAGCTTAGCTTTATCCTTTGGTAGCTTAAGCTTCAATGCCATGAATTTTTCTCTTGCGCTTTGTTTTCACAGATATGATTGTTATAAAATGTAGGGAACAAAGTAAAGATTGTATTATTGTTTGAAAATTTTGTTGATAATTAATTAGGTCGAATCTTAATTCAAACGTATCTTTTGTACTGTAATTTTGTGTAATGTTGGGTTTATTTCGAACCACGGTTTAAAACAGCACAGTTTCAAGTACCACTTAGTCACATTTTTTAATATAAGTTTCATCTTATTTTGGGTTTAATGTCTCTTTCAACTGCATGGTCATATCACGAGAGGGATTTTACCCTCCATTCTCAAGAAGCTCACAAATTTGAATGAATTTGAATGGTCACCCATCCAAGTCTAACCTCGCTGTACGTGAATGGGTGACCAAATTGGTCACTGACCATTCATTGACACGTGATTTAAACTATACCTACATAACTCTCTTTGTTAAGTTTATTTAGGCTGTGTTAGGAACAATGATTGATTTTGTTCGGGAAGACTAAAACTACTATCGTAGATATAAGAAAATAAATCCTCAAAATCAATATTTTGGAAAGAAAGTGTTTCAGTCGTATCGAGTTTACTGCATGACAAGGGGAAAATGTATGTAGAATGAGGTCATGGGTAATTATACAATAACAAACTAAGCAACCCTCTGAAAATAAGAAACACTAGTATTGAGCCTAAGCAGCTGAACACCTCCTACCATCAGTTCTACTGTAGGTTAGGATTGGTGGTACAACTGTAACAGCCTCACAAAATTAAGAAGCCAATTAAACTAAACACTCTCTAATTTAAAATGTCTGTACAAATGAAGGTCAACTACCTTCCCAATTCTCATAAGCTGCTTGTGATGACATAAGGAGGTTTATTTTGAGCTTGCTTCTGCACACATATATCTCACATATTCAATTAAGGATGGAATCAAAAGACATATGATCAAATTTTGAGATCGCATTTTGTTACTTTATATTACCCGAAAGGTATAGAAAGTATTGTTTTTAAAATGTTAAGCTAAGTCATGAAACTTGAACTCTAATTTTGGACTCTGTTCGTCTCTTGATTCCACCCCGGAATTATTCAGCTCTGCAATTTCAACTGTTTGAGTTTAATTTGATATAGATTGTAGTACTTCTTGGCTTTAGCTTACTATTTTATGTCTATCGTTTCATTTATTTATTTTGAATTATATTATTTAATTTTCCGTTCTCTTCTTGTTTTATTAATGCCTTTGCATTTTTGTTTCGTCCTCCGTGTGTTTCGTTTTGCTTGCTGTATAACGTAGAAGAGCAAGTAAGAACTAGACCACGGCCCTCACAGCTGTCTCTCTCGCCCAATAGCAACGCACGACCTGCCAAGATGAGGCACTCTCACATACCTGACGATTATTTGGACCAAGGTAGGACAGCGCTCCCGATCCGTGATGTTTATGAAATGCCCGGGACTTTAACAAAAATGAAATAATGTATATTTGCTGACTACCAAAAAATATATTAAAAAGCGCGTTTAACCTCCCCAGCAAGTTTAAACAGGATTAATAAAATGTCGCAGGGTGAAGTGCCTATTATTAAATATTGTAAACTGACATTGAGAAGTAATGTAATATTACCATAAGTTACAACTAACGACTTAACCTCAATTCTAATGCAGGAACTAGTCGGATTAAATTGAATCGACCAAAATCGTTTGATTGATGAAATTCATGTTTGTCACCACAGTTTTTTCGTCCTGGGGATTTCTTAATCGACTAAAGAATGAATTCATATTCAAGGAATATTACGAGATGTACTGTGGTGGTGGTCTGTTTTGCATTTATTGGGCAAGTTGAATTACAAATGTGTTCATTGTATGTTTTGTACTGGGATTTTAAGACACATTGCTGACACTAACATCCTTATTGATTAACAAAATATATGGTATTTATTCTTAAGAACAGATATCTGAATATTTTGTTAAAATATGGCCGTTAATGTCGCTGAGCTCTTATTTTAAAAGTTGATGCATTGGCTATTGAATTATTATCTTTATTTCTACATAAATAGATTTGAAATTTCATTAACTGTGAGAATATTGTTTTAGCATGTTCAGTATTGTAGCAAATGTAGTTACTCTGGAACCCCAATGTAAATATTCACATCAAATTTCAGAACTTGTAAAACCTAATAATAATTTTATTTCACAATCAATATTCCAATTTTTCTGACACAGCTTCTTGTTTTTCAGTTCCTGATATTCATGTAGAAGAATCAAAAACGCCGTCGGAAAAATCATCACACGATTCGACAGGTAAGTTAACAGCAATTTGAGATATTTTAAGAGGGGGTGATATAATCGAGGTTTTATTACATTTATTTATACAAAGTGTTGACTCTTTCGACGCAACAGGAAATTAACCCATAAATCACGCTTTTGTGTTTTTCCTGTTCTCGATGGTTCTCAATGATGTAATTGTGCATAGTAAAGGTCCTTTCAGGGAAAACTTTACGGAAAATCGAATAAAGTGGATTTCATGAAGAAGAAAAATATTTATTTTTTATATAAATAGGAATTACGGCAACATTTCAACTTTGGCGAGTACACATCACGTTCTTCTATTCCTGGTTTCGACGGTTGCCTGTGATATATTTGTGCAGAGTAAAGGATGTTTTAGGGGTAAAACTTTATTTGAAATAAATAGTTATCATGAACATCGGTCAAAGCCTTACAAAGTTATATATTCTATCACAATTCGACTTTGGGGACTGCAGATCACTTATTCAAAAGGTGATTGACTGTATCTCCGTAACGCTTTGACAAATATTAATGAAATCTATTAAATTCGATTATCCGTAAAGTTTAATTCTGTACAATTTATTTCTACAAGTTTAATTCTATAATTGGGAACCTCCGAGAACAGGAAATCGACCCAAAAAACGTGATGTGAACTCGCCAAGTATTTCTGTAACGCTTTATTGCATTATCATGAAACCTATTTTCTTCGAGTCTGTAAAGTTTAACCCCTAAAATACCCTTGTACTCTTTTTGCCCTTCACAATTACATCATTGGGAACCGTCGAGAATGGGAATAGACACAAAAGTGTGATTTAAGGCTTAATTTCCTATTGTGCGTCTAAAGAGAGAACACTCAGTAGAAGGTATACATATACATTGTATACTTTACCGTTGTTTTGTAAACTGGGGCTAAGTTAATGCCTAAGGCCTAAGGCATTCTCTGCTACTGAACCTAATATTACCATTATATTATTACTAATATTACCATTTTCTTTACCAATAGACGAAGAAAAAGCTGCTAGACGGAAATCCTATCTTCAAGCTAACTGGGGGAATCACAGTGACCTTGAGCTGAGTGATAACGAGCCCTCCCCTTCCTCCAGACGGAAGTAAGTTCTTGCTATTGTTTATATGTCTTTAAATCATATTCACCAGTCAGGAAGTAAGTCCTTCTTGCTATTGTTTATATTCTAAGCATACTCACCAATCGAGAGGTGTAGTTTTGTGTAGTCCCACAGAAAACAAGTTTATTTATCATCACAGGATTCACAGGACATTCAAGATTCACAAGACAAAAACCATTAGTGCGACAGCAATAATTGCAACAATTTAATTGACGTATTTCGAAATATCCTTACAAGATATGTAGAAGATGTAAGTCCTATGACTGCTGATTCCTATACCTAACATAGAAGCTGTTGATACTGTGCATAATATGTCCTATACGATTTCAAGAATAGCTAGTTTGCTGTAGGATAAAGTAAAGACAGAACTAACTTAAACTGAGTATACACTGCATCCTGAGAGAACGTAGTTGAATTGTGTGCACAACGATATTAAATAAAAGAAGAGTTTCTTCTGGTAGTCGGTTCAAGAGTTGGTGTATTCTCAGTCTTAGGACTGATAATTTCGCATCCTAGTTAGTACCATTATTTAACTGTCTGTCGAACATTAAACAATGCATATATTATACTGGATGAATTAGTAACATTTGTCATATATTATTAGTCTAGTACCAATTTTAACCTTTGTTTGGTAGATATTTTTCCCTTATGTAAGATAGTTTGTAGTAGGTATTGTACCACGAAGATCTTATTTTTTTGATTTTCTTTTACAATAAAGTACTGAATTGTGGTTGTGTGTTCGGTGTCCCCCCGACAAAGGGTGTGGGGGGGGGCTGATAAATGTGAGGGATCGAACGGATGAGGAAGAGTGTCGGAGTAATTTTTTATCCTAATCGGTAGAAAAAGTATATATTGTGTGTGTGGTCCTTCTTCCCCTTGTAAGATCACCATACTGTTTTACAGAAGTCTTAAAAAATGGCGTCCTCCCTTATTTCCCGGCGATATCCAACGACTCAAACGAATGTTTGAAGACAGAGCTGTCGGCGGGGACACGAAACGGTATAAACCTCTATGTGTGTGTTTCCTAACCTTTCTGTGTATGTGGACATGTCACTGCTTTTCAGTCTGACCTGACTTACCTTTACAGGTAATGTACTAAAAGTTCTAGGAAAACTCTCGCAATTTGGAATAGTTGGAGACAAACTATTATTAAAAGCTCTTGAGAAATTGATTCCCTTCAGATTACAATTTGAGGGAATTCATTATTTTACGCATAACAATTTCAGAAAAAAAAACATAAGTACCTAGTTGAAAATATATTTTAAAAGTTTAAGTGGTTCATTTTTTATGTTAATTGTCCACCTGCTCATGCTGCTCAGTTCCGAGTAAATATATTAACATGTTTATATGTGGATTGTAAGGTGCATAAATACGTGCGCGGAATGCACTTTGGCATAGGTGAGACACTCTCTGATCCCCTGCTACGACATGAGGTGACAGTGTGCTTAATGTTTATCTAATCGCCCCCGCTTGTTATGTGTTGATGTCTCGTAGATTAACTTACTTATTTTAGTATCATTTAGTGACTTTCCTGAACCTTTGTGATTCCTATCACTTCATTTAAAGTTCATCTTACTCAGGAGGTTAGGGGTATATTTTTGAACTTTCCAATTAAAGTCAAACTCACTAGCCGTAGGTAATCGAAGCAGTAGATATCGCCTCGTCTGTGTTGATATTTTTTAAAATAAACAAATCACTGCCAAAATATACTATTGCCATTGTACTCTATATTGGCTTTAACTAACATCTGTGCTCATAAGTGTTGGTGATGGTTTCGTTTTGCACACCTTTAGTTACCCCAGATTAACATTGATAAATTATGTATTGTGTTGATTTTCATTTTGTTTTCAACCAGATTTTGGTACAAACTTATACACATATATGAGGCTAATTGTAATGACAGCAGGGTTTTTTATATGCATCATGTCATCGGTTTAAAAATAGCCCATGAGGTACTCTTTTCGAAAAGGAGGAAGACGATTTAATTAGTTTTCACGACTTGTATGGTTACCTGCATGAGGTAGCGTGACAGAAATTTTCGGAAACCTTGATACTTCGCGTCGTTTAGAGTTCAACACTTTTCGGTCTCATAATGTACGACAAAAACATCCCCTTTAAATACCTGATTTTTTTCTCAAGTAAACTGTTTAACTCAACAGTATTAGACTGGTGTCATACTGTGTACATTATACATAATGACCATCTTAACAAACATGATGAAAAGAATATGCCAAATCAAAATCAATTATTAGAAAATTCCTTCCTCTAGGCGATTTTTTGTTGTTGTTCATAAATATGATTGTACATATGTTCATGTACAATCAAGACAGTCATAGTTCATAGCATAATTATCAAAATCTCTATCTGTTCGTAAAACTGTGATCTTTAAATACAATACACATCAATGGCAATTTTCATGAAAATCTTTATAGTCCTTTTGCATATGAACTGACTATAAACTGTTAAGTCGAATATACAAGAGGCCGCCAGGAATATTCTACCACTAGTTACTTGGAGAAATTATTCATTGACAGGCATCAGAACGAATATTCTTTTTTAGTGATTTACTCGTCAGTTAAAGATAAATAACATATATTATGAAGAAGTCTTTGACCAGAATTGTAGTAATATTCAAACAAAAAAAATATTTTCATCTCATTTCTTTATTCTTCTTTTTGTCGTTACTAAGCACAACAATGCCCGTTACATATATATATTTGGATGAATTTGAACGTTTTCTCCCAAGTTTTTAGTAGTGTGGTGTGTAGGTACGTTGATATAAATAAAATTGGACCCTGTCCAGTGTCGCTTATGAGACTGTGGTAGTTTATTTTTAGTCGTGTGCTATCCACTTCGTCCAGTGTTTTTTAGTGAGTGTTATGTGTTGTTCGTAATGTGCAGAGCTTTTTCTTAAGAATAAATAAATTATTCTGTTGCATTTTTGTATTTATTTCTTGCGGAAAAAAGTTGGGTGATGATTTCTATCTAGAACTGACCCAAGGTATGTATAATTGTTAATGTATTGTGTTCTTGAAGAGATTAGTATCAGCTTTATTCTCTCTGAGTGTGAAAACAATGATTTATTTCATTGTGTTTATGACATGAATGCCAGCCATCCTTAATTATTTTGCTTTTATTTACCATGGAAATGCCATTGATTAATTTGCTGATTTATGAATCCATTAGATAATAAAGAAAATCCTTTTAAGAAGAGTTTATTATTTCGAGATGAATATTCCATGATAATTTTACCATATTATTTTTTTAAAAATTTAACATCTTTCTGGTGGTATTTATACAGTTTAAAGTACACATGTATACCTTGTGTATCTTTGTCTTTAAATTATAATGGTTATTTTTAACTATTCTTTACGTATTATGTAGTACCTTTCGTAATTTCCACTTATCATTAGACCAATTTAAATGTTGTAGGTATTGATTATAAGACATATTTTACAGATATGTTCTTTCTCTGTAATTCGAAGAACTCCTGTACAAAGTTCTGGAAATGTCATTTATTTAACGCCATACTTTTTTATTGTGTTGCTTACTGTACTGATACTCTACAACATCAGTAGTATGCTGACATCATATTATGGACATTTTTCACATAGTCCACATTCCGCTAACCCAAGTTTGGCATTGTATCAGCTGTTTCTGTAGATGCAAAGTGCTTCTGAATTTTTATTTCACTTAAATAGAAGAAAAACTTTTTTTAACCATGATAACAACATACGCCCTTTTCATTTGAGAAACAGCATCTGATATTAATAATAATATAAATG
Source organism: Bactericera cockerelli (assembly GCA_024516035.1). Taxonomy (NCBI): domain Eukaryota; kingdom Metazoa; phylum Arthropoda; class Insecta; order Hemiptera; family Triozidae; genus Bactericera; species Bactericera cockerelli. Next base: position 30,709,056 of record CM044955.1, on the reverse strand, counting down.
CCGCAACACGGTGTATATTTACGAGCCTAGCTCTATTTAAAAAGAACAAAACGCAATTTAAAACAGAAACAAAATATATTTTTTATTTAGAAAGCAAACCTTTTTTGAGAATTGTTGTATTTGTTCGCTTTGGAATTTGAATCCGGTAAATGCCCCAAACTCCGTTGTCTCAACGGAACTTAATATCAGTAGTTGACATCCACATCCATTCTGTGTAAATTGCATAGAAAATGAAAAATCAACGAAGCAAAATAATATCTCTTAAAAATAAATGTATAGCGGATTATTTTTAGAAATCGCGTCTTTTGGACGCATGTTGATAAAATACAGTATAAAAGACTTAATTTTTAATATTTATTGCTATCGAGAAAATTCGCTAGTTTCGCGATAATTTTAGGCATGCAAAATTTTGTAGTAACTACCTATTTTATTTTTTTTAGTCGAAAAGAAGCCATTGTGTTTTTGGGAGTTATTTATTTTTAGTAAGTGCTAATAGATTCATTATTTTCCTTTGAAATGATTGCGTATGCTCTATGGGAAATGGTGTTTTATTACATAAAATATGTCACAAGTGCATCATGTTTCTTGTCATGTAAACTCATGGAGGAAATGATTTCTCATTCAGATTCTGGAAAATTCCATTTCAATCTACAATAAAATTCTTAATAACTACAATCTATTCTCATTTTCTATTTTCGTTTTTGCTTGACAGCGTATCATTAACATGAAGGTCATTTGAAACGGGAGTATGAAGAAAAACTTCATTGAACTTTGGGGATGTACCCTGAAGAAAGGAAGGCGAATTTCCATTTTTGTTAGAGCATGAATCCAATTGTTCCATGAATTGTTCTTTAGAACATGTGGTTTTAGTATTAACATGAATTATTGTTACACCCTGTATAAGCTGAAATTGCGGTGGGGCACTTGCTTTGTTAAAAAGTTATAGCCAAATCCCTGTTTTTCCCACAGGTTAAGAGGTCGCTTAGTTTCTTACACGTTTTAGAAGTAATTGTTAGTAGGTAATGTGTATCTGCAATCTACATGTTTGGCAAGTTTTAAGAAATAATACCTTTCAAATAGATTTTCTTCTCACTTTCAGAACAATCTTTCATGTATTTTTGTAAACACACTAAATGCTGACACTTGGTTTTGTCATTCCAATTGAACCAGGCCATTTGTTGTTGAAGAGATTCCAAGTCTAGAATCATCTTGGAGTATCTCCCGGTTTCTCCAGCCACCTTAATTATAGGTCAGAAAATAGTAAGAAAACTCAAGGTTGTACTGGAAAAGCAGGGATCACCTCGGCTAAAAAGATATCTTTTTTTATATAATTTCTACAGATAATTTGTTCCGACCATGCTCAATAGTTAGATATTATTATTTTCTCGATTAGAATTGAACATATGTGACAACACATTTACTATCTCCGCTCTACTGTAAATTCATTTAGCCAAGTAGCGTGTGTGTTTTCACATATTTTTTCTTATTTACATTCACAATGAAATCTTCAAGTACTTTTTCAAGTTTCATTGTTTTATAATTCGTGCATTGTTGGGTACATGCATTTTTTTAATAACTTGTTCGTATGTTCAAGCAGTAACATTAAAACACCATTAACACATTACGATAAAATGAACAAACGTTGAAACGTGTGTCCAGTTCCCCTTGTTGCATTTCTAAAATGTATATTTTAATAGAGTAACTTGGATTGGACATGTCCTATCTATAGCATTATGAGGGACGGAACATAGAACAGTAGAAACCTTGTGGTCGAAAAGAAATGACATCGAGACCCTGAAAAGCACTCATGAGCCAAATCTTAATGCAGCATTATAATATTCACAGTAGAAGCGCCATCCATATCACTTGTATTATTCAATATGTTGTGCACGTTCCCGCTCATTATTGCTTATTGCGGTGAAAATCATTTTCCTATGAACTTGAAAATAATCTATAAGAATTTATGTCACAATTATTTATCTGTATTATTCCGTTAAAAACGGTAGATTTATGTGCTAAATAAATGTACTGTGGTTATTTTTATTATTCGTGATATTTTGGTATGTATGATAGATGCACGTGTGTCTAGGTATGCAATAATGTCACCTTAGTGTATAGTACCTAATAATGTCATACATCAGCTGTCCCAATAGGATTCTCGTATACGTTTATGCTTCACATTATATTTATCAAAATATATCAGAAAAAAGTAAATGCGGAATAATTCTGCGTTCGTAAAATAGGCACAGTTACCTATCTCACGTTGACGGCGGTAAAGATATAATGACGACCAGATACAAAGTTTAAGCCATGTCCAAATACAGTATGTTTCAGAAAAGGTGGCCACCCCCTCGTAACTTTTGAACGCGACGGAATTTTTCAATTCTGTAAAGTCCTAGGTATAGGAAGTGTCTTATGGCCCATCCTGTGGTTATATTTATTTTTGGCCCCGGTCGGCCCTTCCGGCTTTTAGGCCATATTTTTTCATTTTTCTCGAGAATTTTAAATGGAATGCTATATTTTTTATTCCTGTTAATCAAAGTCCAAGTTAAGCTGAGTATAATGAGCTTTTAAAATTTTCAAAAACCTTGTCAGGGGCGGAGCTAGTAGGGTGCAAGGTTCAAAACTGTTACACGCTGTATTTCAGCGTTAGTTAGATTTTTTAGTATTTTTTTTATTTTCATAGGTTCAAAATATTGTTTTACACCATATGAAATCAAAAAACATTCTTGTTTACTTCTAATCAAGGTCATAGTAAGGTTTTTGTGAAGGTACTATTTTTCTCACGTCAATTTTTCCGTAAATTAATGGTGTTCTCGAAATTGGCATTTTTAGAGGTGAAAGTCTGCAGTGACATATGTTTTTTATGCTTGAAATCGAAAGAAAACTTAACGGAGAAGCGATTAAGATCATAAAAAAGTCATTTAACCTGCTAGTTTTTTCACGACAGTGTCCGGTAAAGTAGGTGAATTTCGTATTGAATTTTTTTGTTGTTGAGGAAACACAATTAGAAAATAAATAATATCTATTAAGAGAATAATTCTTCAATAAACATAACAGAATGCAAATATAAATGAAGATTATTTCTTCTAAATCTGTGCCGGATATTTTTATTTTTTTCTCTCTCTCTTTTTTTCATTTTTCAAATTTCAAGTTGTATCAAAAATAATTATCGGATAATGCTGCTTCTAAAGTCGGCCTAGGGGTCCCCTCTTGAGACAGTTTTAGTTGGTAAGTTGGTAAAATCTGTAGAAAACACATTGTCAATCATTCTGGAGTCAGTCCGATGGCGCTTTGAATGCAACGATTCTTGTAGGATCACCGAAGTTATACAATGTCCAGCGAGGAGAAGACTTCGTGATGCTGGCATTCCGGCCTAACCCAGGCTGGGTGAGATAAATGTGTTTAGCAGGTTGGTGAGTTTCTTGCGAATGGAGGGTAACACCCCCGTTATGATATGACCATGCAGTTGAAACGCGATATTAAACCCAAATTAAAAAAAAAACATACTGGTGTTGCTAGTAATGAATACCAGGTCTCTAAATAAAAATCTTATCATCTCGAAATTTAAGAGAAAAAAATACCAGGTCAAGTACCAAACTCTTGAGGGTGAAAATTAAACCAATTCAATTATTTTAAAGAGGAGAAGAGAGAGAGAGAGAAAAAAAAAGTATCCGTCACTGGTTTAGAAGAAATAATCTTCATTTACATTCGCATTTAGTTATGTTTATTGAAGTATTATTCCGTTATTAGGTATTATTTGTTTTCTATGCCAATTGTGTTTCCTCAACAACAACAAAAATCCAATACGAAATTCACCCACTTTACCGGACACTGTCGTAAAAAAACTAGCAGGTTAAATGACTTTTTTTATGATCTTAATCGCTTCTCCGTTAAGTTTTCTTTCGATTTCAAGCATAAAAAACATATGTCACTGCAGACTTTCACCTCTAAAAATGCCAATTTCGAGAACACCATTAATTTACGGAAAAATTGACGTGCGAAAAATAGTACCTTTACAAAAACCTTACTATGACCCTGATTAGAAGTAAACAAGAATGTTTTTTTGATTTCATATGGTGTAAAACAATATTTTGAACCTATGAAAATAAAAAAAGTACTAAAAAATCTAACTAACGCTGAAATACAGCGTGTAACAGTTTTGAACCTTGCACCCTACTAGCTCCGCCCCTGACAAGGTTTTTGAAAATTTTAAAAGCTCATTATACTCAGTCTAACTTTGACTTTGATTAACAGGAATAAAAAATATAGCATTCCATTTAAAATTCTCGAGAAAAATGAAAAAATATGGCCTAAAAGCTGGAAGGGCCGACCGGGGCCAAAAATAAATATGACCACAGAATGGGCCATAGGGCACTTCCTATACCTAGGACTTTACAGAATTGAAAAATTCCGTCGCGTTCAAAAGTTACGAGGGGGTGGCCACCTTTTCTGAAACATACTGTATATTCTATTCTTTGTTCTATTATTAATATATCGCAAAAAGTTTGCCTTTTAAATAGGAGATACCCTATAGGAGATCACCTCATGCTGTGACGTACTTTTTTTGTTTGATCTTCTTTATTTCTTCTATAGTAATTGTAGAACTTGGAGTTTTGATGTTTAAAATTTATAGCAGGACTTGCTGCAGCCATTCAGGGCCGGAAGTGCCATTCGCACCTGGTCGCCACTTGATAAGTAGCCAGAAATTTTTTTGTGCGAAAATTCTACCCAAACCGAGGATCAAACTCAAGATTTCTGGACCACGGACAGTTGTCAGAACCGTTACACCACGGAAGTTGACAATTATTTGATTTTTTTACGGGGTGAGTCAGCAGAAATGGGACATATTTTAAAGGGAGATAGATATCAACCAATGAAGCAACTTTGTCCAGATTTCATTTAAACGAACTATAAGCTCACGATGCCAATTAAGGTTGGTCATCTGTAGTGCGGAATTGAAAAATGACCTGTTGTGTTCTAAAACCTCGAATGGCCCGAAAATAAAATTGAAAGGTGCCGGTGGTTTTCATGCCGTTCAAATTCATGAAAAATTCAAAGATTTTTTACAATATGTGACTAAAAAAAGCAATTTTCATCTAATGTTGACCAAAATATGTCTATAGGTAGAGACTTTAACCTACTGAAATTTCTCTTTAATTTTTTTTCTCCAAATATCTATCAAAAAATAAGCGAATGCTGACACAATCACTGTAAGAAAAATGGGATACTTCATTGGAAATGAAAGGAATCCAACTGAATTCCCTCTGAAATTATACAAAACAGAACTTTAAGATGAAAATGAAATAATGAGAAATGAGAAAAATGTACAACTAAAATAAAATGGTTGTCGTCCGTACTCAGATTTTGAATGAAAGTCACTCCTTAATTAGTTTGTGACAAAAGCTGTGTTATGTGACAGACAAACTATCGTGTACAAAACCACCCACTAGATACGGTTGTTGAAAATTGGGACACACAAACCACGTTATACGTTGAAAAAAGAAAAAAAAAAGATGTCTTTAAAATATTTCACTCTGTCCTAATGAGTCAAATACTTCTGATAAAGAATGTGGCATCTCATTTAAAGACACCTAGATACACTACACAGTATCTGCTCTAGAGCCCGTCGCCCATTGTCAATTAGGGTTAACAGATGGACAGCTCTTCATTATGGTATGGCCTGTATATTTGTATACTGGTCATATATAGCTGGTCATGTTGTTTCATTTGTAGGTTGTGCTTTTTTATTGCAATTATACTCTGGCTTTGTTTTACGTCAAATTTCCTTGTATAAAATGTATTTGGACAAAAATGAAAGTTATTGGTACCCTCAGATCATACATGGTCCACGAAAAATTAGAACCCCAGTTACTTTGTCTATAATAGTAAATTTTGTACTCAAACACTGAACACGTTGTGCGAGTAATAATATATGATTGAAAAATTAGGCTGGATTTTGGCAAGTTCTCTGACAAGAGATATGTGTGTATGTGTAGTGTGTACTCCTGTCTCTACTCAGCCTATTCCGTTAATTATTTTACTCGGCCCATTAAACTATTCTAGTTTAACCCTTCAACATTTTGCGCTTCTTACTGAATATATATACATTATTCTCAACACTTTCTTATGTTCCTTTTTGGATAAACGTGAATACTGTGTAAGTCTGTACATTTGTACATGAATGTTTTCTATAGAAAATTGTTTTTAATTACTTTCTTGCGTACCTATATTGTCGAATGCTATTACTCAGCCTTTAGCTCGTGCAATGTTCAAAGTGCATTGACTTGTTCATGGGCTCTGCAACTTTGCTGTATAATATCTAGTCTTGTCTTGATTTTGCTCCAAACTCGTCAAAGTTTATTTACCGAGAAACATATCATTAGAAATTTTGGTTACCTTTTGGCTGCCTGATTACATGTGTCAGTTGGCGCACAATCTTTTAATAGTTCGATTTAGATGATTAAAAACCGAAGTTAATCTATTTTTTGCGGGACGATACTATTCAACGTAAACTCAAGGTACTACCGTTACTGAACTCAAACGTATACTATCCGTCTGCTCTTGCTCGAGGCAAATTAGATATATAGTTTTTTTTTGTAAAGAAGAGCTCACAAAATGTTGTAAAACTGAAGCCCAATCTAAATGAGATAGAGGTTTCATGCAGAATAAGAAAAGGTACAATTACATACTTTATTTATACGGCGCGGCGTAGGACTAACGAGTCCCTTTTTGCTAGGAGTTTAAAGAAAGTCTAATTTATTGGTTAGTAAGATGTTCAAATAATATAAATACAATAGCTAGATATAGATAAATTATTCATACACGTACAAATGATTTTTATTTGTCCTAATCGAGACCAGGGAGCGAGTGCCCTATCCTCAGCTCTTCGAGAACACCTCTTACGTATATTCGAGGAATCGTTCTGAAATTAATTGCTTGTGAAAGTACCCCACTTCCCCTGCCATGCACGCATCGTATGTACAAGCCATGCTAATAATAATTGAAATTTTCATTTGAACTGATTGAAAATTATAAATAAAGTCTGAGTGCTAAAAATAAACCCCACATCGTGTAGGGTCAGTCACTCTGACTTGTGAGAGTAAATGTTGTTGATATGGACTTCATCTCAAAGTCCAGCTGCTGGTAAGATTTTGAACTGGAGATCGTTTTGTTCAGGATAATGATTTAACTGATAATGTTAAAATTTGAAGATATTCTCTATTTCTGAGCTTTCTCAAATGTTTTCTTTGTACACCGGATCTTACTACGATCACTGACATTAAAATAACTCAAGTACAGACGGATAACTCCGAAATAGCCATTTTAGCCTACTCTATCATTATAAAACTCGACCTAATTCATTGCTGTAATTAATTATAAGAAATACGATGGAACTCTACAGGGAAGGTGGTGTTTTCTATCGAGAAAATCCAAGCTAGTGTAATATTGCTGGTACCATTAACCCAATAACCCATTGGAAACAAATCGTATATTCTTACCTCGGACATTTCCATGTAGTAACAACTCGAGCGTAGATTTGTATCTGTGGCTACGGGGAAATCTGGCGTGGAGATAAGAATTTCTGCGTATGATAATTTAAATTCTGTTTAACGAAATTTCTGAGGCGATCACACTACACTGTTCCTAAAACACGTTAATAAATAAATAAATGATGAAATTCTCGAAATTGCTGTTTTAGTACAGGTCTCTGACATGCTTGAGAATCCAACTCTGCTTTTTGTTCGGTCTCAGACTGACATGGACAACTTTTTAAAATCAAAAATTCAGAAGTTTAATAATAATCTTCAAAGGCTGTCATCTAGTTTTTTTTTAGGCAAGCTCACATTTTCACTCACAGAGGGTACATAACTTCACTCCTAATTTTTACGAAGATCTAGATATCTGTTGGCTTTTTATCGATTGGCCACTATTTCAATATCTTCTGAATGTAGATAGTTTTTTTACTTAAGTACTGTGCTCGTTTTTGTAAAATACAAAAAATGCTTACCTGGTTTAAAATATATGTATTATCTACTTCCAAGTTTGTTGCTTCACTTTAAAAAAAAAAAATTGAAACATTTTTGGAAATGTCGTAATCTCTTGAGCATCTTTAAACCTAAAAATAGGTAGAACTGATTTTTTGATATTATTGGTAAGAATCCAGATTTGCTACTTCCGGAAACTTGTGTGAGTTGTGTAACAACTGTAGCACCTAGAAATCGGGAAATTTAATATACGAAAGTGGCACTTTCTTGGGTTTTTCGAAATTAATCAAAGCATATTAAAAACATTTGTTTACGATTTAGACTATTCACGAGGAGGTGATGTGTCCATGTAATTGGCAGGGTATTATATCTAGATCTAGATTGAAAATCAGATATCCTCGCTGCATTTAAATTTGGACCACAGGCTTTATGACGTCAGAGCTGTAATATAGGGCAAGTAAACTCTCTTGTGATGTGTGGCGATTTCACAAGAGCAAAATAATTCAAGTATAGATCTTGTGCGTTCATAGGCCTAGTTCGTTGTTCTTTCACTATTTCTTCTTGTATAATGTGTATTTTGTTCGGACATTGAGTAATTTTTATCACGAAAATACAGAGAAAAGTATATTTTGTAACACTTTAAAACAGGGTGTGAACTATCTTTATGCACAAATAACAAATATATATGTACATGGGACATTTTATGTTATAATTACGTAGTAATAATATAGTGGTTTAATCCATCGCAGAATTGACCAGAAACCATTTTGATTGGAAGAAATTAAAAGAAAGTTTTAAGGATTCTTAGGAAAAAGTTGGTACTGATATCATGCATTATTTAAAAACATTTGAAACTTTTGATGAATTAGAATAACAGTAGATTTATTTTTATTTTGCTTTGGCGTCCTAAAACTAAAATAGAAAAGAATGCATCTTAAAATTGATGGTTGTGTTATTTTTGTAAAATAAACTCTAGCAACTGCATATTATGTCACCGTAGAATTTCTCAATGTTAGTTTATTGAAGCTCGTCAGTGTTCGTAATATATCATGTCGGGAGAGGAGTAGTGCTGAGTGAATGCTTTGTGGGGGTGACTGGAGTGCAGCCATCATCAGCCCAATTTTCACAACTCAGGGGGATAAAAAGATGTGTAGGTGTCTAACCAGTTTATTGGTTATTTCTTTAATATAAAGGGAAAAAATGGTTTTGTCTAAATATTGTATTTCATGCCCCATTACAAATTTGGTTCTGAGATCAATCTTTTTTTTAAATATAACTATTAAAACAATTATTTAAAAACCAAATTAAAAAAAAACTAAAAAAATCTCTTTTTCTCATTCCCTAACTTTTTTTATAAAATTCAGTTACTTTATTACGTGTAAAGTGAATTAATTGCCATAGTCAGGTATATTACAATTCCTCAAGTATTTACAACCTCCAGGAACTGTCTAACTTTTCTTGAAAGCTCTTAATCGAAAGAAACTAAACAAATATGCAAAGCAAATAGGTTCCTACTGAGTTTTTTTCCGTCTAGTCTAGTCTTAGAAAGAGCTTTGGTAATGATGGTTGAACAAGAATGAATGGATATTTACAATAAGAAAAAGAAAAGGGTCTCTTTTACCTATATTTTAATGTTAATTACATTTGTAAACACTTAACACTAAAATACCTGCATGTTGTGTCAGATGCTGTACTATTATTATTACACATTTGCAACGCGATCTCAGTGCACCTTAATTAGGCCCGGCTAGTAAAAATAAGACAAAAAAATAAATCGCACAAAATGCACGGATTCTTATACAGGGTGTGCTCTCAATTGAGAAGGTTAGGTTTTTGTGCGCTGGAGGAAGGAGATTCCATATAACTACCATTTAAAATTCTGTGAAGAAAAATTGTTCAAACTGAAAAAAACACTGCCAATTATGGACACAATTCTTCCTCGTGATTGCTTCACATTGTAAACACGTGCCAATTTTGAGATTTTATAGAAAATTACTTGTATCTCCAAAATGGCTCAACCGATTTTCTTCAAATTTGTTTTATATGGTAGAATATTGTTTTTTCTACATTCTAAATTCCACAAAAAATTCTGTATCGGCAAGTCGTGGTCCTTATTTTTTTACTTTTTTGTCCAAAATTTCAGATTTTCTTAAATATCAGAGTCATATTATAATTAATTTAAAAATAAATATAAATAACCTATGTAAAATAATAATATGCATATTCTTACAAAATTTCATCGAAATCGGGTGTACCGTTCACGAGATATAAGCGTTTAAGTAAAAAGTTAGTGGTCAGGCGCATGGTCTCTTTCACCCAGAACCGCTTGTATGAATTCGATGAATTTAAAATGGGACCATCTACAGAATGTCTCCTAGATGTGTGCAAAATTTCATCAAAATCGGTCGAGTAGTTTCCGAGATTTGCGCGTTACAAGGAATCATTTTAACAGACCGACAGACAGACACAAAACCAAATTTACTCAGTAGGTTATGAAACGTCCAGAAATATGAAAAAAATTGAAATCGGAGCAAAAAAATATTTTTTTTACAAAAACGAACACAATACTTCCGATTTCTAATATTAGAAATTTCTCGGAAGTAATATTTGAATTCACAATACAAAATTTTAAGAATTTTTTTACTATACATATTATTTTAGTCGTTGTTCCTAATCAAATCTAGGGCTGATAAGCAGGCTCTGAAGTAATTTGCTAAATGCCTGTCACTTTTTGATAATTCTATTTTTGCCTTCTGTTGAATCCGGAGGTGGATGATTCCAACGCTGATATACCGTTACTCCTGGCACTCTCACGCCGAGGTAACCCTGTAAGCTGACGAGCTGAACCCGCTCATTTTATTATGCAAAACGAGTGTAAATTTTGTCATTAAAAAATGATTATTCCTTACTGAGAGCAGAGGCCTCTGCACGCCCCATTTCATTTACGAGCATGCCTATTGACATTTACGCAAGTTGCTCTTACTATTCTGTTTCATATTTTGGCCCACATTGGGGCGATGCACATCGCATATGAGTCACCAGACCTGACCCTATTTCCTCTATTCAGAGCTCTGTCTAATTGCCTTTGGGTACACTGAAATGACACGAACAGAGTTAGATGACTTTTTGAGTTTAGTGGTGAGAGGTACTTAATGTTTTCTTATTAATATTTTTTGTTCGAATTCCAGTTAATCCTTCAAATTTTACTCTTTTCTCCTTTACATATTCATCACACAAGGTAATACTGTACTCACCGGCAGAATTAAACGGACACTTGCTATTTATCCATTTGACTCCATATATTTCCTTACGAACTAAATATGACCATATTTTGGTAGTTTGAATTTTTAAGGTATTATTGTTTTAATAAAAAACGAACAATATGGACATTTTTCCGAACAGAATAAACATGTTTAACCTTTCTAGTCATCAAAGTTTCATTAATAAATTTTAAAAAACTTTCTTTCTATGAGGTATAAATTTTCATTCCGTTTGTTTACTATCAGAATGAAAGTGATTGTATCGGTTAAACATGCTTTTTCTGGTCTGTATTAACCTCCGAAAGAAAAATCCCTTGAAAATTCCTTATCTTAAAGTAATGTTATCATTATCACCCAAAAAAATCTATGGTTAGGTTTCATTATCCAATTGCAATTTAGTGTCCTTAAGCCTAATACAAAGTTTCTATCATTGAATTGTTGGTCCGTCTATCTGCTGTCTGTCTGTAAACAGAATATTTTGAGAACTGGGCTGGGCTATTTTTACTATAATTCATCCTAAAGAGAGGTTGTCACATATCAAAGGTGACGTTTTTTAAGTTCTGAATACAAACTTATATTTTTTTTTTACATACTGATACAGTCGAACACCAGTTGTGAAATTCGACCGCTTCTAATGCTTCAGCGGATATTCATCAATTCTAATTATTTCAATTTTCCGTTAAATTTTACCCCCAAAACATTCTTTACGTGGTACAAATATGTCATTGGGAACCGTCGGAACAGGGATTAGACACAAAAGCGTGATTTACATGTTCATTCCCAATGGTGCTTTTAAAAAGTGTACACCCTGTATGTATCTACCAGTGTTACAAGTTTGTTGAGTGACATCCATACACTCAATCTCTTTCTTCTTTTTCGCTAATTATTTTAAATCCAATTCCGAATAACGCCAACATTGAAGCGAGATTTTGAAAAACTAAATCTATTCTTCCCAGAAGAAACGATTTTTCCGATTACTTCATAAAATAGCTTATTTTCGGAAAGATTAGGAGATATGTTGAAAAATGAAGTATTGTTTCATATGTATCATTGGTCTTTATAATTTATTCAAGCCTTTTTTTTATGTTGTCTTTAATATTTTCCTACTAGGAATACATAGAGATTTTGAAATATTTTCCATTATGAGAATGTAAATGTAAGTACATTGATTGATCGGGGTATCTCTATTATATTAATAGTAAGTATATTTCTAAATAAGGAATAGGTGTGAGGAGGAAACAAGTTGGGTCACGGTAATTTAGACGATCTTTAGTTGCAGTGAATCTTTCGTGAAACATTGGAAACCCCACGAGGGTGACAGACCCCTGGGAAGTATGGCCTGATCACCTCCCAGGCCAGCTGATCAAAGGGAATCCCTCATCAGCCCCGAAGATGTGGCCTATGGTCAAGTATTTGAGTACTCCATCATACCAAATAAATAACTCGACATTAGCGAAGCGTTGTTTTATCAGTGATTTAGATATACCTCCGAAATTCTCAAGATAGGTTAGGGATCAATATTTATACTTATGTTTATCATACAGTTTTGCCTTGAGAATGACGATATTTTGAATGAACATTACCCAATACATATTATATGTATAGTATTTCGTTATAAACAACATAACATGGGACTTATTAGTATCACCTAATCTTCTCTCATGATGTTTTGGCAAATCTTCGTTCAGACACTATAAAAATTAACCGTTATCTGTTCCAAACTGTGTTCGATTTGTGTATTTACGTCACACAATACTTACGAGGAAGCACTTCTTCTACTCAGTGTCACGTTAAAAACACTTACAAGGGCTAAACATCACATAATAACAATTAGTTATGAACTTTGAATGTTTCATGTTGAACAGGAAAAAAAACTTCTGAGTGATATAGATTTGAAACCCTCTTTATCGCCATTATTTTCCCACTTGGTTTTCCTTGGAGGTGCTACCTGCTTGCCTGCTATACCATGTATACCATGATGACTATTTTTCAAGGAAGAAGTAGGGTTTAATTTTTTCACCAATGAAAATTTGGCTGATTTTTATTTATAAAGAATTACCCTCATTAGAAGATAAAAATGGTCTCAAAATGATAGGTATGGGTTATTATCCGCTTTCGTATATCTAGATTAGATGACAAGAAAAGAAATATTATGTTTTCTCGAGAAATGAGAAAGTGCTTGCGTTTGTATATTTCTTTTCCAAGTAATTCTTTTTCTTATAATATAATTGACTCGAAAGAAAAAATCTATAAATCTTGTGACCTCCACGCCCTTCCACTGTTTCGAATTTGGCGAAATGAAAAACGTTACGTCTCTTCTACTTCTCTGTCGAAAAACTGCATTTATCTCGCGGTGGTTGATTTGGAAATTCATAGCGTGTTCACACTAGTGAGTTCTGAACACGGGAGACTAGTGCGCGCAGAGTTGTTTCAATTTTAAAGTCTGCTACTCCGTGTAACAGATTGAAAATTTGTCAATGCAACCGACATTAATAAATAGAGTTTGAGTATATTTAGAACATATTAAATGATTTAAACAGAAACAAAGTGACTAAAGATTTTTTTCGTTCCTTTTGTGCGACAAATTTGTTAAGAGAAATAAGTACCTATAGTTCTTTATAGTTAGTACTTTTTGAGTGACTTTTCCTTTTAAAATATGTCGTTTTTTAATTTATAATATACGATCGTTTTAAAGTACTTAGTTCGTTTTATAAAAGTATTGACTTTGTTCACTAATAATATTCTTTATAAACGGTAGTTGGTCTCTAAATTTTTTATATTTATCTTCTCTGAAGATATGACTGTTTTGTGCCGTGGTTACTCATACAGTGAAGGGTAATATATTAAGTTTCATTTTATTCAATTTCTAGTACACTGAAGAAGTTGGAAATTAACTCTATCTAAATTAGTTCATATTGAATGCATCAATATATTAGTGACAACAGATATGCTCTGGAAAATGATTCAGGTATAAATCCCTCCTGAATGACTATGTCCATCTCTCGAATACTCAAATGTGTATCGTTTTGTTATATAAAATCATAATGCGGTACTATGTTTAGAGTTCGCAACACCAAGGGTTTTTATTCTCACCCTGGAATTGTGAAAAGTCAATGAATCAAACCTTGGGCGATCATGAGTTAGTTGTAAATGAAAAATAGATCAAAGTTAATAGACTGATATTTGTTAACAAAATATTTGCTATTGTGTTAAACTCAAACATACACCAGTGAATGATCTTAGGTACAATTCATCAAATAATAATTCACAGATCCACATAGGTCAGTTTAAAATTGTAACTTAAGTACCAAGTGATATTGAACTCGCAGTCTTTATTTACATTTCAATTTCAATCGTAAAAAAGTGAAGGCTCTGTAATGGAGCAACACATGATTAAATAGCATCTGGTGAGTCCCGGGTTTACGGTACATCCAGACATCACTAGCGTCGGAAAAAAAACACTCTTATTTTTAGGCTACGACTAGTGGAGAAGAAAATATCTCCAAGTCTTTTTATGTTAAAATTTAAACTTTGGTTAAAATAAAGTCTATGATTGAAAGATTATTGAACATGTAACTTAGAATCAGTAATAAAGTACAAGTACAGAGACAACAAGCGACCAATGGATTTTTTTCTCTCAGAAAATCACTTTGGTATCTACTCGAACTAAATGGCACAATGAAACAATTAATATGACGCAAAATAATTTCAGGAAAAAAGGCTTTCAGTTTTAGTGAAGGCTTTGGCAAAATAGTTTTCCACGTCCGACGGGTCCAGTTGAGTCCTCGCTATGGAAGGCTCGATTCTCCACTGTTCTAAGCCATCAGCTAAACTGTATTATTTATTTTCGACGTGTTCTGGTGAGATAATGTAAATAAAGCTTCTATTTCTACCGCTTTATACCTCGTGCTGTAGGTAAAAATAAATGATGTTCTATGGTAGGTGTGCATTTGGATTTTCTTGATTCTGTGAATCTATAATATTCTAAGAACTGACCTAAGCAAGAGAGGAAGAGAAAATACTGACGAACTGACCACTTTGAGAATTGGTCTTCCTACTGAGTTGGTTGTTTTACCTTTCGTCTTCAAAATAACTGTCTTCGTTTAGTTGTCTGATTTTCTTGAGAATAATTTTATTTTCTTTATTTATTTGGCTTTGGCAAATAAATAAAAAATATTAGCTATAATGTATAGAAAGTATAAAATGTATAGAAAGTTTTCGGTCGGTTTTTTCATAATTGAGCTTTATCCTCACAGTCATTCATAATTGAAAATCTCTCAATCACTAAGGATTCAAAATAACACCCTTCTGATGAATATTAATCACCACCATGGGATAATCCTCTAATTGCTTTCTTGATCTATTTCTCTTGCAGAAGTTCCTGTAAAGACGTCACTAGAGAAGGCTACCTACAAGTGAAAGTTACTCTAGTGGACGGCAAGGTAAGATGTTGTCCTCTACATGGTTGCACCCTTTAGCCATTTTACGGACGTATTTATTCACTGAAAATCGTCTTCTGAAAAAAGAAGATTGGTTGACACAGTTTAAGAGTTAGGTGCGAACTTTAATTCCATGTAGACTACTGGTAACTTACAACAGTCAAACCCAAGCCGAGTAAAAGTAGACAAGAGTTACAAATATCTTTAAAATGTCCGATTATATGGTTCTCAAAATCTTATTATTTCTGAAATATAGTATGAAATTTTGTTTAACTGCTGATGATGGCAAAGTAAAACTAGTCCTACACCGCGCCGGAAGTAAAAATAAAGTATTTGTAAGTTATAAATAGATAGTATGTAAATGTAACTGATGTATCCCATTTCTTTGTCTTGCAGAAGGCATCCGATAGATCGTGGAGGCAGTTCTACGCCGTCCTCATAGGAACCACTCTTTACCTGTACAAGGAGAGGCGAGATTTCCTGCAGGCCAACGATGAGGTAAGCAAGTATCTTTGTTCATGGTATTTTCCAGTCCATCCCAGGTGTGTAACACGGAGGATAAAATCCACGTCCTAAAGAATAATTCAGGGCTTTAGAACCCAATCTGAATGACTAAGGGCCGAATTATAAAACAGGATTAGATTTAATCTAAGTGGACACTGTCCCTTCACTCGGGCTATAGTCCTCTGTGATTCGTTGAAACTTCGACTTGAGGGCGTGTCTAGCTTAGCTTAACTTTGTCATTTGTGGTGTTATTATCTTCCCCAAAAATAAAAAAATATGACATTAACCTTCTGAATTATTTGCCTTTCGAAGGGAATGACACTAGACTAAACTACGCAACAGTTTTAAGAGATATAAACAATAAACTGACTTATTGAAAGACACAATAAATAAACTTACGTTCAAAGCATGCAATAAAACACTGCCCATTTGGGAGCATTAAAATTTTAAAGTACAACTGTTAAAATTAATGTAATAAAAATTTCGAGAGAAGAGTTGAAGAAAGGTCTCGTTTAGCGTAAAATATTTTTATTCAAATGAAAACGCCCGTAAGAAAAAACCATTCAGGGAGATTTAATTATTTAAAAAAATCGCCTCTGAGGCACTAGTGATGCTAAACCGCGTACATTACATAAGGAAGAGTTGAACGAACAAACTGCGGATATGCTGTCGTAAAAAGGACATAAAGCATTCGATTAAAAATTATGATTTTTTTCTTGCTTCTTGGAAACAGACAAATATTTCATTGCCCTTGGCAGGAAAATTGACAAACATCATGTTGGCAATTTGTTAAAACAGAAGTTTGAAGTACTTTCTTGCAAAAAAATTGTATGATAAAATAATTATAGGTATACGTAGTTTTTCGTTTTGTTTATTTTGTTTAAACTAGATTGTACATATTATGTTTCCCGAGCAATTCTTATTTCTAAAGAAAAAAAAAATGTTTACATATAATGCACTTCATTAAATTATGCTGGTATTAAGGTGCTATTAGGATCAGATTGTGAAACATTATTAAGGTTTGGATCAGCACGAATAAAATATTGTTTATAGATTAACCTCTACCAATAAGAGAGAATACTATTGTGTCCAGAAGCATGTTTCCACCGACCTCTGTATATTAAGGCGAGTTTGATTACTTGTGATTTTACCATTGTGATTAAAGCAAATATAATAACTTTAATTCATATTAGCCTTGAATTAAAATATTGATCTGAGCTGTTTCTGTCACTCTAGCTTTACTACTGTCAACATGGACGGTAAATACTTTATAATAAGTCAACTAACTTTACTATGACTTCTGTTTCTTGATCATTAACTGTGTCACTACATTACGTATTCATGTATTCAGAGTTAGGTCTAGTTTTGATTTTCCTCCGTACATTAGCTAGCACCTTACATCTCATGCTACTCATATCCTCGGATACGGATTATTTAATTGAATTAATTAATAACAAAAAAATGTATGGTTACTCAGTGCCGGGGCGTGAACCTTGAGCTACTCCTTTACTAATCAGACGACAATGTCCCCAGTCTCGTGTCACAATAAGTTCTACTCTGCATTGAGAGTTAACAGTGTTAGCTTTTGATTTTGCTTACTCGGAAAATAGTTGTATTCTGGATGATTATGCTTTAAAAGTAAAATGTTTGTATTCTAATTTTTGCTTACTTAATGTGGTTGAACAATTTGGGCATATTCTTATTGAATGAAATAATTAAAACTCATGTTTGAGTATGGTTGATTGGTAAAATTTCGAGTCAATGGTTGTGAAAAGTCTTTGTTATTGCAAACTGAATTTGAATCTTTTGTAACAGGTTATGTCTGAAAGGTTTAAAAGTCATGACTAAGCCTAAAGAGACGGCATTATTAATATCTTAATTTAGTACCTATGTATTTTGAATTTTTGCGTCCGGAACCAACTTTTTGTAACGTCATTAGTCACAAATCGCATGTTTCAAGTGAGATCCTTTTTACAAATCTGGCACTCAAAACTGAATGTATGTCTCGGTTTTTACAACATTTGAATTATTTCCTATTCTAATAATTGAAATTCTTAATGAGGAAGTCTTGCGTTTGTGTATCTTCTGCTGAGAGGTAAATTAATACAAGAGGGACCGCCGCGCTCTCTTCCTCCTACTCACCGCTATGATATGCATGATCGTTCTTTTTATTAATGTAGTCGACGTGATCCGTAGCGCGTTGCTGATGCTCTGATAAATTGTATCCGATGAGGTGCTGCTATCACCCTCGAGATTTTTCACTTCTCACCAGTACACCTATTGAATCGGTGAATTTGAATGTAGTTCTTTTTACACGACGCCCAGACACCTCCATTGAAATAAAATAGACTAAGAAAGAAAACTGCGTTTTCTTGTCGCAAGGAGTCATGAATTGGAGTCCTTGTCTTTCATTTTCCTTCTGAGTAAATATATCTACGGGGTGATTAAAAAATTGGGAAATCCGTTAGCCACAAATAATATGGACTATTTTAGGGGGGTCAACTCTATATAAAGAAAGGTGTTTTTTGTGCATAGTGAAATTGGTTCTATTTGGATGAGAACAAAATTCAAATTTATTCAACCATCAAAAAGTTATAACCAAATTATGAAAATTATCAGTTTGGGTTTTGGCTGCCACATCTGTACTCTCCGCTCTACAAGAAAGTATAGTTGAGGTTGTTGGCATCTTCTGCCTTTTCTGCTCCGTTAGCTTCTCACCCTAATGCGCTGGTGTGGTTGCTTCTGAACAAGGTTTCCTTTTGGTGCTTTCTTTATTGGGAAATAGCTCTACGGCTTTTGCCCAGTCTCTTGTGGATTAAAGCCTTGTTTGAGCAGCCATTTGATCGGCTTCCTAACAGCTCCTGAGAGTTTTATTAAGATATGTCCTCCAATAGTGAAATTTTCCCAATGTTACTCATTTGAAAAGGTCAATAACGTCACTATACATTTCTCTTAGAAGCCAATGACAATTTCAACTGGTAATTACCCGAAAACGATTTGGCAACCATACTTCTCAAAAAATCTATTATCTCCATGGGGCATACTTAGCAGTCAGGGTTCAAAGAAGACTGAAATATATATTATAAACTCTAAAAAAAACTAATAATTTCACTCTCCATCATACATTATTCATACAAAAGGTCGTTTTTCTCTATTTCTCTAATTCAATTGAGATTTGTCGTTGTCAATAGATGAATGAAGATTATTCAAAGTATTGTGTAATTTTCTTTATTATACACATTCATCCATCCCAAAGAAAATATCTTAATTACCTCCAAGATAAAAAATGTATATAATTAAATCTGTTGGAATGTCACCTCGATTTTATTGTATGAAAATACTTTATGGTCACATTATACCCCATTTGTCTTTGCGAGTAGGATGCGAATAACGGCTCAGTAGAACATTTTTAGATGGACATAAAAAGTATTGCTATTCAGACGTAATATCTGATTGATGAGTGTTTGCTATTAACTCTTAATTACTCTTTTATTAAGTCATAGAACTAGAAAAAAGATATAAAATACAAACTTCATTGTTGTTTGAACCCTGAAGCATAGTTCATGTACGGCATTCTCTGCCACTCAACTCATTTAAAATTACTATATACATACAGGGTGCGGCGCGGTAATGTCCCATTTTGAATCGCCCAGTGTGAAGCCGCACTTCTAATTAGCCAAGTTCGAACAAAGTTAGAAGATGCACAAACTACTAATTTTTTCGATTCAATTTAGCTCAGTTGTCAAAATAATTTTATCAAAGCAACAGAAAGCTTTTTGCGTGGAGAGTTATTTTTCGAAAAATAAGTGTATCGTAGCAGTACAGCGGGAGTTTGACATTGCACACCAAACTGTAACTCGATATGCGTTAATGGAGTGACAACAACCCTAGGGAACTTCATGAAAACCCCCTCCATGCAGATCGAGTTACAGTTTGGTGTGCAATGTCAAACTCCCGATGTACTGCTACGATACACTTATTTTTCGAAAAATAACTCTCCACGCAATAAGCTTTCTGTTGCTTTGATAAAATTATTTTGACAACTGAGCTAAATTGAATCGAAAAAATTAGTCGTTTGTGCATCTTCTAACTTTGTTCGAACTTGGCTAATTAGAAGTGCGGCTTCACACTGGGCGATTCAAAATGGGACATTACCGCGCCGCACCCTGTATTATAACCAAACGCCGATCATTCTGGCAGTGTACTCGTAAAGGATAGTGGTGGATCGAGTTCCAAACATCGGTAATTTCAAAAAGTGAGGTGAGTATGTGTAGTCACAATTAGTGATACCACTCTTGGGACTAACACAAATGCGATATACTACCAGAAGTTTAAACGATGCCATAGACAATCCAGTCTAAAATGATAAAGATCTATTGCATTATGTGGTTCACTCAGGATGTTGTGCAAAAAGTGTTCTGAATTATCTTCCAATTGCAGTCTATCTCAATGCAATTTGTTGGTTCACAACAGTGGCTAATCATACCATGGTCGCAACCCCTCGTGAGTGATATGATGTAGGCGCTTAGCAGTGCGCCAGGCCAAGTTCTTCGATTTTCCGACAGTATTAGATGTTATCCGATTTAGTGGCATACATATGTAATTATGTATTCTTATGTACACAGTATATTTCTTTTGCAAAATATTGAAAACTTTCTCAGTGGATCTCAGTGAAGAAAACTTGGGACAGCTTTCTTTGTTGGTTAATGTGAAATGTACTATGTATTTGAAAAGCTTCTGGTTGGGTCAGCGTAATGCTTCATGAATAAATAACATTTTTTTGCTTAACTTTTTTAACAAGTAGGTTTTATATGTCATTCAAGACGGCGCTTTTTCCCCTCCATTCACTGGAAATCCATAAATAGTCAACCCATTAATCTAACCCAGCCCGTGATAACCCAACAGTTTCATTTCGAGGGTTTGGATTTGATTGGTCACACACCAAGTCCTGATCTTGCTGGACGTTGCTTAACATGAGGGACCTGACGAGAACATGTCCTTACCTTCGCATGACCATGTAAAGTAGAGTAGTGGCGAGGCAAGGCTAGAGTTCCGTTCCGATAGTAATTTGTTACAATGGGATGGCTTGCTGTTTACTCGCGTCTCTTGCCCATTTGGCTGCCTGGTTGCACATGGCTAATCTTCACTTACATCACGTCCTATCCCAATCTTACGTCCTAATGCCTCTACTATCTACAAGCATTAACCCTGGCCAACTCACGTTGTACTTTTATATTTGATTATTATTATTTAAAATTGACATAGAAGTTGAAATTAATAAAACAATTCATGCATTAAATAATTGCTTAAACTGTAAGTATGTTCATATGATTTAATTGTGATCAAGAAATGATCCCTTCAAAAGTTTTGTGGTTATCTCAACGTTATGGTTATAAATATATATTATACACTAGCGGGCGCACCCGCTTCGCCAAACCATCACACCACACACACACACACACACACACACACACACACACACACACACACACACACACACACACACACACCACCCTTGCATCACACACACACATACACACCACCCATGCATCACACACACACCCACACCACCCATTCATCACACACACACCCATCATCGCTGATTTCAAAATGCCGAGATTTTTTATAGCGAGTAAATCTGATAGAATAATGATGCAGCAAACTAGCCTATATTTTGGAAACGGTTTGTCAAATTATAGCAATAATAGGATCAAATGAAAGCCTGTGATGATTTTTAACAGTTTTTACAATAAAAATTTTAGGTCATTTTGACTCTGTGAAAAAACGTGAATACTATAAAAAAAAGATAGAACAACCTGGCTAATATTTCGAGAACGGTACGTCAGAATATGGCGTAAAATGGATTTAATGAAAGCTCGTTTTACCAAGATTCTCCTTTGTCCTGCACTAAGACGAAGATAACCAATAAAATTGGTAGAAATTGAGATCATTAATACTACACAAAGAGGCTTGGAATTTTTCTGTAGATCTGGTATTAGATGTTAAAACTGTCTAAGTAAGTACTTAGTTTCAGTTTGACTTCTAAATAATACTTATGTTTTCTTAAAAGGGTTAACGCTGATCTCAGTGATGTTTATTCCTTGGATTAAGAACGGTTTTTATAACTTTGTTACTTGTACTTAGGATCAAGTTAAGATGATTACCTACTTCTTTGACATTTCAGTGATTTTCAGTGATGAGTCTTTATAGAGAAAGTGTTTAGATATTATAATATTCATAATAATGAAATATCCTGTAGTGTATTGTTTTTGTATTCCATTGAAATATGTTTAAGACGTATTAAAATATTTTTTACTATTTTTTATAAAAAAAAATAGTGTTGTGGTCTTTAGCTGTGGTCCTAATTTTATGTACCTTTTAAAAGTGTTTGTTTTCTTGTTATCTTATATCTTCATATATCAGTTTTCTTTTGTTGTGTGCTACAGCTTAAGCGTTGTGAGTGCAAACACCAAGTTCTTTATCACCTAAAAAAAAGTCTAAACTTCCAACTTTGTGACATCATGCCAGGGACAAAAGACTTTGTAGGAATAATTTATTTTTAAAGTAATTTATTTTATTTTTAATGTTAAATATCTGCAATTCTAGTAAATAATTAATTATACTAAAATGCTCAATTTTCAATACATTAAGATTTTGATACCAAACTAAAATTAATATTCTGTTGTAAATGCTCTAACGTTTTATTTAAAAAAAAGTATGGTAAAATAAGATATTAGCATGTTCTGTTCGTATAATAAAACATCATGGTTGAGACCTCGGCTCCGCAGATGGGGGTCTACGGGTTCATGGGTGAGTAGAGCTACCATACCAATACATACTCGTATATCTAGTGGAATCTAATAGCTTTGAAGTATTATAAATTGATTGAAGTAAATAAATTTCAAAAGTAAAGGCAGAGAGGAAAAGTAAAATGGTTGGTCAGAAGTACCACTCCCGACTGGTCGTACACTGACCCAGCAGTTTACTATGGCATCTTGCTAGGTCTGACTCTTTTGTTATGACATGATTTTACTTCTTGTTCTTGTAAAGAATCAAATATCATGAGGATAATACCTAAATTGTATATAGCAGATATACAGAGTCCGTCAAAAAAAGGGGCCACTCAAAGTATCTAGAGAACGGATGTAAATTTTGAAAAATGCTAATATACGTGGTGTACCACTATATCAAGGGGGAAACATTTTTTTCTGGGTTTTGATTTTTTATCATCACCATGAAAATTTCATTTTTCAATATGGAAAAGCATGTTTTAACATTTTTACAAAAAATTGATTTGTTTCAAAAACTTTAAGTCCATTTTCAAGATATTTCCAATAGCTCCTTTTTTCTGGTGGACCCTGTATATTATTTATACAATTGAAAACGTTGGTCAAAGTTAATTCTCACAGCCTTTAAATAATTAGATTAGTTTCAGTAGATCATAAACTATGCCTTGATTGGAAATCACTGTACCACATCCCTATGCTCCACTGGTTATCAGGCGAAGGCGATTGCCATGAAGAAAACCAGATGATTCATATTTTGGTATTTAGCTAAAGTTCTAAACTAACTAACTTGGCCGAATCTAATTAGTTTATCCTTCTACTCGTACATACTACCAATAATCCTTATTTATAATCCTCGATTATTAAAACTAAGAGTTCCTTTGTTCCAGCAGTTTGTATTGGTGCCATTATTATGTGCTCAAATTCTCAAGTAAATGTTCAGGATATTCTTATCACCTTTCTCGTTCTGTGTTTATAGCATAGAATCCTCAAATATTTTTGAGGATTCGAACCAACGAATCCCCACGCTATCTGGATTACCAGGACAATTCATCTGTTTTGACGTTTTTTGGAGCATACACCTTGATTTTTCTCTCTCTCTCTTATGCCGGGTCCACACTAAGCGAACATTGTTAGCTAACAATGGTTCGCGAACAATGTTTTCCGCACTTTTTGATTCGCGAACATTGTTAGCGAACATTGTTCGCGAACATTGTTAGCTAACAATGTTCGCTTAGTGTGGACCCGGCATTTACACACACGCTTGCAACTTGACACAACACAATGTTAAATATTGATGCCGCATGCGGTATTCTAGTCACGTCTCCGCGCCTCAGAGTGATGGACAGAGGTCCTCGCTGCGGACTAGACTTGTCACCTCTCTCTCTTATCTCTCCGGACCTCTCTGATAACATCACCTTTTTCGTTCTGTGTTTGTAGCAGAGAGGTAAGGAGTAAGGACGTTGTCTTCGGATTGACCGGAATAGGGACTAGCATATTTCGCCATTATCATGCTAGGACCGTATGCACATAAAATATACCTAATCGCGAAAGTGATGAATAAAATCAGATTCACAAGTTTGAGTTGTTCCTAATTTTCCTTAATTTAAATAATCACAAAATTAAGACATAAGCAGTTCCACAGAACCAATACAACTATTTTTTATTCCAAGTGTTTTTCACAAAATTAAGACATAAGCAGTTCCACAGAAGTAATACAACTATTAATTTTATTCCAAGTGTTTTTTTATGTGTGAAGTTTTTCGGTTCATACTCGATTAAATAAATACTTTTTGATAATAGTGCAGAGATTGTTTGATAATAGTGCAGAGGCTTCTAAAATTATTGCTTTTTGTAATATGCATCGTGTGATTCTAAAATAGTTAATTGTGTGTCTAAACTTCCTTATAGTCTTTGATTCTTGTTTACGAAATTAAAAAATGAAGAAAAACACGGCCATTTTCTACTCAGTAAGCTGTACCTTAATTTTAGAGTTGCCTATCTTAAAAAAAATTTGAAGAAAAGTCCTTGGTCTCATCTACACAATGTAACTTCATGTCGGCTTGCATGTTTATAGCATCATCTGTTTAAGTTAAAGATTAATCACGTGAGAAAAGACATCGCATCACAATTCGTAGCCAAAATGTCTGTAGTATTATTTTTTGTATCCGAAATCCCTAAAAATATTACTTTGTACTAAAAAATAATAATGCCAAAATTATTTTTACATCTCCTAATATTGATGCGCAAACTCTTTCATTTGATTCTTGTTTTAATTGTTTCTCATGATGATCAATATGATCATGTTGTGTCTTCCATCCGACGGACGTTGATTTTCATCGTGACTTTGACCTTAGTGTCACATTTCCACGTACCTCCTCTATCCTCTCTCTCTCTCTCTCTCTCGCTCTACTTTATCATCGTTTTAATCGAGTTACAAAATTAACTAAGCATGAAATTTAGCTCTTGTTTTTTTCGTCTTGTGACAAACCTATGAATTTTATTTTAGGAACTCATTCACATTTTCAGAGGGAGGGGGGTTCCTCTGATTTTGTTCCTTGATTAGTTTTCTGTCAAATATTTTCACTTTGTAAACATTTTTGTCGCGTTAAATCATTTCATTGTCAGTCGTGAAGGGTAGTATGTACATGTTACACAGAACCACTTCATCATGTCCTGATTTGGTCATTTGGCAATTAAAAAGATGTTGTTGTTACTCACCATATTTGCACACTTCTGAAGTTTGTACCAGGTATTTGTCTTTACACCTGTAATAGACATGAATCAGTCACCCACTCTGTATGAACTCAATTTAATATGGCCATCCTACTCATTATCCCGAGAAATTTAAAATTCTTTGCATTGGAATCCATAAGGCATCCACGAAATTCAAGATTAATTACCATGGTAGTACTGTAAGCTGAAAGCATAATAGAATGAAAGTTAGGGACGGACTTTGCTCACCTGGGCCGATAGTGTAAAAATACTGTGAATTGGCTTATTCAAGACGGGGGTTTTAGTCTCCCAATGGCTGGAAATCGTACCAGCTACCAATCGTAACCTCACCAAGCATGGGTTGGGCCGGAATTTTCAATGATATGTTTGTTAAGTATAACTACTGATAACTGTTGGAATGACTAGTGAATGTGCCTTCTTATTCGTATGTTTCTGTGTGGATTTCTCAATCAAGACCGAATCAGTGTCGCTTGGAGAATTTTATAAATTGGTACATTTCAATCATAAACATACATCGTGGTGAGAGCATGTGAGTGACATATTTTCGATTGGTGTCAGTGCCGAAGGTATGGATGAAGAGCTCCCAGAGAGAGAGAAATAGTAAATATATTTTACTACAGACTGACATCATTGTGATGCTTGCCGTGAGACACAGTACTGACAAACTTTAACATTTTTAAACATTTTTTTTCTTTTTTGTTTCTTGGGATGATTCAAGGTTTGTATAGATGGTTGTGGATGATTCGACTTGAACCTCGAATGGCTGCAATTGTGATGTCTTTCACCATCGATTTGGGAAGGTTGAAATCTTTTCTAAAACTTTCAAAGAAGACTGGAATTGTACCTCTTGCACCCACTAGAAGACCTATTACAGATATATCCTGGATGTTGTATTGATGTTTGAAGTATGGAGTGCATGGTTCATATATAGCTTTTTTTTCGGTGTTGACAGATTCTGCTTGATCTTTAGAAGTCTCCATTCGTACAGTAGGGTCTAGAATAAAGCCTTTGTTCATTTCGGTTTTGTAGCACCATATATCTACTCTGCGGTTAGAGCCACCTTCAGCCACACAATGGATTTCCTCGTGAACTGTCCAACCTTGCTTTTTCAGTTCTTTTGCAATGATGGTTCGAATCTCATGATGACGGGCATTGCGCAGCAGATCGCCAGCATGGCAAGAGCCTAGGACATGGGAAAGGGTCTCTCTCTCACTGCATCTTCTGCATTGAGGGTTGTCCGTAGTACTCCTGCCAGGTATTGATCTGACCGCGATAACATTGCATGACATTTTTAGAGATGTAACCCATTCTGAGTTAGTTAGGCCATCTTTATTCATGATTGCTTGGTTAACCGTTGGACAATCTTTGAATGTATCCACACCAATGCCTTTCTGTGGTAATCTACTCCAGGAATCAAACTCTTTTTGGCGTAGTTTTTCTCGCATCACTTTAGTAGGTTTGGTTTTTTCTTTACCTTGCAGTTCTTGTTCCAGTTCCACCTTGTCAATTCCCAACTTCTCCAGACACTGGTCCATTTCTTCTTCCAAATCACGACAGAAAGGAATGAATTTGTCATCACTGTTCAGCAATGACAAACAAATGTTGTAGTGTTGAAGAAATGTTTCCCAGGATGGTTTTATAATTTGGAGACCTCTGAATTTTTTGGGAGCATACAACATGGCGTTTGGGGTATCATGAGGCAACCCAATGATTGATTTCACTGTGGTTCTGATCATTTTATTCAAATCTTCCAAAAAGCCTTGTGGTATTTTTCTCAATGGAGCATTTTGAAGAGAGTATATTAGACAAGGCCAGATGTATTGATTGATAATCGTGATCTTTTGGTGAGGGTACAGCATTTGAGTAGTCATTAGGTTCTGAAGGTCATTGTTGAATTTTGAAATACATGTCATGTTTACGAGTGGAAGTTCCTCATGACAGAAGTGCTGTCTCAGAATTTACATATCTATGCTCTTATTGAGGATCTAGAAAAATACGGGTGGTATACGATAGTCCTGAACTTCACGTCTATTCCCCTTCAAAACAGAAGGGGGGAAAAAAATACGTGTGCCATCCAGCCTATGAATTTATTCTTTAATATCTTAGAAATAATGGTGTAGGTATAAGGCAGGACTTACATTCAGATTTTTTTTATTTCTTTCCCATCTTCCTGCTTTTGGACAATGTATCCTTATTGATTGATAAGAATGTCCTGTCAGCATGTCAAGGCTACACCACTGATAACAATTGCCTGAGTCACTTGTGTGTAATCTGTAAATCAGATCAGGGGAGATGCTCCCGTCCTGAGAGGTACATACATGATTATTTATATCTGGTCCCTCGTAACATCAATTTCTTTTTCACCTACAGTTAAGAGCATTGGAAGAGAATGCCATTGGCATTAGCACCGCCCTTAATCAAGTTTTGTTTTATTTAATCTCATTTTCTGTATTGTATATTATTCTAGGTAAATGAAACTTGATCCAATATGTTAAATAATAATAATATGTAGGCAGAAAAAATTAAAGTTTTAATTTATTTAATATCTTTGACATTCTTTAAATATTTTGATCCGAATTTGCTGCATACATTGGAATAATATTTCTAATATAAGACCTTTAAGTGACGATATTTAAAAACAAAAAACATCAACAGAAAATGGCCTATTAATATATGACTTACTTTTGCACCGCTTAATAAACCCCTGAAATTGAAAGTGAATAAGTTGATGTTTTTCGAATTTTTATTTAAACAGATATATTTTGTAATAATTTTCAATGATTGTTTGCAAAAATTCTGTTTTTTAAAGCCTTCATTACTCTGGTAATAAGAAAACAGTGTCAATCACACATGTGCAAAATCTCTTCTACTCGGGTTGCAGAGAGTGTATTACACTCTGGCCGTCTTATTACTGTCCAAGTCTTTCTTCAAGAGCATTTTGAATTGGTCATTAGCTTTTTTATGAACTTGTTTCTTTTTTGAAACACTATTTACCTGATCTTCTCTTTAAAGTAAAATAAAATCGACATCCTGTTTTATCAACTTAATAAGTTCTTCGGTATAATAGTTGCTTCTATTCCTCACCTTTGGCTTTCAGATTCACCTATCGGTCTAGACCCCAACTTAGTAATTTTTATATTCATTTGTAAATAATGAATAATAGAGAGAGAGTGAATAGGGAGGGGTTTTATAAGGTAAATGGGGCTAGAATTTATATCAGGTTCCAAAATGTCTATTGTTTTATTGTAGATATTTTTGTGATTCTTTTTAATTATTAGGTCATACTAGTTTCCTAAATGTGAACCGAGTTGATAATTGAAATATTAATTATTATTAATGATTTTTTCTCATTATAAGTTTCATCACGCCTGATGTTCATACACCAGGAAAGTAAATGGGACCACTCTGATCCCCTGACCTACCAGTGATGACTGATTAAATTAACTTTTATTGGCTCAGGTGGTGCTTCCAGCTTAATAGTTCTGTCCTTAATTGTCCGATTCATTGCATGGGAATTCGTCTTGTTGTTGGTCCAGTCTAGTCGTGAACCACCTACTTTGTTCAGTAATAATAAGATTTATATTTATGTTATTTAATTGTAATATTATTTTACAAAAGATAAGATTTATAAAACTTGTTTATTATGTCCCATTAGAACTACCGACTAAAGAGTCCTCTTACTCCAGCAGTTGGTTTGGCGCAATAATTAGGTATGTGGTCAAAGTTTCAATTGAATGACTACAAATTTATGAAAATAAAACAATGTATTAATTTTTATTGTTTATTAGTTTTAAAATTAATTTTTCATTTCAATCTTTATCAACGATTAATATTTAAAATCTGGAACTATTAAACCGAGAGTAGACCAGCAGTCAGAGATATAAAAACGTAGTGGACTAGCAAAACCTCCCAGTTAGCCTTCTTGAGATGAGGGATGGGTGCAAAAAGCATCCGAATATGTATAGAAATATCGTAAAATTGTATTTATATTATAATAGTAAAATTTGAAAATACTTTGATGTAAATCCCTTTGATATTAAACTCATTTCAGTGGTAATAAGTTAATACCTCAAAAATCGTTTCATCAAAGACATACAAATAACATCATCATCTAGTTATACTTAACCTGGTATTACAAACAATCCTCTATATTAATTTTTGTATTTAGGTATGTAAAAAATATGAATGAGCTCAAAAAAATATTTGTTTGCAAAATGTCAAGAAAAAATTAAAGAAAACGAATAATTAACATGAAAAACAATGGGGTGATTATCTTTGAATCCCCAAAAAACGCCACCGGATTTCTCATCAACAATAAATAAATATAATTAACAATGAAAGAAAAAGAAAATCATCCTTGATCTTCCGACGCGAAATATAAAAATTAGAATTAATGTCTCACAGTGCAATTCAAATCTTTAATCTTGCCTCGTAAATCTATCAATCCCATAAGTCTGCTGTTAAATACGTTTAAGTCCAATTAAT
This sequence comes from Bactericera cockerelli, assembly GCA_024516035.1. NCBI lineage: Eukaryota > Metazoa > Arthropoda > Insecta > Hemiptera > Triozidae > Bactericera > Bactericera cockerelli. The sequence goes on along the minus strand of CM044955.1, from coordinate 30,678,859 downwards.
TTTTTTGTTAACCCTCTTTTGATTTGTTTACATTTTATTTATTTTTTGCACCTCTAATTTCTACTACTTCCTTGTTCCTTGAATTCTCGGGCGCTATCGCGCTACAAGGGTTAACGCTGACAAATACCTCACGCCTTAATCACGATATAAATTATAAATCCCTGTGGACCCTGGGAGATCCTACTGGTTTTGAATTAAATAATCCAAGTTCAGGGAGCTAATTTTCATTTCATGAAAATTAATTATTACTCTTGAAGAATGGATTTATTGTAGGTGTGGGTGCGTTCATTCAATGCTTCCCAAGTGAATCACGTGTGTGAAAATAGTTTTTTCCGTCATTTGCACAGCTCTCGAGAATCAGCCCTACTTTAACCTTTATTGGACTAGAAAAAAATTCGGTACCTTCGTGTTCCAATGAAAGCGAAGTTCCCCACCCTTGAATGATTCCTTATTCAAGGGTGGGGAAGAAAATTTCATAATCATTACCTCCTCTAGGTATACTAATCTTCAAAAAAGGAAATGACGATATTGGAGATATATTGTCTGTTTGTGACGCGATAGCTCTGGAACGGATGTTTAAATATGGACATTTAGGCGAAATTAATAGACGATTTATACCTCTGTGACGCTAAGTCTCTGATTGCGTACTGTCTTAAATAGGGAAAATCGATTCTAAGCAATGACTGAAGCTATCGATTTTGTCTATTAATTTTGCTCCTAGTATTAACATACAGTACAATTGATGCTCTGTTTATACTGCAAAAATAAAGCTAAAGGTGACCTCTCACAGTATGTAGTAGGTCCTTTTGGGGGTCTAAACTTTGCTGTAGATGGACCACTGTTTTTTTAACATAATTTTCTTGTATTTTTAAGAGAAATGGCAAATTCCATTATAATAAACAAACTAACAGACAAACTTATCTGATAAATGGTCGAGTTATTACCAAGATCTTCCTTCGTTTAAAGAATCTGAATGAGATGTACAATTTACAGACCATTAACAAATTTATCCAACGTTAATATTTGTAAAAAATAAAATTTTAGATGAATCAATGAAGAAAAAAATGGAAGTATCTACTACTAAGGGTAAGATTTAGCTATTTAAAATATAAGGTGAGTAAATTCTGGAAAAACTACAGAAGAGTGTAAAACAGTTTCTTATCCATACAGTTGCACATCCGTAATAATATAAGGTACCTATCGTTTAAAGGGTGTTCATTTAGTTTTTATAAAATAATATTGCATTGCATTAAACATAGGTTTAGGACGCTACAGACTTTCAGACAATATGCAAACCTTCATTTTTTTATTAGAAAAAACAACCCTCAAAATGATAACATATGACGAGGCTAATTTTCCAAGCATGGAACAGTGCAAGAGCAAGAAAACAGTGCAGTATTGTTTTCAGGTAATTTGGCCCGTTGACAATGTATAAAATGGTCGTCATAGAATAGTCTAAATTTAAGTGGTGACGTCATGTGCGAGTGTATTTTAACAATGTACTATGTCATCTTGTTTAACCCGTCACTGCTGCATCTCCTCTGCATTATTACACTGCTGCTTTTCTATTTGAAGATGTGAATGTTACGAAATTAATACCTACTAGAAATGATGTACTGAATAATGTTTTTTATGTTTAATAAGATATAGTGATGCGTAAAAAAAAAAAAAATACTAGAAATAAGGAGAGGTAACCGGTCGATAATAATTCATGCAGTCTGAAGAGAATTTAATAATAATATACATAATCGAAAAACCACCAACTTTGCTACACCACATACAATACGATTCATTCTTACCATGTGTACTCGTACTATTATTACATAAAATGCATCTCTCATATGAAAAAGGATGAACATCCATTCATTGATTCAACTTGTAATTTTGAAATTAGTTGGGCGGGGGTTAAACTAGAGTGTGCCAGTGTGTAGATCAAGTGTTTTCGGCTCTACTCCACTTGGTGTGTTGAAATACGGAAGTCTTGTGTAATAATATTCCTTGGTGAAAGACACATTTATAGCTCTCTCATTTCTTTCTTAATTAACCAGCGGAAAATTCTAACACTCACTTGATTAGCGACAAAAATGAAAACCGCTAGACCCCACATCGATTTTTCTAGCAGTGCGCGGTGGTATTTGTAACTACGATATTTTGTGAGCAGAATTATTGATGTTCATGTCTATACATAGTTTGGGTAGATACAATAATAATTCCTTCTTTTAGAATGACCGTAGGCAACGTTACTGAGTGGTTTAGACTGTTTAGAGCACTAGAATTGCAGGCACGTTGACTTGGGTTTGAATTCCAACGCAGTCGGTAATTTTTCGGCTCTGTATTTTGGATGGTAGTGGCTCCACACTTCCACAGCTTTTATATGAGTAGCGACCGGTGCCAGAATTATGGCCACCTAAAATATAGGTCCTAAATACGGAAAAGTCCTATAATTTGGGATACCTAATGAAATTGTGATATTGTTCGCGCCACATTTTAAATTGGCGCGAGTGTAGAAAAGATTACAGATTATTTATCAGCTGACTGTCCATAACGACAATATTTGTTTATTTTGAATAAGAAAATTAGCTAGAAGCTTTTCTCACCTCTTCGCGTGTTCTCAACTCTCTCTTTCAAAAAGTCACTAATTCTTAACATTTTCGTAGTTTTTTTCCACTATATTTTCCATAAAATCAATAATATATTTTGCTGTGTGAAACTTTAGAAACCTATTAAATAAAAACTGTTGATTTCAATAAACATACTTAATTCTTTCATTTTTGTAACCAGCCCTTTTGGCCTCTAGAGGCACCTTTTCTTTTCATGGTCCTTCGAGCCGGATACTTTCATGTTCCTTTTGTCGTTTAATAATTTATTCGTAGTGAATTCAACAATATATCGTAGCAGTTTCATACCTATTCGTAGATCTTTCAAAAACTATTCGTTGAAGTGACCTTTTTCTCAACACCATTTAATTCGTAGTGCCTTCAAAATAAATTATTCGAACTTAAACCTATTCGTAGTACCTAGTGTCTCATTCATAATGTCAGAAAACGAACTAAAAGTGCTAAACAATAAAAAAGACTATCTATTTTCTTTCTTTCAAGAACTTTATGATCTTAGTAAAAAACTTAAAAATCCTAATGATCAATCTTTATTCAAACGTAAAGTTTTATTAATCAATTCAAATTTTGCTGAATATTCTAACTTATTGGATAAAATTAATCAGTTGGAATTAGGTCTCAATGTTGATCGCCCAACTGGATATGGCGATTTGGAAACCGTGGATACTATGCGTGGCTGTATCAAGTACGCAGAGTCAATCCTGAACAAACCCAGCCCCTCCTCCCCATCATCTCAAAACGCATCATTCAGTAATCCAGCTGAAAACATTCGTCTCGAACCTCTTCAAATTTCTTCATTCTCTGGAAATATAAATGACTGGCCGCTATTCTACAATTTATTCAAATCCAACATTCATGAGAGAACTGATTTGCCAAAGGCTCACAAACTGCAACACCTACTTTCAAAACTTAGCGGTAGAGCTCTCTCTGTCTGCGCCGGCATCCTCCCCACTGATAACAACTATGACGTCATTTGGAAAAGTCTCGTATCAAAATACGAAGATCAACGTCAACTTGCGACTCACTATATGGACATCTTATTTCAATTCAAACCTCATAAAAGTGAATCAAGTCACCACCTCAGTTTATTCGTCGATAAATTTGGATCCGCTGTCGCTGCACTTCAAGCTATGGATATTCCTGATCTTCAAGACTTCATTTTATTTTACATCGGCAACCTGAAACTTGATGATCAAACTCGTCGGCTGTTCGAAAGCTCACTGGATTCAAATGAAATTCCCACCTTCAAAAAACTTCTCAAATTCGTAGAAAATCAAAGCAAGATCCTGTCACGTATTCAGCCCGACCCATTTATTAGTAGTAGTCATTATAATAATAAATCTTCAGGGTTTCATTATAACAGGTCAGCTATGAGTAACAATAATAATATTAGTAGTAGCAAAAAAGAATCACATACTTTTTTGGTAGAAAATAATATCTCTTGTTTAATGTGTAAGTCAGATCATGCGCTATTCAAATGCGAAGACTTTCACAAGCTTATTCCCCAAGATAGGTACACATTCGTTAAACAACACGCTCTTTGTGTTAATTGCCTAGGTGGTAAACATCGAGTGATCGATTGTAAATCAAAGCATGTTTGTACCAAATGTAGGTTAAAACATCATTCTCTATTACATTTCTCTCAAAATAATTCTGAGAAGTCTAGTTCAGAGCACAAAAGCTCACCTACTTACAGTGCTAATAATAACAGTCAAGCACCCCGGGTTCGAACCCCGGAGAGTGAATCACAACCTCACGTCTCACAGAATCACAACCTCAAATGCTATCAGAGCGTAGAGGACAATCATAATAATAATAATACTGTGTTGTTAGGTACTATTAAAATTAATGTATATAATGTATACGGTGTGTCCAAACAAATGAGATTTTTATTAGATAGTGGCTCTATGAGTAATATTCTCACTAAAGATGCTCTCGATTTTCTTCAATGTCCTCTCCTTCCGTCTAATGCTAATCTTACTGGCCTTGGTGCTAATTCAAGCCATGTCCATGGTCAAGTTAGATTTTCCTTTTCATCCAGATTTGATGACAGAATAAAATTTTCTGTTCAAGCTCTAGTAGTTGATAATATTGTCGATAAATTACCTACTCTGCCCATTGCTAGTTCAAAGTTATCTTATCTTAATTCTCTCTCACTTTCAGATGATAGCTACATGTCTCCTGGTCCTATAGCAGGTATTCTCGGCTCTTCTGTTTATCCTTACGTCATTCTTGGCAACCTGGTATCTGGCTGCAGTGACCAGCCTGTAGCGCTTGACACAAAGCTCGGTTACGTTATTTTCGGAAACGCCCCAGTGCAGGATTCTGTCGGTAATCGTAACACTCGTAGTAAGAAATATTGTATGTTTCAAAATTCTTCTTTCGATCACAAATTACAAAGATTTTGGGAATTAGAATCTTTACCTCCTCTTCTCAATGAGGAAAAATTCAGTCCCGAAGATCAAGCTTGTGAGAAAATTTATTCCTCACAAGTATCTCGTAGTAGTGATGGTAAATATGTTGTCCCTTTACCTTTTAAAGAGGACCCTTCACAGCTGGGGGACTCATTCTTATCTGCTAAGAAAAGATTTCTTAGTCTAGAAAAGAAATTGAATTCTTCCCCTGATCTTCATTCGAAATATAGCCAAGCTATTACCGAACTTCTTGACAAAGATTTCATTAGTGAATGTTCTGATCAATCAGATATCTCAGGCTATTTCTTACCTCATAGATCAGTGGAAAAGCCCGATAGTATTTCTTCTAAAATTCGTATTGTCTATGACGCTGGTGCTAAAACTAGTACCGGTAAGTCCCTCAATGACTTATTGTATTCTGGTCCTAAGCTATATACAAATATATTTCGTGTCCTTCTTAACTTCCGATTGTTTCCTTATGCCTTAAATGGAGATATCACAAAAATGTTTCTCCAGATCAAGGTAATGGAAAACTATTGGAAATTTCAGAAACTTATTTGGCGATTTTCTCCCAATGAACCTTTGAAATTTTACAATCTCAAGGTAGTAGTATTTGGTATAAAACCCTCTCCCTTCTTAGCTCTGCGCACAGTTCAGCAGTTGGTCTTAGACGAGGCAGAAAATTATCCTCTCGCTTCGAAGAATATTTTAAATAACCTTTTCATGGATGATTGTGTTGCTTCTTTTTTAACTAAAGATGAAACTATTTCTTTCTACAGGGAAGTTTCTGATATGTTTCAATCAGCCGGTTTCATTTTCACCAAGTGGACTTCAAATTCGTCTGACGTCCTCGCAGCGATTCCTCCTTCTAATCAACTAGCGGAAATGATTTCCTGAGACAAAGATAATCTCACTCTTAAAGTGCTTGGTATGCATTTTAATGCAACGTCCGATGAATTTTTCTTCAGAATAAATCCCTACGTAGGTGCATGTACTAAAAGAGGTATGCTATCCTACATTCTATCAATTTATGATCCCTTGGGTCTAATCGCTCCTGTCGTAGTTTTCGTAAAACTCCTAATAAAAGAGTTATGGCTTTCTCGTGTTGATTGGGATAGTACTCCCCCTACACACATAGTAGATTTTTGGAATACTTTAATGATTCAATTACCTTCTCTTCAGAATTTATATTTTCCCAGACATATCAGTGTAGGAGTAGGCTGTACATTTCAGCTAATTGGTTTCTCAGATTCGAGCCAAAAGGCTTACGGTGCCCAAGTATTTAGTCGAGTATCGTTACCTAATGGCGAAATTCACGTACGACTTATTTGTTCAAAATCAAAAGTTGCTCCCGTAAAAATGGAAAGTATTCCTCGACTAGAACTTTGTGCTGTTCTCCTACTGTCCGAATTAATGAAAGTTGTAGCCGATTCCTATAAAGAAAAATACGAAATTAATAAATTATATTATTTCACAGACTCTAGTGTTGCATTGTGTTGGTCTCATTCATCTCCTCACCTTTTCAATGTTTTCGTTGCAAATAGAGTGAGCAAGATACAAAAGAATCTCGATGTTTCAAATCTCTTCCACATTATGGGGACTGAAAATCCCGCAGACGCATTGTCGCGTGGCCTACTTCCTGAACAACTATCTTCTAGTTTGTTTCTATCTGGACCCTCTTGGTTACAAGAACCAGAAAAATCCTGGCCTATTCGTTCCGACTTTACTATTAAAGAAATTCCTGAGGTAAAATCCTCTGTTACTTTGATAAACTTAGAGTCTCAAGATAATAATACATTGCTTAAAATGTTTACTCGTTGTTCTTCTTGGTCTAAACTTCTTAATGTGATGGTTTATGTATTGAGATTTCTCAAAAAATTACCTGTTGGTCCGACTATTACAGCAAATGATCTTGATTCAGCAGAAATATTTGTTGTAAAAGTCTTACAATCTTATTTTTTCTCTGAAGATATTGAGAAAATTAAAAATAATTTAATTTGTAGTCCTTCACTAAAGAAGTTATGTCCTTTTCTTGATAATAATGATATTCTTCGAGTTGGTGGCAGAATTAGTAACTCAAACTTATCATTTGGTCAACAACATCCTATTTTACTTTCCGCTAAACATCACGCAGTTACTTTAATTGTAGATCAACTTCATTTGAATAATTTTCACACTGGTCCTCACCTTCTCTTGTCACTATTAAGACAAAAATTCTGGGTGTTAGGAGCTCGCAACTTAGTTAGAAAACGATATCAACTGTGCAATATTTGTTTTCGGCATTCTCCTAAATTTACATATCCACTCATGGGAGATTTGCCTGCTTCGCGTGTTTTAGAATCAAAGCCCTTTCTTAATACGGCTTGCGATTACCTTGGACCTATTAATATAACATTGAATCATCGTCGTGGTCAAAGGTCTCAAAAAGCTTATATCTGCTTGTTCATATGTCTATCCACGAAGGCAATCCATCTAGAAGTTGCCTCGGATTTATCGACTCCTACATTCCTAAACGCTTTCAAACGCTTTCTTTCTCGTCGTGGTCCTATAAAGACAATGCTTAGCGACAACGGCACTAATTTCGTGGGTGCTAAGAATCATCTGGACCAAGTTTATAATTTACTCGAATCTGATGAATATAAAGATCGATTTACGCGTGAATTGGCAGAGCATAGAATTATTTGGAAATTTAATCCGCCCGCCAGTCCACATTTTGGTGGTATTTTCGAGTCAAATGTCAAGTCATTCAAAACTCATTTCAATAAAGTTATTGGTAATCAGTTGTTGAGTTATGAAGAATTGACGACTCTTGCCGTACAAATAGAAAGTCTGTTAAATTCCAGGCCTCTGTGTAAACTAAGTTCCGATCCAGAGGACTGTGATATTTTGACTCCAAATCATTTTCTAAAACTAACTCCTCTCTCTGTTATTCCAGCGATTGATTTTTCCGATGATAATATCAATCGTCTCTCTAGATTTCAATTAATTGATAAGTTAATACAATCATTTTGGAAACGTTGGTCCTTTGAATATTTGACACAATTACAGGTGAGAGAAAAATGGAATTCTCAATCACCTCCTATTAAGCCCGGTATGATAGTACTTATACGTCAGGAAAATACAGCCCCTCTAAACTGGCCAACTGGTATTGTCTCCGAGGTTTATCCTGGCAAGGATGGAATTGTACGGGTTGCCTCGGTGAAAATATCTAAAGGTGAATTTAAACGTGCTGTATGTAACTTATGTCCTCTTCCTTCACAATGAAAAATATGAGGTCTAAAAAAATGGCTTAATTATTATTTCAATTTATTTTCCTATCTTACAACTATTTATTTCAAATATGCAATTTTTTATTAGGATGTAACTGTTATGTTGTATATTTTCTTACAGGAACATCTTAATAATTTTCTTTTCATTTTGGTTTGTTGTGTTGTTTAAAAATTAACTCTTTACAGCTCTTTCTTTTATTCATGTAAATGAATTTTCTTCTAGTTGTCATGTTTCATGTTTTCTTTAATATTTAAGTGGCAACTAACCACATATCAAGGTATTAACATTTTGTTGAAGGTTTAATCCCTTTAAATTTTCAGGTATTAACCCTTCAAAGCTGGGGGTATGTTCGCGCCACATTTTAAATTGGCGCGAGTGTAGAAAAGATTACAGATTATTTATCAGCTGACTGTCCATAACGACAATATTTGTTTATTTTGAATAAGAAAATTAGCTAGAAGCTTTTCTCACCTCTTCGCGTGTTCTCAACTCTCTCTTTCAAAAAGTCACTAATTCTTAACATTTTCGTAGTTTTTTCCACTATATTTTCCATAAAATCAATAATATATTTTGCTGTGTGAAACTTTAGAAACCTATTAAATAAAAACTGTTGATTTCAATAAACATACTTAATTCTTTCATTTTTGTAACCAGCCCTTTTGGCCTTTAGAGGCGCTATTCTTTTCAGATATAATAACACAAAGTCAATTATTCATTTATTTAGAATGACTGTTTAGGGGTATTCATGACTGTTTGTTTGAAAGTATGGATGTTTTATATTGTTATGAAGATATGCTATAATTTAGATTTTCCTCGTGTTGCAGACCCCGGCCAGCCTAGACATGACAGGCTCATGCGAGCGGATTGACATCGGTCACAACTGTGTGGAGGTGGCTTGCGACTACACCAAGCGGAAGCATGTCCTCCGCCTCTCCTCTCCCTCCTCCAGCTCGGAACTCCTGCTGCAGGCTGACGACACGCTGACGATGGCGCACTGGATCCGCGACCTGCAGGCGCACGCTATCTCGCAGAGCGCCAGCGACAGCAACATCTCCCCCTCCCCCGCCTCCAGCTCCAGGTCCCGCAAGCTCGCCCCCTCCCCCCGCAAGTCCTCCGCCACAGACGCCACCCTGCCCCCCTCGCCCAAGAGCAAGACGTGGAAGGGGAGGGTGGCCAAACAGTTCCGCCGCATACAGGCGGGGCGGGGTCTCCCAACTCCCCGCACCCCCCCTACCCCCCCGGCACCAACATCGGGGTCCCCCTCCAGCACTGCATTACCGTGAGTCCAGTTGCAGGCCTTGCTACTTCAACCTACAGGCCTTGTCAGTCTGACAAATAAATATTACCTTCCGAGAATGTAAAAGAAAAAAAAAATCGATTATTTGTGTCCTAAATCTAAAGGCTTAAAGTATCATATGAGGATTGGTGGTCCGAGTTCCAAGTATGGCACTATGGCAAATATGTATGTCGTAAAGCTAGTTTGAGCGAATATGTATGTAGTAAAGCTAGTTTGAGCAAATATGGCGATCTGTGTGTCAGGAATTCAGGATAAAGGTGATCTCAACCACTTCTAGAGAATAAACTGGTGTGAACACCAGACGACGTTCTATTGCCAAAACGTGAGCTGTATTTATTTATAGAAACTTCTGAAAATAAATCAGACTGTAAAAAGCTAAAAAAAAATATATAACTAAAATGCTTGCACCTGATATACTCTGACCTCACGGTTTTGCTTTCTTTGCAGTCTACGTTCTCAGAGTTCGTTCCCCTGATAGTTGAACTATGCACGAGCGTGGTGGAATCCAAAGGATTGGAAATCATAGGAATATATCGGTAAGTAATTCACAGTAATAGTAAAATGGTTGAAGCAACGGCTATAAAAGCGAGAACTCTCTTTTTCCAAAGCATATCAAATTCAGGGCGCTTTGTTAACCAAGTTAGTTTTTCAGATACATCCACAATTAATGTGAAAACCCACCATTGCGAGGCGATCTGCCTTGAAAAAAAAAAATCGAATACAGCATTGCTATTTATTAGATGTAAGTAATGTAAGATTAAAATAAAAAGCAATGAGATTTTTTTTTTTTTTTTTTTTTTTTTTTTTTTAATCAGAGAACAAAATGTTTTTCATATAAATATCTATCTTGGTTAAAAAAAATCCTGTTCAAGTTGACAATTTCTGTGAAGTTATTGCCTAAAATGAATGTTCTGGTATTCTCATTAAATATTTGTTTTTTCTGGATATTTGTTTTACCCTAAAACACCTTTATGTTTTCACTATTGTCTACTAGTGGGACGAAAATTTAATTTCACCGGCGCGGCGTGTGACACTACTCGCCGCTAGAAAGTCAAAGAGGCGTAAGTGACAAAAAACGAAAATAGATACTATCACACTGGCATACTGCTATTGAAAGATACTCTTGGTAGCACGAACAGGCGTATGTGATTTCTAGACCCATGTGAAGATATTGATTTTTTTATGTTTGGGCGTATGTGATATTTGCGGGGAAAATTGCAGCACACACAGGCTTAAGTGCGCTCCTGAAATTTTTGATAAAATCACTTACGCTTCTTTGACTTTCTAGCGGCGTACTCATACTCTATTTATAACCGAGCATTGAGAGTGTTCCCGCACACAAAAGCCGCAGTGTAATGTAAGATTCCTCCTCCCCAGGGTTCCTGGCAACACCGCAGCCGTCAGTTCCCTCACCGAGGCTGTCAACAAAGGTCTGGACCCTTCAGTCCTCGAGACCGATCCTCGCTGGTCAGACGTCAATGTGATCTCTTCGCTCCTCAAGTCCTTCTTCCGTCGCCTGCCCGATAGCTTGCTCACCACGGAACTCTACCCTCACTTCATCCAGGCGGACAAGATAGAGCACCCTGCCGCCCGGCTAGCTACCATCAGGAAGCTGGTGAGGATTCTAACTTAAAAAAAAAAAATTAGAAGTGATCCCTTCATTTCTAAATAAAATAAAGGTACTAAGACGCGCTATACATTGACCCTCTCTTTTAAAACTAACACCTCCTCGATATTCTCTGTAGTACAGCTAAAGCTTCTTATTAACATACAAAACAGAATAACAAATACATATTATGTTAAAAAAGGAAAAACTTCTGAATAACTTGAAATTTACCTTAAAATCTAAAGATCAAACTTTTGTATCAAACTCTAATTAAACTTTGTAGGACAAACCTAATGAATACATGAGAAGACTTGTTTCAGTGTGGTATACATTCTTGACAAAAAACAAATAGTGGTAAAATACTCTGAAATCACAAAATAAAATCCTTTAATTCTATGTCTGTTTCTAAGGCGGCCACAACGAGGACCCTAGATCTTGGTCCCACGGGACTCCGTTGAGGCCGCTTGTATTTGATAACATAATTAGATTTGATACCCTTATAAATGCTTTTTCAAATTGAATGATTTAATCTGATAATAAATTTTCATCATCTTTAAACGGTAAAACTGTATAACCTAAATGTGTCAGCAAGTATCACAATGTAGGTACTCGTACTGCAGATATCTGACTGTTTAATTCTATGCAACAGAACCTCCTCTGTGGTGTAACAGTTCAGACAGTTGTGACTTGCTCCAGGTCCAGAGGTCGTGACTTTCTAGATTCATCAAATTCAGTCGCTTGCCAAGTGACAAATCTAGGCTAGGTGAGGTTAATCTGTGTAGCAGCAGCTGGTGCAATTTCCAGCGATTTGAGGGTAAAACCACCGTCCTGATTATTAATTCCGGTAGTAAAAAGTAAATCTGAATGACGAAATACCCCATAAGATTGTCTAGCTGGGGGACGTTAAACAGGGAGAAGACCAGTGTCTCGCTAGAGGACTATAAACAGAGAACAGACTAGCTAACCTTTACTAGCTTGCTGTTTCCTAAGGGTTTAATGGCTTACAGAGAAAAGTCCAAGTCCTCATGATGGTTGATCGCACATAGAAATATGTAGTTCAGGACGAGCCAACTTTGAAATAAGGTTGGCTGGAGACCATCACTCACCCCTCCAGCTGTAGCCAAGCTGGTTACAACAACAATAACAGTTGTGATAGAAATGCAATGTTGTATTGCAGGTGCACGAGCTCCCAGAGCACCACTTCCAGACCCTCAAGTACATCATGCAGCACCTGAAGAGAGTGGTGGACAATGCAGAGGTGAACAAGATGGAGGCCAGGAACCTGGCCATTGTGTTTGGGCCCACGCTGGTGCGAGCTGGCGATGACAATATGGTTACCATGGTAATTTCTTTTTTGTTTTCGATTTTTTTTTTTTTTTTTTTTTTGTGTCTCATCTTTTTCTGTTTCTTACTCGTAATACCTAGTAACCAATACTAATATATAATATCTTCATTCTCCTTATAGCTAAATCTCTTTCCTTAAAATAAATATTTCATATGTTTCACAGGACTAGGCCCTTTCTATTGTATCTATGAATTAAATTATAGTTTCTAGTATTTAAAATAGCTTGTAAGAAGATGACGTTGTATATACATTCAAACATGAATATTTATTTACAATAAAATATTTAATAATAAAATATATAAATAAATTTTATTAATGTCATCAAGTGGTTTTTAACATTTCACTTGAATTGTCCTCAGACGGGAAAAAGGTAGTTTTTTATTGCTCTTTCTGAAAATTGGTTTGTTGATTAATCAAGCCGATTACTTGCGTCTGTTCCTCAGTTAGTCCTAGCTGCATAGTTTAAGTAAAACCAATAGTGCGTGTTGTAAAATTTTATCGCAATAATAGAGCTTTTTGACTGCACATGACTATTTGATTATACAGTCGACCTTGGATGTAAGAGAAAAATTTCCAGGTCAAATTTACCTTTCTGTAAGGAAAGAAACGTCTTCATACATACGAGAAGAATATATCCGTTCCCTTGAGTACTCTTATATTTAGGTTGGACTGTACAACAAAGAACCAGTCGTATATACTCACACCCTCTCCCATCACCAGGTAACAGATATGTCGCACCAGTGTCGCATCGTAGAGACCCTCATCCTCAATGGGGACTGGTGCTTCGGTGAAAGTGACTCCCCTAACCCCGCGGATGGGGACCCCTCCTCTCTTCTAGCTGAGCATCACGCCTCTGGGAACCAGAGCCTGCTGCTCAACAACATCCATAAGATGGAAGGTAAGCCAGAGCCTGCTGCTCAACAACATCCATAAGATGGAAGGTAAGCCAGAGCTTGCTGCTCAACAACATCCATAAGATGGAAGGTAAGCCAGAGCCTGCTGCTCAACAACATCCATAAGATGGAAGGTAAGCCAGAGCCTGCTGCTCAACAACATCCATAAGATGGAAGGTAAGCCAGAGCCTGCTGCTCAACAACATCCATAAGATGGAAGGTAAGCCAGAGCCTGCTGCTCAACAACATCCATAAGATGGAAGGTAAGCCAGAGCCTGCTGCTCAACAACATCCATAAGATGGAAGGTAAGCCAGAGCCTGCTGCTCAACAACATCCATAAGATGGAAGGTAAGCCAGAGCCTGCTGCTCAACAACATCCATAAGATGGAAGGTAAGCCAGAGCTTGCTGCTCAACAACATCCATAAGATGGAAGGTAAGCCTGCGAACTAACTAAGAGAATCTTGGTCGTTTTTATTTATTTATTTATTTACACTTTATTAGGTAATAGGACATATACAATACAAATAATTACAAATGAATATACAATATAACAGAAGAAAAAAATAAAGAAAAAATAAATAAATATATACATAATATATGTCCTAACTAAAGGGCGGGGTTATTGCCTTAGGCAATCTCTTCCACCCAACCCTTGTGTGTTTTGTGTTTCAATTATTTTCTCATCGCTCTTGTGATTAACACAGACATAGTCACCCAGTAGCGCACGAGGCTCACACACACGATGAACTGGGTTTGTATCCCGGCTGAGAAAAACATTTTCTGTTCTCTATTTACTTTACTAACCCTCTACTTAGGATGTCTGGCGTCCACGCATACCACCTACGTTAAAATTAGTACCTAGCTATTTGTGAGAATTATGAGCAAGAAATTAGTTGTGGTATTGTAACACGCACATTGATTTTTCCTCCCCTTCAGGTATTCAGCAGTCTGTGTCTGCCAAGGACATAGTGTCCAGTATTCTGTTCGCCGCCAACAGGAAGATCAACCGGTCCGTTTCGTCCAGCAAAGCTTTCGGCCAGACCCCCCTTGCCCCCCTCTCCATGTCTGCCTCCACGTCCAAGATCGCAGGCTCCCCCCCTCCCCCTGTCCTCACCACCTCCCCGCCCACCTCATCCAATGAGGAAGGGGGGGCCAGCAAGACCCTCCCCCACCCCCACTCCCCCGTGGCCAAGTCCATTAGCCAGTCCGTCCTGCTGTCCGGCAAGATAGCCACGTCCCTGCAGGGCGAAGGTAAGATCCAGAGTCAAATATCAAAGTGTTAATCTGTGTAGATACCAAATCAAGTCTTTCTGTCTGAAAATACTCACTCGGCACAAAAGGGCATAGCAATACTTCTGGGACTAATTCTTCTTTTGTTCATCTGATAAGCTAAGTTTTCATTCATCTTTTATTTACCTCATGTGACCGAGTATTAGTTTCCGAATAGTCCCATGTTAAATGTGAAAGTAGGGCAAGACATGAAATACATAATCACTGTCTTTGCTCATAGCAATTATCCTCTCAGATGGCCGGAACATAATATTTTCCGCTTACTTGACGATCGTGATTGAGTAAGACATCATCACTCAAGCAGCGTGTTGTTGATCTAGAAATGCGCTCAGGTGAGAGGATGCATGTCCTCAGATATCATCCTGGTACTGCTTCAGAGGAATATTCCATGAGTTGCAACAGATTGAAGAAAAAAACCGATAGGAGCAAGTAAAATTCAAGAATAAGTTACTATGATTTCTTTATGGTGAGCAAGAACCTCTTCATAATTATTATGGGTGGCACAGCATTACTAAGAGCCTACACTACATTATTTTCTTGTACTTTAATAAAGTCTCTGGTGGTCGTTATTCATTTCTCCTTTCTCG
>CM044955.1:30629457-30663440 GCA_024516035.1 Bactericera cockerelli | reverse complement strand
ACACACACACACACACACACACACACAACACACACACACACACACACACACACACACACACACACACACACACACACACACACACACATACAAAATGTCATTTAGGTTTGAAAAAAAACCTGAATATTTTTTGTCGCCCATCTATTTTCTGGTCTTCCCCGGCGTAGCTCAAGAATGGCTCATCAGAATTTCGCGATCAATATGTCAAATGAAAGCCTAAACCCTTGCCTAAAACTTTCTCGCTCTGAGTTGATAGGTCGTCACTTCAAATTTCGAGAAAAAATGTCATTTAGGTCAAAAAACGTGAATATTTTACATGTTACCCATCCATTTTTTTACCTTACCCGGCGTAGCTCAAGAACGGCTCATCAGAAATTCGCGATCGATATGTCAATTGAAAGCTCGAACCCTTGGCTAAAACTTTGTCGCTTTGAGTTGATAGGTCGTCACTTCAAATTTCGAGAAAAAAATGTCATTTAGGTCAAAAAACGTGAATATTTTACATGTTACCCATCCATTTTTTTACCTTACCCGGCGTAGCTCAAGAACGGCTCATCAGAAATTCGCGATCGATATGTCAATTGAAAGCTCGAACCCTTGGCTAAAACTTTCTCGCTTTGAGTTGATAGGTCGTCGCGACAAATTTCAAGAAAAAATGTCATTTATGTCAAAAAACGTGAATTTTTTTTGCGTCACCCATCCATTTTTATCCTTACTCATTGTAGCTTAACCTCAGGGAGATATAGTCTAGCCTAGAAGAATTTCCTGATCCAAGCGGACCTATGTGCAAAATTTCAGGTTTCTCGGTCAAACGGTGTGGATTTGTATAAAGAACATACATACATACATACATACATACATACATACACACAGACAGCTTTCTTTTATAGATATAGATTAGGAAAGTAAAAAGAGAAAACTACACGCGATATCTACCGTTGCTTCTTTGTTCCAAAGAAGATTTCTTCACTGCCAATTTAGATTTTTATGCTTCAATTCCAATCTCAGGACATCCAGAACTATGATTGTGGTTTGGTGTTTGGTGGAACGCATAACAGTTCACCACGATCACAACAGTGTAATTTACCAGTGGACGATAAAACGGATTACCAGAAAACATTTTCATATTACAATTCGATCCACTAGGTACAAAATGTAAATACTCGTATTAGGTACCTCTTTACAGATACAAAGAAAATGTCAGCGTCGATGGCACAATACAGACATACACCAGTTCTCGCCCTATGAGTGAAGTTAAGTAACGTCCAGCAAAGTTAGGTCTTGGTGGGTGACCACTCTAATTCGAACCTTCGGGATCCTGGCTCTTTCTGGTTCCACCCAGGTTAGGTGAGGTTAACTAGGGTGGCTGGTTTGAGCGAATGGAGGGTAGAACCCCGTCTCGAATGATCTAGAACCTATACGTGAGAGTATAAAGAATTTCTTAAAGCACTCATGATTATGCAATACTTAAGGAACCAGAACGCCATCCTTCACTGATGCAAGGAAGAGACCTATGAACAGACAATGTGAACTACAAGGAAATAGCTTGGTTTTGAAGACCTAAATATTGTGTAAAAGTTTTTTAACCTATAAAATTACCATCCTTTTATTGCCTTCGTCTAATCTCTAATACTTTTCTTTGTAATGTTGTAACTTCTTCGAGTTGGTAACTTGCATTGTATAACTCAAGTATACAAGTAATGAAAGAGGTTTTTATGGTGTCCTCTTAGCATGAAGGGAGGTTGATACATAAAAAGCTTTTAGTATGTGACTTCTGTAATTACCAGAGCAGGATTCGAGGATTAAAAACTGCCTATAGTTGGTTCTGTCAAGTCATATAAATATTAATTACTATTTTTTCGTTATCCACTAATAATTAATTAGGTATACCTACACTGCAAGCAAAGCCTTAGCCGTACATTTGCAGTTTTTCATATATGTAAAAAAGATAATACATAGAACATTCTGCTTTAATTTGAACCAAGCAGTCCAGCAGAACAGTCAGGTCAATGGCCTAAGCAAGGAAGAAAAAATAACCCCGAATAAAGAAATAATGGATGTATGAGCAATGACCAGTATAAGCCAATTCTGGCACAGTTAGAGGGGAAGGTCTCTTGAGCAACATACTAAAAGTCCATGAGGATAGGTGTGGAGCTAGCCAAGAGGGAGTGTTTTAAAGCTCTCCCTTTACTTGCTTTGGCTAATAACTCGAAATAGAAGGCATGGAGCAAACAATTATTTCTATACTACCTTACTGTCCTTTATATAAATGGAAATTGACGAACAAATAACACCTCTGTAGGCTCCAACTATGACTAAAAAAAATACACGTGGACTACTTATGGAAATCAGAAAGTAACGACAAGGTTGTTGAAAACAGTGTGTAGTTTACATTCCTTGTAAATCTGAAACACTTCCCATGAAGGCGAGGACATCACCATTTTCCTTGGTGTTAGATTCAAGCCAGCTTCTGTGGCGTAACAGTTATGACTACTTCCCATAGTCCAGAGGTCCCGAGTTCGACTCCCGGTTGGGGCAGACTTTTCGAAGAAAATTCTGTCCCCTCCAAACACTTGAGGCTGGCATTCCCGGCCCTGCCCAGGCTGGGTGAGGTTAATTTGAGTCGCTGGGCTATCCGTTCAGCTCACTACAGTAAACCAAAACAATGAAAACACCTATGGCCCTACACTTTATTTCTTATATTTACTTTTCTTTTTTCCACCCATTAGTCTATTTTTTTGTACCATTTCCCTTTACTATATTGTTTAGAAATGGAAAACATGTATCATTGAATGGCTGAGAAATGTTGTTTTACAGCATTCGATAATTCTAATTATTTTAAACAATTCCTTGAGATGCAATGAGTAGGTAACATACTACACGCTGTGTTCAACTGTTCACCAGAACGCAGGAACTTGTCTATTCTATCGGACAGTGTGCATAATGTTAAGTTGTGTATCGCTTGAGATATAAAGAAATTGATTATTCCTATATATTTTCTTACCATACCACTTAATCTTTCTATTAGATACCTACCCGACATGAAAAATAATGTATCTTTCAAATTGATTTAACTTGCCTCCCGTAGGATTTCATATTTCTTCTTCATACATAGAAACAATAATGAACATACACAGACAAAAAAGTACACTACCCCAAGATAATGAAAAACACAATTACAACACAAGACATGCACATCACATCCAAAACAGCCAACACAATATATGGACAACAATCGGCCCAACATTACGGAATAAAATTATACAACAAATTACCTGAACATTTAAAATTTGACTATATGCTCTGTACCTGTATCTTACTATCTAAAATTGTAAATAAATAAATTCTTGCATTGTGAGAGGAATCTATTCTATTCAATACAGCAAGCTGATCTCTTTACCCATTTTTGATAGAGGTTGATTGCTAAAAAACTCAAACACAAAAGGTTCAACATATGTAGCCATGTGATACTTGATAATAATGATTCCGTGAGATAAGCCGGTGGAGGAAGGATTTATGGACGCCCAGTATATAAAATGCAAGGCTTCATGTCCAATGATCGTGTATTGTGGTTTGAAAGTCCTGATTTTGAGTTATTCAGGACGAGAGTTTTACTCTCCAATCCCTGGGAATTGTACTTCACCCAGCCCGTGTTGGTTCGGAAACGCTATCTTCACGTGTTTTTTACTTGGGAGGTAATAGAGCAGGATTGAACTCGAGTCCTCTAGAGCAGGAGCTGTAGTCCCAACAGTTACACCGCGGAGTAATCATTTGTTCTGCAGCACCGGTACACTTCTTTGTTTTAATTGGGTTCTCTGCTCCTCCTGCGTTTTCAATTTACATTCATCCTGACCTCCAGCTCTCACTAGGTGAAATGTGCACTAAATCAAAACCTGAGAGAAGTGGCAGTACTACCGAGTCGTGAAATATCAGGCCGAGATGATTTACTATGTGCAAAATGACAGGCGCTGTCGTTGTCCCCATGATTTACAAGACGCTTGGACTCTAGACAATGACTATTCACTGCACGGCGCATCCTTCTCAACTGACAATAACAGTTAACGCAGTCGCTTGCATGCCTCATCATGTGACGAGTTGACGAAGCACATAAAAGGCCAATTTATAAAATGAGATTTTTTAACAAAGTTAAGGCCCGATCCTTAAGGAAGATAATTCCGTGGTCATTAGGACTGCTCTTGATCAAATTTTGTTTTCGTCTTTCGACCAAACCATAACTGTTACAAGGGACTTTTTTTCAAGGTAATTTTTATAATTTGGCATACATGTTCCGTACTGTTGTGAAAGCATCTGTTGATGGACCATCTCAGAAACCAATTTTGACAATCTACATTACCTATAAGTTTAGAATTATAATCAGTCTTTTTTTAATATTATTACTCCGACATATAGGTCATAATTATGAAACAGGATTAGATTAATCTAAACGAAAACCATCCCTTAACAACAACACCGCACATAGTCTGAGTTGAGTGAGTTAATGCCGACCTCCATGGCTCAGTGGTTAAGACCATTGGTTGCTGAGCCGGAGGTTGCGGGTTCGAATTCCGGCCAAGGCGGAAAATTCTAACCGAGCTTTCCGTTTCCGGAATGGCATGAATGTAAAGGCCATGTGCCCTGAAGTAATGCGAAAGCGGTTCCAGGGCACAATAATCTTTTCAAAAAAGTGATAGTGTCCACTTAGAATACTTAGATTAAGCTAATACTGTCTCATAATTCGGCTCTTGGTACTTTGATTACTTCGAGCACGGAACAAAAGTTAAGCAACGTCCAGCAAGGTTAGAGCATGAATGGGTGATTATTCAAATTCGAGCCCTCGTGATAAGGTTAATTTGAGAAGCTGGTTCGTGAGTATACAGCGAGTGGAGGGTAAAACAGACCTTCTGAGGTTTATTTGTGTTGCTGTGGTCTGTGAGTTTTCAGCCACGGTCGCTCAGGAGGGTATACACATACACATTTATGCAATCCATAATGTACTTTTTTTTTGGCATTGTTAGGCAAGGCCATTTCATACAGCCAAATCCATAATGTTATCCTTGCATCTAGTTAAGTTATCATATTTGTGTTAATCACTTTCGTGATATCACAACTACTCAAACTCGCTTTACTAAATCTATGCTGAAACCGGGACTTGAACCACCGACCTCCAGGTTACAAGTCCGCTGCCTTATCGATCAAGATTATTTATTTTGTCATTTGTTTGTTTTTTTTTTCCTTTCTTTTCTTAATGTTGCCTGTTTGTCCTCCTAGTAAAGCTTAAAAAAAAAAGCTACTGAGGTCGGATTGTCCTTGCATCTACTCACCAGCTGCAGCAGGTCGTTCTCCTTGGGCACGACCAGCAGGTGCAGGTAGGCGGGGGAGCTCTGGATGAGCGCCACCACGGCGGAGTAGGGAAGATCCGCGATGGTCTGGCCGTTCACCGAGACCACGCGGTCCCCCGGCATGAGGCCGGCCGAGTGGGCGGGGCTACCGGGCCGCACCTGCTTGATGAAGATGGTGTCCAGAGGCTCGTCCCTGCAGCCGCGCGTGCGCAGGCCCAGTCGCCGGTCACCAGCCAGCACCTGGTGGGGGCAGAACGAAACCAACGAATAAATAATAATAATACCTGTTGAACAGGTGTATATTTACGGACCAAGCCCTATATAAACATATAACAAGATTACAAATCTTAATATATAAATGTCAAATCACTGACTGACCACTGACCACTGACTGACTGATCATCGCTCTACAGCCCAAACCGTAAGTCCTAGGAAGCTGAAATTTGGTAGGTAGCTTTGTCTTATAGTCTAGATGTGCAATAAGACGAGATTTTTCGAAATTCCCACTACAACGCCTGCCATTGGCGAAAAAGGATTTTTTGCTCTCACGGTCATGCCTCGGCCCGCAAAGCGGGCGACAGCCCGCTAGTTCAAAATAAAATTATTTATCAAAATTCCATTATCTAAATGTATCACAGATCACAGGCAATAATAGTGAGAAATCAACAAAATTCTACATACGTCACGAGTGTAGAACAACGCTTTAGGCCCATTTTTAAACAGGATTAAATTTGAGCTAGCTAAGCCAGACACGCCTCTAAAAAAACAGAAAAAAGATGAGTGTTTCACAGCCTTTATAATGTCATAGTCATAAAACCGGAGCTTCTGTGGATGCTCGTGATCTGTGTTATAGCTTACCATTTCGTAGTATGCCTCCCCTCTGATGGACAAGAAATGACACAATACTTCCCATTTAGGTGCTGGGTCAATACGAGAGCACTGGAAGCAATCCCTTATAAACAACTGTAACTATGTTTAGAGTACATTTTTTTGTCGAATCGCGGAATCAAACCCGGGACCTTCTGCATGGCAAGCGACCTCTCAAGTCGGAGTTTCAACTAATCAAAGCGCACTAGAGCCTGAGTTAAGGGATAGTGTTCACTTAGATTAAATCTTATCCTGTTTTCTAATTCTGCCATAACAAAATATTGGCTTTGCTTGTCGAGTGGTTAAGGTGGTAATCTGGTTGGTGATCCAGATAGCTTATAAAATATATTCAAAATTTTGTTTCATTTGCCTGGTTTCAAGGGATACCTTCCGGTGAACTCGTGTTGGCCCAGCACCTAAATGGGAAGTATTGTGTCATTTTTCGCCCATCAGAGGAGAGGCATACTACGGGATGGGCAGGCTTCATGTCTACGAAACAAAAAAGTATATGAAACACTCATATTTTTTTTGAGAAAAATATTAAGTTATTATATTTGTTTTAATGACAATCGTGATGTCACAACTACTCACACTGCTAAAATGAGAACTGTACTTGGGACTCGAATCTATAGGCATACTCGGAAGTAACAATTAGCTCTACATCCTGTTTCCTTGTTATCAACAGTTTAATAACTTTTCAAGAAATGTGGTAATAAAATCTACTACGACCATTTAGACTGTGTCTTACCTAACTTTCAGAGAGAAGCTCTAGTAATGATAGAGAGCAGGCTATAGAGTAAGACTTCTCAAAGGATAGACGTCACCGAGATTCGTCCTAGTTCCGGCTCAGAAGAATCATGAGGACAATGAAACACTCCAGTGTCTCTGTCTCATAGGTCAACTGCAATCTACTCATTCGTTCCAACATAAAGCCTCTCCGGCTACTCCTAACATCCTCCGAGATAAAAGCGCACTTCCAATTCAATGAAATACGAAACGTGATTGCAACAGTTGTAAGTCAAGATACTCGACGGAGCTATCAGCGAGTTACAGGTTCGAAACTAGGATCTGGTCAGTATTGGATAGTACTGTTCATGCTGGTTTCTGTAAATTGTAAAGTTTTCTACTCTTTTAATGTGTGCCAAACTGACCATTTTTCACTTTGCAGGAATTTCTTCTTTTGAGATTGTGAATACAAATAAATAAAATAGTACTTCATTTATTTTTATTTATTTATGTTACAATGTCTCCTTATTTTCTAGACATTTTACAATTTATTGATAGATTAAGATGGTAGAAAGGTACAATATTGAAGGTATGAAGAAAGAAGTATAAAAGAAATACATAGGATATATATCTAAATTTAATACATGAGGATGAACATAGATACGTAGGTATATTTAATGTTGGAATTCCATGTTCAGTCACATTTTTGTTAATTTTGTGTGGATGTAGTGTTGTGTGTTCTGTATATAAGATTTTGGATTTATATATTTATTAATTAATTAGGTAATTCTCTTAATATAATTTGATGCATGTTTTCTTTAAATGTGGGAAAATTATCACTAAAATCTATTTGATGATATTTGTTTGCATTGATCATTGCTTTTTCAACTGTGGAAATAATTGATTGATTTTTGATACTTCGAAGGACACAAGCTGTAAAATTAGTTAATATAACATGTTAACTAATGTAATAATTATAAACAAGCAATAATGTAACAATAAAATAAAAAAAAGTTCCTAACCAGTCTGGTACTCTCCCTGGCACCCACTTATTGAAGAGACAGGTTCCTAACCAGTCTGGTACTCTCCCTGGCACCCACTTATTGATGAGACGGGTTCCTTACCAGTTTGGTACTCTCCCTGGCACCCACTTATTGATGAGACAGGTTCCTTACCAGTTTGGTACTCTCCCTGGCACCCACTTATTGAAGAGATGGGTTCCTAACCAATCTGGTACTTTCCCTGGCACCCACTTATTGATGAGACGGGTTCCTAACCAGTCTGGTACTCTCCCTGGCACTCACTTATTGAAGAGACAGGTTCCTTACCAGTTTGGTACTCTCCCTGGCACCCACTTATTGAAGTGACGGGTTCCTAACCAATCTGGTACTTTCCCTGGCACCCACTTATTGATGAGACGGGTTCCTAACCAGTCTGGTACTCTCCCTGGCACCCACTTATTGATGAGACGGGTTCCTAACCAGTCTGGTACTCTCCCTGGCACTCACTTATTGAAGAGACAGGTTCCTTACCAGTTTGGTACTCTCCCTGGCACCCACTTATTGATGAGACAGGTTCCTTACCAGTTTGGTACTCTCCCTGGCACCCACTTATTGATGCGACGGGTTCCTAACCAATCTGGTACTTTCCCTGGCACCCACTTATTGATGCGACGGGTTCCTAACCAATCTGGTACTCTCCCTGGCACCCACTTATTGATGAGACGGGTTCCTAACCAGTCTGGTACTCTCCCTGGCACCCACTTATTGATGAGACAGGTTCCTTACCAGTTTGGTACTCTCCCTGGCACCCACTTATTGAAGAGACGGGTTCCTAACCAATCTGGTACTTTCCCTGGCACCCACTTATTGATGAGACGGGTTCCTAACCAGTTTGGTACTCTCCCTGGCACCCACTTATTGATGAGACGGGTTCCTAACCAATCTGGTACTCTCCCTGGCACCCACTTATTGATGAGACGGGTTCCTAACCAGTCTGGTACTCTCCCTGGCACCCACTTATTGAGAGACGGGTTCCTACCAGTTTGGTACTCTCCCTGGCACCCAGCTATTGACGCCCTGTGACATTACCGTCATCAACTTTGCCTACTTTTCTCAGAACTCTAGTCTGTTATCTCAGACTCAAGAGATATATGCATGCAAGTAAATACATGTGTGTCTCAGAGACAGTGGAGAGCTCATTAAAATAGTCATGCATTTTTCTCGTCATAAATGCACTGTGCATTTTTATTCACATGCATCTTTGTTTTACTGTCATTATGGGTAGTGCAGTAGAGAGGACAACGCAATGGCCACAATGCTATGTGCATTGGTAACCTCCACTCAATAAAATACAATCAATTGAGCGCACGATTAGCTCAGTGGTTGGATACTCGCTTGCCAAGTGGAAGGTCCCCAGTTCGAAACCCAGACCCGACAGAAATTAGTATTAAAAATTTAGACAATCCTAACGTAGAAAGACTACTTATACTTCACTGAATCATGACAGGAGGACAAGCGCCCCAGTGTCATTAGTCTAACTGGTATGGCACTAGTCTGGTATTCCAGTCTGTTGGTTTGGATACCACCCGATACACGATTTTTTTACATCAATATGTACATTACTAGCGGGCTGTCGCCCGCTTTGCGGGCAGAGGCATGGCCGTGAAAGTAAAAAATCCTTTTTCGCCAATGGCAGGTGTTGTAGTGGGAATTTCGAAAAATCCTGTCTTATTGCACATCTAGACTATAAGACAAAGCTACCTACCAAATTTCAGCTCGCTAGGTATTACGGTTTGGGCTGTAGAGCGATGATCAGTCAGTCAGTCAATCAGTCAGTGACTTTGACATTTATATATTAAGATTTATTTGAGCATTTCATCTCTTAGAAATGACACAACAACTGCTGTAATAAAGAAACTCTTTGGTCCCAATCATGACGTATATATAAGTGTCTAATATGGTTTCTGTTATTCTTGGTGATAAGCTCTGGGTAACTAATTGGATAGAATTTGTCTGCTGGAATTGGTCCAAACAGTTTAGTAGACACGACTTTAATGAAGTGAGCCTATGATGTCATCGTTATGGGTTAAATAGAGGAGACACTCACACCACTTTGAGTCATTACGTACACTCGCAAATATACGCGGCCGGCTTTCAGTAAGACTTAATTGATACGAACCGCTAGAAACCAAAAGTAGGTAATGTAATCACTGAAACGCAACATTTTGGATTTCTATGCAACTGCTATTTCTACGTATTATTTTGTCAGTGAAAACCATTTCAGATACCATTAAGTGAAGGGTGAAGGCCTGTTTAGTATCGGGTACACCTCTCACAGTTAACTAAACAGATAAATAAAGTTTAACTAGCAGTTGATCAAAATTTAACCGATGATTTTTAGAAAGAAACTCAGGAAAGGAAACTTTCTGATGTCTGATCTCGCACATTAGCAACGGACTGTGCGTGGGACAGTCGTTAAGGTAGGAAGGTTAGTCTGTTCTCCATGAAATGCAACTAATTTGAACCAAAACCTTATCCGAAGGAATACTTCGAGATGTGATAAACTATAATCGAACGACCAAACCAACCAGGCCCGATTTAAGTTTGAAAAGATATAATATTACTTCCGAAATACCTAATTTAGATATCGAAAGTATTGTGTTCCTTTTTGTAAAAATAAATAAATACTTATTTGTTTCGATTTCAAAAAAATAATGAACATTGAGTGACTAAGTCTATTTTGCTGTGAAGATGAGTTTTTTAATTAGGCCTTATTTATCACAAAAAGGAAAAACAAGATAATGTTGAATTTTAAACGTGAAGTACGAACTGTTGAACACAGTGTAACGTTAACAAGGAAATTATTCTCTATTTGTCCTGCTCTCAAGACAGGTTGGATTTTGATGTCTGGAAGCATCATCTCATCTACAATACCTCTACTCTACTTAGTACCTGTTAAGTCCACGTCTTTCTGTTTTCATATTAGAGCCCCCCTCCTAGACTTGTAGCTTGAGCCTCGACCAGGGGTTATCACCAGTACCATCATGTTCACTCAGAGTGTGAACATATTTGCATAAAGTTTGCCTCGGAGGCGTTCCATCATCAGTTGCTTTTTTGCTCATTACTGAAATTTGCATTCATTGCGAGTACACCACTTGCAGCCACAATCTCGGTAGCTTGATTATTTTCTCCCTGGTAAAGTGGAAACACCAGCACAGCGCGTCATAAGTGTTTTGAGGCTGGCAAACTACTTTCTCCTGATGTATGGACGGTATCGTCCCAGTATGATCTAGAGGAGCTTCTTCGGACCAAGGTTATCAGCTTCTCCTAACGATCTTCGTAAATATGAACCGCGCGGTAGATGCGTCGCATGGGGTGAAATGCACTTCCCCGCGTCACCGCCGCGCGCTGGTTCTTACTGTCGACACTGGTGGCTTAACGAAGTACTTATATGACAAAATTTGATGTATTACTATGGTATTTAGGGTTGATCCAATCATCCAAATTCCACTATATTCACTTTACTGGCGTTTTCGACTAATTGGTTGAAGATATCGAAACACGTGAGAGTCAACCCCTATAAACCATACATAAAGCTCCCAAATCCAAGATTTTTTTGTCATAAATAAGTACCTGGTAAAGCTAACAGTGGCAAATTTTTGACCGGCAGCTGGCGGCCTTTGGCGTTAAGTTAGAGATGTCGAAAAAATCATGGAAATCTACCCCCTTCCTAATGTACCTAGAGGTGAAACTTATATTTAAAATAAACGTCATTTTTCAAACCTCCAGGGTCAAAATGTTGTGTGGGGGGTACGGTGGAAACATCTTTTTACTTTCCTGATCTGTAGAAAGGAAAGTAATGGAATCATTTGTATATGCATTTAATATTGTTATTTAAGGAGTGAATAAAAAAAGCAAGTTCATTGTTTGTCTGTTGTTGAGCGAGTTTCTCATTTGCACAGCACGTTCGTGATGCCCTGCTGTGATAATTGTTTTATCTCTTTTAAAATCATGTTGATTTTTATGATGACCTATTATCTTGATTTGGTCCAGGAATATGGGTTAGGAAGTGCTTTATGAGATAGCAGAGGATCCTGAGGTAGTCATAAACTCAAACAAAAGAATTTCTGAACCGCAGCGCAGGATAGAAAAAACTCTCGGTTTGATTTGAATTTCATGATGTGGGGAATTCTAACATGACGTGTCCGCGTTATGTAATGGTTACCGTGGCCGCCATGCCTATGCCGCGGTAGAAAGTGAAACATTGAGGCACACGGAGATATGTAGGAGAGAAACATTAGAAATGCTCCTCCTCACATATCCTCTGGAGAGAATTTTTCAAAAACTTTCAAGGGTTGGATGGAAGAAATTGCCATAAACGCTGCCCTTTAGTTACGAGTGTTAGGACATAACTTGTACGTAAATATTTTAGATGTCTTTTCTCATTCATATTATTTCCTAATATGTACATATACTTTTACTAGCTTAAACCCGGCACTTTGTCGCCGTTAAGGTTTCTTCCCGTGGCTGGTGTCCTACTTGAAAATGGTAGGAGATATTTTAATTTTGTAAATTTTCTAGGTAGAATTACGGTGATTCAGAGGGGCTCAAATCTCTTATGAAGATTTCAATATTTGTTACCGTTTGGGCTGTGGTATCTGTATGTAAAAAGACAACCCCTAAGAAGACATAGTCAGCCAAACATGCACAGATTTGAGTTTTATGTATAGAGATTTGTAAAGAATATTTGTATGTTCTGCGTATATTTCTTTTCTAATAAGTAGGTATATTGCAATATAATTAAATAATAATAACAGTTTTGTTTCATGGATTTGGATCATGTGAAACAAAGAAACCAAAATACCTGCAAACTAAGTTTTAGTCTCAGCATTAAGTCCACTTGTTCTACTTTCACAGGTAAAATAAGAAATTAAGACAACACTTTCAGCGTGGCCTCATTGTCGGCTCAGTCTGACTCAACCAATCATTCAACACCAGTCCGTACTCAGAGAATAACACTGGGATTGAAGAATGTGACTTAAAATGTGGTCCATACCCAAACGTTCGACTAGCCATTTCGTTTTTCTGTAAGAAGTTACTAAACCTTATTTTTGCCCCAATAGCATTCAAACAAATACACAACATTGCTGCCTGCATAATAATTAGATTCATGTATGTACTGTAATGTTTTTTGAAAATAAATAAAATAAATTGACAGAATTTAAGTCCAACGCATATTGTCATATTGTTTTTTTTATCATCAGGAAAACGTATTGAACAGTCCTGATGCTCAAGTTACACATTAGGTCACATGTCTTGAGGATATTCTATTCCTGCATCTCAATAATCCCAAGGCTTTCCTTCCAATACACATGATATTTTCTGCAGCAGAATAAGGTAAGGCGTTAGCCATCTTGTACAATCGGTTGTAGATTACACATTACACATATGCAAACTTCTTATAATCAAGGTTCTTCAAGAAGATGTGGATCACAAAACAGATCTTGAGAGAAGTGAAGTTTCCTAAATTTCTTATGAGCCACCTATTTAATTTTAGGTATATCTTTCATTTCATCTCAAGAAAATTAATCTTTTTTCCAAAAATAGCGATTTTATTTTCATAAGTACGGTCAATTCAGCACAATTACTAGAACTTGAATATGAGGAGTGAGGGAAGATGTCAATTCAGATGGTGGGAAGTGGGTGAAATAGATGAAGTGGATCTTCCAAAGGCAGTTTTTTTAAAGTGACATTTACTGTTATTGTTTCAGTGTTTAATAATTTGTACTGATAGAGATAGGTTTAATTACCAAGTACTTCTTCAAAAGTCTTTTAACAAAAGCAAAATACAAAGAAATAAAGGGTCTCCTCAATAGAGGACGCCCATGCTCCGAAAGGGGTGGTCGAAGGGGTTATTTTTTTTTTTTTTTTTTTTTTTTTTTTAAGTGGGTTTAACGTCGCTTTCAACTGCCATGGTCATATCACGACGGGGTTTTACCTCCAATCGCAGGAAACTCACAAACCTGCTACTCACATTGACCTCACCCAGCCTGAGTGGGGCGGAAAAGCCAGCGTCACGAGAATTAGAATTTGAATGGTCACCCATCCAAGTCTTAACCTCGCTGGATGTCGCTTAACTTCGGTGTTCTGAAGGGAACGGTGTATTCAACATGCCATCGACGCTGCTAATGAAGGGTTATTATTATTATTCATCAGTACGTATACGTACGTAATAGTAAAATAGGAATCAATTGTTCATAATAATCTACTTACACATAATGTCATGCCCTAAAACTAAATCTTCGAACAAAGTTGTAACACATCTTCAAATATATCAACTTCATAGAAATGTAAGCTTCGAGAATGACTCTTATTTCTTATTATAAGTTTGATAGCTAAATACATGTGTACATGTATTTGTATGAAAGAGTAATGGTAGTGAATTTGCTCTCACCTTACTACACAAATACCAAACTCCCTGATGTAGGTAACGGGGTTATGACACGTGTGACTATATCCCCCGAGATTCAGATTAAGATTTGAGATTGCTCGTTGAGAGAATAATCGACAGACAATACTGCTACTTATGTGTAAATAACACATGAGGTTGAAATTTTCGGCCATCAGGCTTGGTGAGGTTAATTGGGATATGAAGAGCTTGGTGAAGTTCGATAGATAGAAGTTGGGTACAGAGATTAATATGCATAGACGATTTCTAGCGATTGAAGGGTAAAAACCCCCGTCCTGATTAACTTCATATGAGAACGTTAAAACCAAAATAGAATCTTTTGACAAGGCAGGAGCCTAGACAATTGTTCTGGGCGTCCATATAATTCTTCCACCACCGTGAGATAGCTATCTTTCTTCTTACTATTACATATACATAAATGTTCACACACAATGGCTATTTCAGTCCTGATGAAGATAGAGCGGTAAACAGTATCAATGGCTCAATGCAATATTAGGTATATTCTCGTCGTTAATATGTCAGACTGTCAGTATTCTGTATACATATAAACAAAAGCATCCACGTAATTAAATACGAGTACTACAACATGTCTGCAACTATTGGCTCATCTCTGAGTTTTGCAAGTTCTCAATGAGACCTCATTAGTCTGATCTCGTACAATGTATGTACATATTTCAGTCTTTTGTTGACACTTGACTGTTGCCCAACAACTAATGTTACTTAAAATAGTAAAGCAACTTTATAAAGAAAGGCTAATACAATCTAATAAAGTATAGATAATAATTTTTCAGGACATAGTTTCTACCCTGCTTTTTACAGAAGAAGCTCAAAATTAATTATATTGATTTCTTTAGGAAGAAAATCTTTTCATAAACAAGAATTCTCTGTCGGCGTCCGGTTTGCTAAAAAAAACTTGACTCAAGGAAACAGAGTATGAGCAAAGAATTCAAGTGCATTAGAAATACATCTTGAAGCACTAATTATGTTACACATTGGGAGAGGAAATGAGAATGATGATGGTGGGATGTATCCTGCGTATAAGTGCCAATACAGTCCATCAGCACAGTTCCATGAAACATCCTTTCATGTGCTATTAGTGTTATTACTAATGCATGTCAATAAAATTACAATACAATTTAACATAATTATTTGAAAAACATGTACAGTGTACACTATAGCACCATGAAATGCTTTCCTTTGCATATTCTCCGCGATAGTGAAAGTGAAGAAGAATTACCTTGAAACCAGAAGTCTATGATCAAGTCTCAGCAGTACATATAACTTGATCCGGGCCTGAATTACTTAAGCTAACTTGTTCATTCTGATTCACATTATGTAAAAGAACTTAGTTAAAAAAATTTCGGCTTGATCTCCGAAATGGCTCCGCGGACCACCACCTAGACTCACTAGACCATCTCGGATACCAGTGGCCCGCGGACCACTGTTTGGGATCGCTGGTTTAGACAATTGGCGAAAGATTACATGGGTATTAATCTTCTTTTGAAGTGAGTTAGGAAACCATATAATCTATCTCCGCAGTGGACAGAATTTTAAACACGACCTAGCTACCAAGGGCTTTTTGGTTAAAGTCTCAGTATGTCCGGAGCTCACATAATACTAGCAGTGTAGCACTAAACAAGGATATATAGTACCTCATCAGAAGTATATAATTAAATATACATAACTATAATTACGTCATTCAAAATTGATTTAATTTAAATTTGATGAAGGTAATCAGTGAATTAGTACAAACAGAAAAGTGAGAAATTGTACGTGTATTTTAGATACATGAATACCAGAACATACAAAAGCAGCTGTTTCGAGCGAATTGGCTCTCTGCAGCAAGCATGCAGTAGTTCCGATTATTCATATCAAACATATCTAAAAAAAACCACACTCGTGGACATTATTGTTTTTCTTTCTTTTTTTAACCCTTTAGTAGGACATTATTGTTGTTTTTTTGTTTTTTGTTTTTTTTCTTTTTTACTTGTTTATTTTGTCATTTGTTTGTTTTTCTTTTCTTAATTTTATCTGTTACTTGTACTTTGTCCTCCTAATAAAGCTTAAAAAAAATAATATATATATATAAAAAAAAAAAAAAAAAAAAAAAAAAAAACGGTGAAGGGACAACTCTTACCGTGTAGGACTCCGGAGGGTACACGATGAAGTGGCGCAGCGTGAATCCGAAGCCATTGAGCGAGGCCGATCTGCGAAGGAATAGAGATCGAGGTCCCAGTTGCTGGCTGGGCTTTTTCTTCCGAGGAGCCGCCTGAAATGAAACACAAGAGAAATGAGTGCATACTGCATATCCACCTGTCATTAACAATCTCGCCTGTCTTTAAAAGTATGAAGCATTCATGAGACTTTCATCGAAGATATGAAAAAGTTCAACAAGAAGATAACAAGGAACTAGTACTAGTATGCGTAATGTTATCACTCAGAATATGGCAAAGTTTCTTAGCAAAATACTAACATCCAGGATTCAACAGTCGTTAATCCAAAAACTTATTTAAAAGGTCTACGCGCTAAGTAGGTATCTTCCACCTGCATGACGTAACCATGGCGACTCAGATAATGCCAAACGTGTCCGATTTATCTGGACCTAACCACAAGTTGTGTAACATCCTCTTTACTACAAGCCCACGCCACGCAATTAGACCTAAAGAAACCATCACTACAATGTAACATTTTAATCCCAAAAAAAATGAAACAATCTCATGCAAATTACTTCCAAAGTTCATCTTTCAGCTAATGACGTAAAGCATAAAATGTAATTAACTTTTACTGCGCTTTAAATGGAAGGTTTCCGTCGCTATTTCTATACCGGGTACCAAAATATACCCACAACCACGAGAGTCATGGGGATGTTTGATAATATATGAGTTTTTCTATTTAAGACTCAATTTTACTTCCAGTATATTTCTAATCTTCGAAACGGAAGTATTCTTTGTGTTCGTTTGTCTAAGAAAAATATTTTTTTGCTCCGATCTCAATTTTTTTGTGATATTTCTGGAAGTTTCATAACCTCCTCAGCAACTTTGGTTTGTGTCTATCTGTCGGTCTATTAAATGCATTCCTTGTCTCAAATCTCAGAAACGAACGAATTTCAATGAAATTTTGTAAGCATACAGGGAATGTATTGTAGATGGCCCCATAGGAGTAACATAGGTATTTTTTTTTTTTTTGCTGTTGTTATTGTGGTAGAAACGGATTGTAAAGACTTAATTCACATATGGATCAATGGTTATCGTGACTGTAACAAAAGATCTATTTAAGAGTTGGTAAAAGTATGCACCTTCCACCTGAACGACGCACTTAAAGTGAAGGACATGATGTTGTCTACAGCTCTACACCATGATGTTGTCTACACGAGGATGTCACTTCCGTTCTCATCCTGTATAAATGACAACTGAGTAATAACTATGATGGTCATGATGGAGTAGAATTAGTTCCATCCATTAAACACTGTACCTCCAACTTACAAGAGTTACTCGTCAAAACGACAATGCTTATAATAACCAATTTAATTCGACCCAAATCTTCCAGAAGCATCTAAGTGTGGAGTGATACACCAGAGGTTGTAGGGTATCACATCAACCTCTGGTGAACACATGAATAAATTTCAACGCACGACAGTAAAATACATCAAATTTAATATGGGTTGTATAAGAGTTTGTTTTGGCACATTTGGACCCAAAATTTTCGGGATGAAAAGGGTAGTAGCAATGTTTGTTTCACAACTGCTCACCAGCAATTCGGCAGTAGGTACTTCTTCTTGAAGGAGTCTCAAGGTCAATACGCTAGTCTAGTAATCCAGATAGTAGTGTGGTTCGGATCCCACCAAATTAATGTATGAATTTTTCACTTACCTATTTGACTTATGCATACCATAATAGGACTCTGAATGTCACTTGGTAGAAACTTTGATCTCGCCTAGTGGTTACCTTCCACTCTAAAAGGGTTTATTACATATTATTACTATTCAATTTTATTTATTCGTAATAAATTCCAACAAGCTTCTGGTAAATTGTTTATAAATGTTTACGGGTATATTTTTGCTTTGCTTTTACTGGAAAATTCTTTGAAATTCAAAAAATCCTACAAAATAAAGTTCAAGAACGGTAGAACTGCTTGCTAATACACACCTTCGCCGTACGTACATTACGGACAGTGATCGATGCTCATGCCTGACCTGACAGTATCACATCAGCTCACTACGAATTCTCAATGGGTTTATAAAATCGCAAAATTATAATGAAACGAAAAAAAAAGAAACCAATGCTTAAACTTAATTTGTTCCGCCAGTCTAGGGATTTATTCAATAGTTTAGCAAAATGTGATGCAACAGACCTCAGTCCTCCTAGCACTAAGAGGATCACTTCAACTCAAATGGATTTGTCGTGTTGAGGGGAGATGACGCAAGTTCTGGGACATAGATAGATCTAATGATGAATGACACGCCAGAGGAAGCAGCAGTCTCAAGATATAGTTTGTCAAGTAAAAAGACATTGCAAATTTTTCCACTCTGGCACATTGTGTTATTCCGTAGACACGATATCTATCTTGTACCTGGCCGCTCAAGACCGCGAAACAGCCACTCTAATTAAATTAAATTAAAATATCACTGGCAGTAACCTATGCAATGGGGGACAGTGAAGGGGATTGAACCCACGGGCCAGGGACACGTATGTACTTTACTTATCTCCTCATTATTGTTCTCTCACGCCGGCTGCCCCCCGGAGGTTATCACTTGGCGATCTGGTCTTCACTCGAGATTCAATCATGATTATGCTGTAGGAGCATTTAGTCTACAATCATTGTAACCTTAACCAGTATACAATACAATATTATTACTGAGATACAAGCAACCCCAGTCAGACTCTCAAAAAAATTTAAGACTTCCGTACGAGTAAAACTATGATAACAAGGAGTGACACCAAAATACCATCATGCTAATCACCGCTACTCTCATGACATTTGTTACCTAATAAACTGAATTTCAGTCTCGGTTTGAGTTTAACATTCCTTTTTCAAGTCTAAAAGAACCAAAACATTTTGAATAATCCAAGATAAAGTATATTGGCTTAACGTCTTATCTAACCTATCAATGTCAAATTCAATGATAAATTTGTGTTACGCAGTTTAGGACTTAGGCGATTATACTTTTCAATGGCTAAATACAAATACATTGTTTTTTTCTGGTTTCAGAGTAAAGGAATATCCGCATTCAATAGCACTGAAGAGGATAAGGGACATGCACTCAGGCAGCTACTCAAGATAGAAACCTCACAACTGCAGTTGTACCTTGGGGGGAAATACTGACTATTTCCCTGTTCAAACGGGTGCATATGATACCAAACTGTCTACTGATGCAGAGATGAAAAGGGGGAGGTCTAATGGCGATGAAAAAGTGAAAGCTTTGCATTTATGTTCATCATGGCTTGGATAGGTTGAACAAGGCAGAGTCCGATAAACAAGAGTACCTACAACGAAGCCAAGATACAAATTATAACAGAAACGTCTGCCATTAGTGTCCGCCGCCAAACACGCTAAGCAAAAGCCGTTTTTCAAAGCTTGTGTATTTCTCACATTTCTCTTAGAAGATATTGTGCACTTGCAGGTTAGGTGTATCTGTTGGAGACCTCTTGATCTGAACTTCAAAAGCCTCTTGATCTGTGCGTCATTGGGGCAGTGCTAGCGGCTTTCGCGGCCTAATGCATTCATATTTCATAATTTATGATGACCAGAATAGCCGACATTGTGTACTCGCATGTCCCAGGTACTTAGAGCAAGTCTACCGCATCTACCACAAGTTTTGCAACTACAGCTCGACTCTATCATACCACACTATACCACAGTTACTTTCAATTGATCAAATGAAATAATTTAAAGTGATTTATTTCATGAGGATACTACACCTGGCACTATTATTATTGTTTATAATTCACGAGTTTATGTGAGATATTTCATGACACACAAGATGAACCCAGCGACAGCTTCATACAGTCGCAAAC
The DNA here is from genome assembly GCA_024516035.1 of Bactericera cockerelli. Lineage (NCBI taxonomy): Eukaryota > Metazoa > Arthropoda > Insecta > Hemiptera > Triozidae > Bactericera > Bactericera cockerelli. The sequence continues at coordinate 30,643,024 of CM044955.1, read as the reverse complement.
CACTTCATTTCTATATTATTTGCACTTGCATCTTAGACACACACTATGGATCATTTTGATTTTATTTTCGCAACAGATAAATGATATTGAATGCAAAAAATTGGTCGTATTCCAAAGATCAGTGAGCTTACTTGCTGTTGTGTGGGAGTTGGTTGCGAGTGCTAAAAGTCGTGAAGGTACAAAAAATGTCAATGATCAGGTCAACTCTAATAATGTGTGTTCAATGTATAATTAAGAATTATCTAGGGTTTATACATTTTGCCACCTTTGTTGCCACACGGAGCCAAGTTGCCATTCTAACTCTACAATGGCATTAGCCCAGGCGGGCTATGGCTTTTGCACAACTTTGCAAACCTTCAGCTTAGCCGAGTAAGGTATGTATCATGCCCTCATGACTTGACACTTGAAACGAACATGCAGAGATATGCAATAGAATAATGCACATTCAAGGTAATATATGAGATGCTATGCACATGTAAAGTTGTTTTACTTTGGATTGAATATTTATAATGTTTGTGTCTTACTTTACACTTGACTTCAAGTATTATTAATTTACTATTATCAAGGAAACAATCACGACGGCGATGACCTACTTCAGGTTTACAAAATGACTTAAAATTTTGTGTGAGTGTATGAATTAAAATCATCGAACTGTTTCTCTGGAAACAATGGCACACCAAAAACCTAAGGTAATAACCTAAGGTAATTCGTTTTCCTTTTTGTACTTTAATAGTTTCTTAATATTCTATAAATTCATCAAAATTTTCATCCAGTAGTTTACATCTACCTTGAAATAAATTCTGAACCAGAAAAATACCCAAGAACATACCGTAGGTTCAAGTTATAGGTACGAGTGTTTCCAGATTAGATGGAAATATTTTGAGGGTAGGTCTCGGACTCATGGACAATCTATCATATAAGCCCAAGTTTCTATCCTAAAGTTTATTTTTATGATGGTCCTGTGTACTCAATTTGAAATTGAGTTCATTTGATTTAGACTTTACAGACTGCTATAGACATTCAATGGTCGTGTCCTTCTTCTTTTATTTCAGAGGAGATATAATATATCTCCTTCATTCCTAATTGAATGAAAATGAAATGAACTTGAATTTGCTTTTAAACTGCTTTCAATACATTAAATTTTCAATGGTGTAACAATTAGACACAATTAGAGGAAGTGAAAATCCTTTTAAAGAAAGTTTCACTTTTGATTGAAAATCTCTTTGTTTTTTGTTTTTTTAAATACCTCAAGGTTCTACCAACTGTAAATAAATGGAAATGTTCTCAACATGCCTTACATGTAAGTACATACTCAGACTTTATATACAGGTCATGATCTCTTCAAAAACGTGCAAGAATCTAACAACCTTGATCAGCTTGACCTGTGGGTAAAACAGATATTTGGCAATAACTTTAAAAAAAGCAAATTCTTCCCCCACTGCAAATTGGGCTTATATGATAGTCCATGAGGTGCCAAATCCTTAAAAGAGACACCTTGTACAGCAAACTCTGTGAGAAATCAAAATGTACGAACTACCACTGTCTACAGAGGTCAAAAGTTACTGGTTGTACTGAAATTGAGGAGCCGGATCTAAACCAAGGAATCCTGATAAACATTAAAGTTGCAATTCTCAGAATCACTGCCGAACAGCAAACACAGAAATGGAAGTTTTGATGGACAGTAATCAAGAACAATGTGAGGAATGAGAGGCATGCATCTCGGAGTTGATGGAAGGGCATTCGAACAATTTCATATCGATTGCTTGGAAAGTATCGCGGGGGTACTAAGTTCAGCACGCACTATGCATGAGCAGATACAAAGTGATTGATGAGAACACGTGCTCTGGCTATGAGGCTGGGTGCAATGTTACTTACATTATTTTTTTCTAACTAAAATAGCAAGAAAATACACTGCCAATTATGGCCACAATACTTCCTCGTGAGGGACAGACACAAAACCAAAGTTGCTCATGTGTTTATGAAACGCCCAGAAAGATGAAATCGGAGCAAAAAGTTTTTTTTTTTTTTTTTTTACAGAAACGAAAATTTTGCTGAGATAATAAATCTACCTGTTCATACTAAACATGTTGCTGAGATAGTGAATCTACCTGTTCATACTTAACATGCTGCTGAGATAATGAATCTCTCTGTTCATACTAAACATGTTGCTGAGATAATGAATCTCCCTGTTCATACTAAACATGTTGCTGAGATAATAAATCTCCCTGTTCATACTAAACATGTTGCTGAGATAATGAATCTCTCTGTTCATATTAAACATGTTGCTGAGATAATGAATCTCTCTGTTCATACTAAACATGTTGCTGAGATAATAAATCTACCTGTTCATACTAAACATGTTGCTGAGATAATGAATCTCTCTGTTCATATTAAACATGTTGCTGAGATAATGAATCTCTCTGTTCATACTAAACATGTTGCTGAGATAATAAATCTACCTGTTCATACTAAACATGTTGCTGAGATAATAAATCTCCCTGTTCATACTAAACATGAGAATGCCGTTGGCATTAGCACCGCCCTTGATCAAGTTTTGTTGTGTTAATTTTAATTTCTATGTATGTATATATTCTATGTTATTTGTAAATAAAACTTGATCCAAAATGTTTAATAATAAACATGTTGCTGAGATAATGAATCTCTCTGTTCATATTAAACATGTTGCTGAGATAATGAATCTACCTGTTCATACTAAACATGTTGCTGAGATAATGAATCTACCTGTTCACACTAAACATGTTGCTGAGATAATAAATCTATTTGTTCATACTAAACATGTTGTTGAATCAAATTTTTGTTTACTGTTCCATTGTTCTATTGATACACGCGTCTAGGATATTACGAGTATGAAGCAAAATCCAGATCTCGTATTTTCTGTCACACTACATAAGATTCAATGAGGCAGAACTTATAGTACTCAATTACTCATGGACTGCACTGAGATCTAGAATCTAGATGACTGTGATACCGAAACCTACTTCAGAAACCGATCTACTTGCTCTCAATGCCACTCAATCCAAATCGTCAATGTCAAGAGGATTTTCTTGAATTGCGTTTTAGAATTTGATTTTCTTGTTTCACGACTGAGTCCTGTGGAATTGAAGTTTGAATTCGGGCCTACTTTAGGTTTTTCGCGTACACCCGAAACAAAAACGTCCAAGACATAAAGTTAAATGGTCAAATTATGAAACAGGATTTACCTAGTAGGTAGTATAGGACGTCAACTCCCTAGTAGGTTGTATAGGACATCAACTTCCTAGTAGGTTGTATAGGACGTCGCAGCAACAATTGTTGCTTACCAATTGTTGTTTAAAAATACTAATTGGAAAGTGTTCTTTTCTTTTAACTGAAGGAATGGATGGGATTCGTTGCAACGAATCCCCACGATACTTGAATCACAAACCTAGCGCCAAAACCACAACGAACACCATGCGACAGAGGACAGTATGATTCAAGTGGCCGAGAATGCGTGCATTCATCATATTTGTATTAACAACAGCTATACAAAGAACATCTACATAAGATTATCTTGTACCTTGATCACTTTATATTATGTAGATATTCTCTTCTTGAAATGTGGTATATTTAACCCTCTGTTTTCTGTTGACTTCAAGCTAATGAACACCAGACAATATGTAGAACTAGCTGGTAACCCATCTTTATGGACAAGGAGGGGAAAACGCTTCGCTGGACCAAGGCTAACCATTCTCTGTCTAAATTCCAAATGAATTTCAAAGTACCTTCTTCAGGGCCTCAGGTGGCCCAGGGGCCTTAGACGACGCGTGGAGTTTAAACCTCACAGACATCATTTTTGATGTCTTTGAAAATAAAGGCTAACAGCTAATACTCATTAACTTGCAATTATTACTATTTAAATTTTTATCACCGACCAAGGGAAATCTAAATACGCGCATATATCTGTCGAACTGCCATTCATTTTAGCACTAACAAAAAAAGTAATTTTGGTTAGCCGATTTTTTAAGAATTATTTTGAAAAGGGTTAACCAAGATACAGAATGTCTTAATGTTTATTTGGCTGAATTCTTAGTTGTATAGTTGTATTTTTTACAACAGTATATACGTTGCTGAAAACCAGAGAGCATGACCTACTCTCTGGTTTTCTGGTTTATACTGTAGACGAACGTTTGCAATTAATGTGTATGTATTTTTAATATCAAAACAACATGTTTGCAAAACTGACAGACATGGATCAAATTAATAAACATGTTTCGTAAGATTAATGCGCTTGCAAATACCTACTGTTAGACTACTTGGAGAATTTCAAGACTTGAATAGGTATCATAGTTTGTCATTATATTTGATTTAATTACAACAGTGATGTCACAACAGGACTTGAACCACTGATCTCCTTGTTACGCGTCGCGTCGTATAGCACATTGAATACTTATACTCGAACGATCGCTAAAGTTAAGAAACGTCTAGCGGCTAGGTGCATGTTGGTGACCACTCAAATTCAAACCCTCGTGACCTGGCTATTGCCGGGTCAACCGAGGATGGGTGAGGTTATTGTGGGTAACTGGTTTGAAAGTTTCCAGCGAATGGAGGGTAACAACCCTGTCTGGAATGACCTAGATGATACAGGGACAACAACAACAAAGTTGAGGGAAAAGAACCAAGAGTTGACTCAGTGCAGAAGAAACATGTATTGAAGTACTATCAGATCCACACTTAAAAAACAAATAACACCCAAGCACATAATCGTACTTTCTCATTCCTCAACAGATTCTTCAAGACAAGAGCTGAATTTTTCAAAGTTGGTTGAGGTTGAAATTCGTTAATGAACATTTATTAGCTGATAGTGGGATTCAGTTTTGATAACCCACTTTCTGTTTCAGCAAGAAACAATACGTCAGAACTCAGATGTTGAATCTGAACGTCAAGGATAAATGAAATTCAAATTGAAATAATATAACCAAAGAAAAGAACACAAGACAGCATTAGCATACAATGATTAGGAATAAGACAAGGATCAGCGCCAGGAGGATGTTGACCTAATGACCTTTGGCAATAAGGAGTTCCACTTCCAACAACCGACACATCTGATTGATCTGATATGGCAAATCCATGGATTATGTGTTAGTGATTTCAAAGTGGACAGCGCAGGCTCTTGTGTGAAAAATCAAGAACAATTTGTTAAATTTGATCTATAATGTTACAAACATACATTAGTAGATCTACCACTATCTACTAATGTATGTTTGTAACGGGATAAATTCTAGGGTAAGTTCTATTCATACTTGAAATTTGCTGTATAGTTTTTAGAACACACCATGTCAAGTAACTTCGAGCTAGGCTAAGATTTTGATCAAAATAGTTTATCGCGATAAATGCTGAATTTTTTGTCCAATCGAGTTGAAATTATCAGATGGCATGATCCTTACATGCTTAGATTTGATATATAATTTTTTAATGACACCACATTAAACAGTCAGAGTACATAGGTAATGTGGACAAGGGTTTTTACAAATGTAGCACAAGATTTGAAACCAGAAATGTTTTGGTCCAGTGCAGTCTGTTCATTAGCACTGCTGCCATTTTACTTTAGTTAAAAAAAAAAATCAAATGCACAGCTGTGAGAACGAATAACCTTAACCACTTGGCTTTACAAAACAGAATACAGCCATTACAGAAGTAGCAGGAATGACAAGCCATGGTGTTGTCAGTCGTAACAGAAACCACAAACGACCATGAGAGAGGATCTCTGCGGCATTAATTGAAGCAGAGATAGAGAATGTACAAGATAAGTTGTAATACTATCCGAGCAACACATAGCAGGCTTAAAGAATGATCGCAACAACTAGGTCCGAAGAATTCAATCGTGGGGATAATTATTATCTATCTATCCCGCGTTTGAATACAAACTTGTCTAATGTGTCAGCAGTACACAACAACTCAATCCGATGATATGAATTAAAAATCCCAGGAAGGAACTTTACAGGTTTCACAAAGAGCAATGTTTTAAAATAAATTAATGTCAAGAAGACTTACATTAACATGCCTTGGTGTTCGAGCGGTTTAAGGCCGTATTTTCTGGTAATACAGGTAGCGAAAGGATCTGTTGGTTCGAATCTCCACAAAATGCAAAAATTGTCCACATTTAGTCATTTATTGAGAATTTGACTACACACGCAATAGGTTGCATTATGTACATTGTATCTTAAATTGTACAAACCTACCATGGTTATTTTTGACAATTTATTTTTTGCCCGTGAGAGTTTGATCTCCATGAGTTTTTTTTAAAACATAAAATTGTTGAAAAGAATTTAACAGCCACGTAGAGAATTTTGATCTACCTAACAAGTTTTTAAGAAAATAGTAGTGATACTTTGTTTAAAACGAACTTAAACAATATTAAAAAAAAATGTATTTAAGGACAATAGTAGACTAATAAATTAGTATTCTTAGCACTAATAAATAATCAGTAACCTGGAAGATCGGAGTTCGATGTACCTGTTAAGCAAATATTTAGTGGTGAGCTTGAGTACTTTGATTTACACAAACTAGAACTTCAATGCACTGATGAATTTAAACAAACAATATGACATTTAACGGATCATATTATGCTACGGGTACAACTTACAGATTACAGATGATTGTGCTTCGCCCCACTACATAATCACTAATCAGCTATCGTAGAGGAATATTTCATATGATTCACTAGGAACAGTAAATCATTGTAATGTAATAAGTGAGAGCCTACCATGTACATATTTCAGAATGGTACCTCCGGTTATATTGTTACTAATAGTCTAATGCCAGTAGATTTATAAGAGACCATTCTAGATTCTAGTAACACCTGTGGATGAGTCATTTAGTTATGAACCTGGTAAATCAGTATCCTTCATTGGTCCTTAACTATTTATTACCAACCATCTAATCTTTTAATCTGAAGCTTTATATACGTATCTACATATACTTACACAGATATGACTTTTTAAAATAAATAAAGAACATAAACATTTATCATAAAACACAGAAATCTACATCTATTGGACAATCTACCTCCATATGGAGATCTGGGTCTTTCTAATAATACTATATTTTATCATCTACATATGACCATCCTCTATCAGGCTATCTGAATGAGACACTTTATAAATCCAAGTAACAAGTCAAGTCATACTCGTATCCTATATTATGAAGAATCACCAGTGGGGGCTCAATGAGAATATTTTAACCTTGAATGGGTCACTTGCAAATGGAAAAAAAAATAGTGTATGACTGATGTTCTAGTAAAATTACCAGAAAAAGTCATACATCTATCAAAACCACGAAAAACGTACGCGAAAGGCATTAAAAAACCTTTTCAAAGTTGCCGAATCGGATATAAGCAGGTAACGTCGTGAGAGCGGATTTGTGATGCCAAATAATATTGGATTCTTCAGTTACACGTAGGTCCCGGTACCTATTCTTGTAGGGCTCTTTTTCTTACCAAGGATTTCATCGTGTTCAGGAGCTTTGGACATATTTATCGCTCATAGTAAGGTCCTTTGAAATATTGTAAGAAATCGTTTCGTGTATTCAAAAATGACAAAAAAAATGATTTTCAAATTTCCACTATTTGACGTAAAATTTATCAAGGTTCCTGGGCTCGGCCAGATAAAATACCATGGATCTTTACGATAAACCTCTTTGATAGAGCCATATAGGTGCAAGTGATCCATTGTTAATAGAAAAAAAAGAGTTTTCTTGAGCTCATCATATCTTAGGAGTGAAATAGGTCTCATAAATTGAGGTTCTTTCACTTCCCAGTTTTTATTTATTTTATTTTTCAAGCTTAAGCAGATCTAAATTGCTTGAGCTCTTCCACCCAACCATTTAACCCAAGTTTAATAACAAAAAAGTCCACAAAGTAATAAAAGCATGTTTAATTGTTTATCTCTCAATAAAAAATGTAGCTATAGAAAAGAGAAAACATAATAGTATTATACTTTTATGATTTCAGGGGGTACAAAGATCGTTTGTATTTAAATCGACTAAAGTTGTCTTCTAAGCTCAAGTTTTGTGTCCAACATAACACAGTTTAGCTATGTTATAGAAACTATCATGTAGATGTTAATCATGTTTACTCATTAACATTTCTGCGTCGAACTACTGCGCAGGGAAGGAAGTGTTCTCGCAAAATTGATTAAAAAGCCAGATTGAGATATCAGTCCACATCAGCATTATCTGATCAGAGTGCAGAGTGTATCCGGGGATCATGGCGGCTGGTGTATTGGAGACCGGATCATATGATACCAAGCTGTCAGATTAAATTACGATCAAAACAAGTTGGGAATTTTAGAGAGTATCTGCAGAGACCATCTTGTAATAAATGAACCTATAAAATTTCTATGAACATTAGACAGAGATAGAGCTATTTATTTCTCGAATAACAAAATAACGGTACACGGTAAAGGCGTTAACGAGAATTTATTTAGATAAGTATTAATGTAACGATCATAAATGATAAATTGAAGTGGGATACAGAATACGGGGACACACTTTCTACATTCTCTTTCAATTAAATCAACGCCTCACTCAATACGAACTTAGTGCTCCCTACTCAAGCAGAAAACAATGTGAAGCATCTCTTATTACATTACATAATACTATGGTTACATTATCATCCTAGAGAGTAAGTAATTGAAATGAAGCGAGCAACTTTTTAACTTCGGATGTGAAATAGGAAATTGAAACTGGAAATTCATACCTTAAGAAGTGAAGTAAAAAAATGAAATACGAGTAAGTTGCATATTGATAAAAACTTACGGAAACCAAACACAGTTAGTCAGTGTTGGTTACTCACTCTTCCACTAGCTCTAAATTACCTGTAACACAAAAAAAAAAACAGGAAACATTAGCAGGGCTGGACACGGTAATGCACGAGATACATGCGGGATGGTTTGGTATCCTTTAGTAGAACATGTGTGAGTCAATGAATAGGTATACATATACAGATATACACATTACAAAGATCGTGATAGTGATAACCATAATTATGGAGAGTACACGAAGACCACCGTTAAGTTAGTATATTACCCGTAGTCTCCTCTTCCTTTGCACAGTTACACACCTACTCTAGAAATACTGTCTGAGGATGTGCTTGTACCCCGCGTTCTCATAGCCATACACACTTAACTAGGGCAGAACAGCATATTACTATGAGAACTATAGAGTTATAGAGCATTACCTAGTAGATGCATAATGCAGCCTACTAGGTATTGCATAATGCATCTAATCGATCTAGGAGTTATGAAAAATGTATGTGTGTTGTGTCTTAAAATAATCCATCTGAAAGCGAAGAATCTTTAGTTCGTTGTTTTTTTTTTCCGCAAAAAAATACGTGGCGGAAGATGACAGCTATTCGTTAATTTCGGTATAACATAATAATTATAAATACTTTTTTACTTTCCTTTTTTAAAAGGTAAGTGTGCCCGGAACCTCTTTTGCATTACAACCAAATTACTTCAGCACACTTTACCTTTACATCCAAGCCATTTCGGAAACGGAAAATTTCGGTCAGAAATTTCCGCTCCGGCCGGGATTCGAACCTCCGGTCAGTAACGAATGCTCTGAACCACTGAGCCACGGAGGTCGGCTATAATAATTATATTGTCTTCATGGCCAAGCTGTCGAGTTCTCTATGTAGATCTCTACATAATATACACGTGTAAGTAATTCAAGAGGAAATCTACCGCCAGGATGCAATACGACACATTGCATGCACGTCCAACTCTGTCTACATTTAAATGTGTAGATAACATCGGTAATGTTACATTTAGAGATAATGTCAAGGCAGCATGAGCATGACCCTTCTCATTCACGGAAGCAAAAAAACTTAATGCACTTCATCTTCCTCGTCTGTATGTATAACATTCCATCTCCCCAGAAACATACATAGTACCTCTGGGTGGATCCATTAAACACGATTGAATATACATCGCAACGCACTTTAAATACCGCACTGCCTGTACAACAAACATTAAACAGTTCTTTTTAAACAGTCTCGAAATAGCGCAGGTACAGCACCAGCGTATGAGTAGGAACGAGATAACGACAAACATAATATTTTTCACCGAAACCAATTTTTTAAGCATACACATAAAACATGAAAATTACCACCTTCGTATAGAATCGACACGTTCAAAAACGCATTTGCAAATTTTCGGTCAATTAGAGGTTTTTTGTGTAAACATAGACAAATTGTTCAATTGCAAATTCTTGATTATCATACCTATTCCATAAATCCGAACAAATCACAGCAAGCACCAACGTTACATAACGCAGGCAAGGCCGAACACATACCTATAGACTTCAATTTTTAGTTTTTTTTTTACTTAATGGATGATGTGTGCGTGTGTGTGTATGTGTGTGTGTGTGTGTGGGGAGGGGGGGTCTGGTGTGTGTACAAAATATCTCAAGAGCGGTAAGTCGTAGAGCGATGATATTTGACATGCAGCTGCAGGCGCTAAAAGTATGCAAAAAGACATTCCAGTAAACGCGACACTTAAGAGAATGTCTAAATTAATGATTTCTCCATCAATACCAACATCTTCATGGTGATTGGTGTATCTTATAAAAGTGAATCGGTGAGTAATAATAAATGGCATTTTGTTTTCTAGCATTTCATCAAAGAAAAATCTATTTTGAATCTTCAGTTCTGAAAATATCGGCATTTCAAAGCGGACCCTGTGCTTCTCATTTGCATACCTTCATCCAAACTTGTTCTTGAGCGGACCCCGGCGGCCTGCCACTTTGCCCTAAGGGCCGCCACTGAGGCGGGTCCATGAGTCAGTCTGTCTGCAACACATGGGTGCATAGCGCTCCCTCGCGCCGCTGCTGGTTTTACATTTCCAATGCTATTCTTATCCAAATTAAGAGTTCGGCCGCGGAGTAAGAGAGAAATGTTCTGAACACGGCGGCTTACAGGGATGTAAGAACACACTCTCGCACACAGCCATACACACTCTCGCACACAGCCATACACACTCTCACACACAGCCATACACACTCTCACACACACACACACTTGAAATTGAATTGTTGTAGAGGAAGGAGGGGAGGGGGAGGGGGAGGTGACCGTCGCGTCGCAACTAGTGCATGTGCAATGTGCATACGAGTAATCTCGCACAATGTGCATACAAGTGCAGTTGAGGAATACTTTGGTTACCGAGATCCGATGTCATCATGAGAATATGGACAGACAATTTTTTTCTCTGTCTTTAATAAGAAGAGTAACAAAAGCTCTTTCATGTTGTAGCAATGGCAAGACCATAGCCTTTGAAAACTAGTGACTCATATTGTAACTCGTCCATCTATGTGTATCAAATGAGGCTGATGTCTGTAAGTATGTGTGTATGTTCTTTATACGAAGGCACACCGTTTAACCGAGAAACTTGAAATTATGCACATAGGTCCGTCTGGAACAGAAAATTCATCTACGCTACGGTTAAGCTACACTGAGTAAGGATGAAAAATGGTATGGGTGTGGATCTGTGGATCAATTCAAACTTTGTCATAATTTTGGGATTTTTCAAAACATCTACATAATTATGAACATTGTGCATAATAAGACTTAGGAACCATTTAGACTTAGAGGGAGATAATAGCAAAAAGATGAAAACACATCCCGCACAACAATTCAAACAGCCCCTGGCTACTAAACGATTAGGCGTAAAACACGTCAGTACCACATAATGCAGTGATCGCTGAGATATTTCTTTTGAGAAATAAATTATTTACTCTTAATCTGTTTGGATATCAAACGAATTACAATAACTTAACGCAAACATTTGATTCCACCTCTCCGGTTATTCACCCCTAGGTATGTGTTTAAAAATAATACTTTGTAACCAATAAAAAATAAATAAAATGTTTTTTCGACATTGAGATCATGTATTTTATATTATTATGATTCAACTGCCATATTAATGAGAGCCTTTCGTTCTCTGAGTTTCATTCTGATGACACAGACATGAAAATCTCGCTACATTAGAAAATACACTGTCAATATTGTGGATGGACAAATTACTTTCTCGAGAATTTTTCACATCGTATAAACTTGGCAAAAGATTTTATCGACTTTATATTATCGATTTAAAATGGTACAATAGCGTCTCTTCTACATTTTGATTTTTTTTCAAAAATGTACGTTAAAGACTTTTTTGTCAAACTTTTCGGATTTTCTCAAAAATATTAGAGCTAAGCAATTACTTATCCATAAAAATCTACAACGGTCTATATCAGTTTTTTACCGTTCACGAGATTAGCATACTTCTAAGCGTTAAGTATTTGGTGACATCGTCTTTGTCTCCAAGTTTAGCTAGTTCGAAGATGATTAATTTAAAATGAGACCATCTAAAATACGTCTCTTATGTACATATTATGTACAAAATTTCGTTGAAATCCGTCTGTATTGTTCCAGAGATTTGTGCGTTACAAATAATGACAGACTGACACAAAACCCAAGGCTCAAGAAGTTATGAAACGTCCAGAAGTATGAGAAAAATTGAAATAGGAACAAAAAGTATTATAATTTTTTTACAAAACCGATATCTAATATTAGATATTCTTGGAAGTAATTATAAAGTAATAAATCTAAAGGCCAAACAAAGCCATGTCTTCATCCCGTAGCGAAGTACCTGGTTTCGTGATGGTACACAATCAAAGAACCTAAAAACTGAAGTTAGGAAGAACTAGTAGGCATGTATGTTTAGCGTGTTGTATGTGTTAAACTTCTATCAAGATCCAGGTGTCACGCCTGGGAGGGTTTTATGTAAATTTATTCAATAATTTGATTTTATCTTTATCAATAGACTTGGGTATTTGATACCTTATTAGACGATAGTAACTTATACAGGATCTTACTCATTCAATAAATTATTATTGCTTTCTAATATTGTAACTTCTTCAATAAGATTAAATACTAAGGTTTTTCCTTCAATTCCACTCAATAGGATTACCATGGATGATGCTGAGTATCGGGTTAAATGGCTCTATTCGAAAAAAAAGTTATCATGTGTTAATTGGTGTCATAATTAGACACGCTGCTAAATTTTTACTGAAAGTGGGGCTCGAAGAGCAATTATTTAAAATCATGCCATAAAGATTTATTGACTCTTCATTATTAATTTTCTATAAAACTCATTATACTCAGATCGACGGATTTCCTTTAAATTTGTTAAGTAATGCAGAACAACTTTTTATCAACATCTTTATGACAGTAATTTTTATTTTTTTATTTTTTTGCTATATGGCTGATTTTGGACCAATATACATTTGTACAATCAGACTCAAATGAAGACCCCAAAACTGTCGTTTTACCCTGTATAAAAATGCATCTATTGTTAGGAATCAATGCAGCAGGAGCTTGCTATGCATTCACCGTGTCTTTTTTCTTGGTTTTTTATTACTTTTCATTGAAATTTTCCTACGCTTCTGTACGTCACTAAGTCAGATTAGGATACTTCACGGGCTGCTGTCAAACTAAAGTATACTGGAATAGTTTTAATATCTACGATTAGAGTATAAAAAAATATACCCA
>CM044955.1:30527106-30629357 GCA_024516035.1 Bactericera cockerelli | reverse complement strand
GGGAGTTTGTGAGCCAAATTTAAAACAACAGAATGGCCAAATAACCCTATCTGCATCATGCAGTATGCTGCACAATATTTGGAAAATGTAATTCATTAAAAAATATGACACAAATCATACCATAATAGATACGAGTATATGAAGGTAAAACATTAAAAGTAAAAGAGAGATAAAATTTTATGCGAAAGTGTTCAACATGATGTTGATTTTCGTACTTGTGGTTTGCAATTATTTGTTTAGACTTCCCCATTTTAACCAAGACAGTTGCCCATCATAGCCTTGTATCTTCTATTCATCTATCACACATGATCAATTAAAGACTATTAAAAGCTTTTGTTTATGCAGATCAAATAATATATGAGACTGACCCAAAAATAACTTGAGTCGAACTCTTATTGATTCAGACAATCAAGAACATTGATTAGAAATGGGGCATCTGTCAATTTTTCATTTATCAATTTATTGAATCAGTAACGTTTATCAATTGTAGCAGAATCTCATACATTGCCATAGCTTAAAGTACTTCAACTGATAAACAAGCAATACAAAAACAAATAAATACCTTCTGATTGGTGAAATAATACTTTCACACATTCATAAAATTCAAAATATTAGAGAAGAGTACCTATAAATAATAAACCACACGACTTTCTGTTACAGTTGAGGAAGTTTTTTCAGAAATTAACATATTCTCAGGTAATTTTTTGAAAAATGTCGAAATTTTATATTAAAAGTATCGACATGATTGATTCTATGTCAACAAGTAATTCATAAATAAAGTTAACGGTAGGTGCAAAAATCTTAAAAGTATACATCACCTTTTCTTTCAGTCTGATCCTGATGCCACACACACTGAATGTTGCCGTTTTTACACCCTTAGGAACCTGATTTCACGTCACTAACGATTAATATTGTTAATAAAAAATAAAGTTTGTTATATAATGCAGTAATACTTGGATTTTCAAATGTCTGAGGCTAAATGGGCGGAAATGAACACAGAGGTACGAGTATGTAGCACAAGAAAAACTAACTCGATGACAGAGGAAAATCTGAATATGGCAAGATATTTAATTTTCTTAAAATTAAACTCACATTAGCCCTACATGGACACATCGTGCCCAGCGAAATGAGAGGAACACTCAAAATTATCATTATAACAATACATTTAATGCACGTGGTTTTATGATCAATTTTTCAATTGAACCAATTACTTATTCACTTCTATACTGCCAATACCTTTAAGTTACATAAAGTATTGCATGTATAGTCGGTCACTGTTGCGAAGTTCAGCTAAATATTTCTAGATAAATTATTTTTTAATAGGTAAGATTAATGTTTAAATAATGCAGTTCCAGTATGAATCACAGATGTTCGGGAATTATTGAAATCATCACTATTGTTATCAAAATAGACAATCGGGAATGGGACCGGTGTTACCTGTGTTTAACTGCTGACATAATACATAGTTCCAGTATCTTGGTCATTCATAGAGGATTCAACAACTTAAAGATCAATCTTGTACACATAATAATCAAATGTTAGTCATTTGATAGACAATTCACCTGTGAGGTCAGAAAGGAAGGGTCTCGGCGGCGGGTTAAGAGCACATGCTAAATGTCAATAGGTAAAGTGATAATGAAGATGAAAACACGTCAAGTAAAACATTAAAATTAGAATAATATGAGTTGTACGTTAGCATAACAAAACATTTCTCTTTCCTCCTCGAGTGAGATGGACCACCGCCACCCTTTTCAAATAATGTCTAATTTTAAACAACTAGATTCGCTGACCAAATAGGACCATCCAAAGCAATTTTATAAATAATCTGGGGCTATATCTTTTTAGGATTCAACTCTACTATAACCTTCAGGCTGTATGCTAAAAATTGTACAATTAGTATTAGGTATGTGTATATTCACTGTATAATATGGAAAAAATATTAGATCCATAAATCTGCGGATATCAAGACGAAGAAGCGGTAAACTATTGTTGTTATTTGTTTCCTAAGTTGTTTCATTACACTGGTTTTGTTTAACACAAGATCATTTTTCCTTTCCTTATCCTATTTCTCAAAATGTATTTTAAATATCACCTTACCTGGTATTTTATTGTAAATTGACGATTGACAATGTCCCCTTGTGGACCCTAAGGTCTATAGATAGCTATAGCTATAACCAAAAAATAAAAATAAAGGCTTTTTGATTTTCTAAATGCTTAAAACATTATGACGGTAAAAGCCACTTGCAAGTCGATACACTAGTCTTTTTTACTCCGGGCAAGAAGGAGGCTAGATCCCCAAGGTGATCATTTCCGCACCATCAGAACCATTTACCAGCTCGAGTTGCACTTGGTGGATGTGTCTCTGTCACCCGATCCTAGTCACTAGTATTCCACGGCTTTCGTTATTTATCTCACGCGTCGTATCGGATTCACAATTATACATTTTTTTATATCAATGTTAGCGAACAGTACGCTTATCAAACATTGCGACAGTTACAAATCAACACTGAACTATCAATTCAAGTTAAGTGCTTTGTAAAATGAGGATATACAATTTATAAAAGTTATAAGTGGGTTATTTTGTGCAAGTTTAAATCGATTTTTTTAACATAAATTATTTTAGCTTTTTCTGACTGAAGACAAAGTACTTTTTTCAATACATTATTGGATTGATTGCACACACAAAATAAATTATCACAGACTAGAGCCGGGCACGTGAAAGTGCTATTGTTATATTTCAGAGGCATTGCACGAACACATGACTGATTTCACCCGACTGAAAGACGTTGAGGCACTAATGTCTAATATCATCAAACTGAAAGAAGAACCACACACAAGATAGGACGATGTTCGCTCTAGTCTACAGGGTGCGGAGAAAGTGGCACAACTACTGAAGACTTGAGGAAACAGTACATTGACATCTTAAAAAACCACAGGAGAGTGTTACATATTCATGGGCAAGAACCGACGTGCTCTAGAAACTCCCCACAAACTACTCTTGCTCTAACACATTCTAGGGGCAAAATGAATGGACATTTTTGTTGTACTACTAACTACTATGGACCTCTAGATATTGTTTTAAACAGGGAAATGAAGGTTCTGACCTTCATTCCCCTGTTTAAAACTCGTTATCTTGATTTTGACAATTAATTTTACCCTAGGACTTATCAATAGACAGGATATAAGAAAGCTATCGCAAAATTGAGGAACAACTATATTTTCAGAAATAGTTGCATCGGGAGGGGATGGAATTCACAAAAAACGAGATTCAAGCAATGTAAAAACAAAATTTCATAAGTTATCATATTGGTGTTAATCACAATCGTGATGTCACCATTACTCATGTTCACTAAGTAATGTTTGATGTACTTGAGTCCGACCTTAAGGTTACGAGTCGGCTGCCTTACCGGTAGGGCTACTGAGATCGGTGACTAAATTGTATAGGAATGAAGAAGGTGAGATGTGGATTTCAGCGCGCCCTGTATGAGGAAGTCCAGTGACTGAACCTACACTCCGCTGGAGTGAGGAGTCACACAAGAAGAAAACTTACACTTAGTTAAACGATTCTAAGAACTTTCTTTCATACTGAGAGCTGCTACTGGGCACGGGCTATATCAGGGCGTCGACCAGTCAGGTTCGAATCCAAGGGGGACATTACGTCAAATAGAAGTTTGTATAATCAGATCAGAGGTAAAGTAAATAATACAGTACAGTGGTAGTGTTTTGCTTAGACCCGCACTCACATCTTCATTTGACAGACCTCCAGTAGCTTGATCGATAAGGCAGCGGACTTGTAACCTAGAGGTCGGTGGTTCAGGTCCCGGTTTCAGCGTAGATTTAGTAAAGCGAGTTTGAGTAGTTGTGATATCACGAAAGTGATTAACACAAATATGACATCTAATATGATAACTCACATCTTCATGTGAGTCACCCGAATCGAGCACCGAACCTTTTCCCCAAGTATCATTGAAAACTTGATGGCCAAACCCAATGGTATGCGAATTGCAAGTATACACTACAAAATAATTGTTGTAAATGGACTTAGCACTCTAAATCAAAACCATCTGATGTGGGAAGACGAGGCATTATCGAGGGCCAATGTATTTCAAAGTTCAAATGTATGTAGACTAGATGCTGTGTAGTGAAAGTGAACTATTGCGGAGGTGTTCTGGTGCTCAACACACTTTTGACTTCTGACATACAGCCCTTACTCTAAGTTATGAACAAATGGTTTCGTACGTATAATTTTTACAAATACTAATACCACCAGCACTAGGCATGAAGCTTCATAATGTCAACAGCAAAGACTAAACACTCATAAACAATAATTGCAAATTCGAACTTAAGATTCACTTGATAATTCAAGTCATAAATTACTGCCGATAAATTCCAATATTAGAAATCGGAAGTATTGTGTTTTTTTTTACTCCGATTTCAATTGTTTTGGACGTTTCATAAACTCCTGGTTTTGTGTCTATCTGTCGCTCTGTTAAATACCTTGTAACGCGAAAATCTCATAAACTACAGAACGGATTTCGACGAAATTTATTACACATATAGGAGACGTATTGTAGATCCTCTCAATATAAATTCATAAACTTCACACTAGCGGTTCTTGGTGATAGAGACCATGCGCCTGACCACTAACTTTTTACTTATACGCTTATATCTCGTTAACCACACATCCGATTTTGATGAAATTGTGTATGTACATGAGTACTAGTGTTTTATAAGGTGCATTTGTAATTACTTTTTAATATGATTTTGGTTTGATATGTATACTCGTATGTATAGAAAAATCCAAATTTTTGGAGAAAAAAGTGCAAAAATAAGGTGTACGACTTGCCGATACAGAATTTTTTGTGGTATCTAGAATATAGGAAAAACAGTATTTTACCATATAAAACAAATTCGAAGAAAATCGGTTAAGCGGTTTTGGAGTTAAAAGCGATTTAGTATAAAATCTCAAAATTGCCACGTGTATACAAATTGGTTCAATCACGAGGAAGTATTGTGTACTTAATTGGCAGTGTATTATTATTTCGCTTCAGGTACTCACTAATGATTTACATTTTTTCTGGTCAGTTAAAAAAAAAAAAAAAAAAAAAAAATACATAGGTGATATCATCCTCGGCGCTTGAAATTTTAAATGTTAAAGAGTATGAAAAGAATACAAAGTATGAAAGAGTATGAAAAGAAAAGAAAAGAATATTGATGTGATGAATATCGCCCAAAATATTGTTTATGATCAAAGGGATTTTTAGTCTAAATTAGTTCTATCCTTTGCGACATTGGAGAAAGAATAGAAAAGCGTGCTACTGAACACGCTTGTGGTACGTGACTCCGTGTTTTAATTTGAAGAAATGCACATCCCGTCATATACCTCCCTTCTGGTGAGCGAGACACAATACTTAGGTGTTGAACTAATAACATTTAGGTGCTGGGTCCACAAAAAAGCAGTAATCTAATCACAACAAGAGCTTTTTGTCGGTTCTGGGATTCTAACCGGGTATCTTCCGCATGGTGAGCGAGGATCTTACCACTGAGCTAATCACACGCTTTACTTAGCTTATATAAAAATAAGTTGAGAATTACAGCCGACATAAGGAACAATAAACTGAAGCTAACCTACAAAGACAACAACAATGGAGAAATCATAGAATTGAGGCAATCACAGAGGTACACACGGAAGTAATGCCCGAACAATAATAGAGGAAAAGGAGAAGAGAAAATTGGATCTCGTTACACTCCAATAAAACCTGATCACATCAATGATTAGCCTCATACAGACTTACAAGTCCTTCAGAGCAAATACATACAAAGTGCATAAAACTTTAACCAAAGAGTGGTTTCTGACTGAAAAGATTGCAATTGAGCACTAGGAAACTTGGAGCATCAATGTCTTTATTATTTTTTTCGGTAAAGTAATTTTTTTCGGTAAAAGTTCAGAAATCAGCGTAAACCAAATAAGCAACAGAAAAAAATTCGAACACATCCGAATCCACACTGGAATTGCTTGAACACAAATACACGTTTTTAGTCCATGTAACATTAACGCTAAGTCACAACCTCAAATCTGTATCCAGACACTATGATCCACATTGAAGTGAAGGTCAAACTCACAACCAACTTACAATAACAAACTCAGCGAGCCAAGAACCCACTATGTATCAAGGATTTTCTGGTTATTAGCCAAATTCATAGTGAAATGAGCAAGAACTGATCTGATGTAGTTGTTATAGCTGTAGAAAATGCACGCAATACTTCGTGGGCAGTGCGAACATGAAGAACAGTTAGTGTCTTCGTTCAATTTACCTGCATACATTTCCTTCATCTATTCCAAAAATGCACTTTCAATTTTATTATAGACACAATTCTTCCTCGTGAATGGTTCACATTGTATACACTTGGCAAAATAAAGTTGTCGAATTTCCATAGCTTTGTTAATTCTGAGATTTTTTTTACTAAATTACTAGTAATACACTGATTCACTTCAAATTTGTTTGACATGGTAGAGTAGCGTTTTTCCTACATTCAAAATTCTATAACTTAGATAAAATATAGTCCTGTTTCATAATTTGGCCCTAAAACCTCACAAATCTAATTCCTATCTCACCAATGAAAGGTGAAATCATCTCATCAATATTATTAGAAACCAACTGACGGATAATTACGGGTAAAACAGTTTACTTTTCTCAGTGATTACCACGGTGTGTCAAATTATTTCTCTTGCACATTTCAGCTTCCATATTGATGACTAGCGGGCTGCACCCGCTTCGCCAAGCCATCACACACACCACATACACACACCTCACACACCCATCCACACACACACACACATCCACACACACACCCATCCACACACACACATACACACATACACATACACACATACACAATCATCATCGCTGTAAATTTCAAAATCCCGAGCCAAATCTATCATAGCGGATATTGATAATGTAGCTAACTGGCCCATATTTCGAGAACGGTTTGTCAGAATATGGCAACAAAGGGCTCAAATAAAATCATGTGATGTTTTCAGACAGTTTTTATAAAGAAAATATAGGTCCTAGCGATAACTTTTAAGTTCTGTGCTCAAATCTGTAAAAAAAAACGTGAAAAGTCTGAAAAAATGGTCGAAATTTCGAACATTCTGGCTTCTATCTCGAGAGTGGTACGTCAGAATGTGGCCTAATATGAATTAAATGAAAGCTAGTTTTGTCTAATGTGTTATTAAATAATAAAAAATATAGGTCCTCGCGACAAATTTTAAGTTCCGCGCTGGAATCTGCTAAAAAACGTGAAAAGTCTGAAAAAATGGTCGAAATTTCGAACATTCTGGCTTCTATCTCGAGAGTGGTACGTCAGAATGTGGCCTAATATGAATTAAATGAAAGCTAGTTTTGTCTAATGTGTTATTAAATAATAAAAAATATAGGTCCTCGCGACAAATTTTAAGTTCCGCGCTGGAATCTGCTAAAAAACGTGAAAAGTCTGAAAAAGAGGTCGAAATTTCGAACATTCTGGCTTATATCTCCAGAACGGTACGTCAGAATGTGGCCTAAAATGAATTAAATGAAAGCTAATTTTGTTTAATGTGTTATTATATAATAAAAAATATAGGTCCTCGCGATAGATTTCAAGTTCCAGGGCAAAGACTGTCTTAAAATCGGACCCTTCCTCAAGGAAATACTTGAGGAAGGTCATAACTCAAGGACGGTTTGGAATTTCGGACTTTTGACAAATTTCCTGGTATTTTCCGGCAATTTTACTTGGGGTCATCTCTCATCAATTGTTCGCTATCTCTTACCGTTTTGCCTAAACAATTGATGCACACAAAGCCACAAAGTCACAAAGCCACAAAGCCACAAAGCCCGTCCATATTTCTCATTTATATATAGAGATAAAGATGATAAGAACAACCCATTCACACTTTGCTCTTATCGTGTTCTTTAAAGCCTGCATAATTGTATGGAACTAAATAAATAATAAGAACGTCACGATTATTGTGAATTATCAACGGCACAACATCAACAGGGTGGTGTAAAAACGAGAACTAGAGGCAGAAATGAAATACTCCTATTAGTTTTTCAACGGAACGAACTTACAGATGTGCTCGACTTTCTTTGTTTCACTAACTTTTTACAGGATGCTCAAGAGAGCGTAATATTAAAAAACCCTCCTGTTTCTTCAATTTGAAATTAGCGGGATCTTAATGTGATTTTGTCTGTATCTTCCACTAGTTTCCCTGCCTGCAAATTCAAAAAATAATTTTCAACAGACTCAGAATATCTCTCATCGGTCACCCAGTTCGCATGTTCCTCTACTGAAAAGAGCAGCAGTCGTAGTAGGAGGCGGGTCACTACATGAGATTGATTAGGACTGGTGTATTCAAGGTCTTTGAAATCAAGATCAAGTATTTAAAATGTTGATAAGGCATCAACAATGGAGCGGAGCTGATCTGACCGCTAGTGAAATTATCTTCGCAACAAATTGTGCTACTCGTAATACTGTCCGACATGAGACTTTAAACTATACAGCTAGCAATACCAACATAGATGAAAGAACAGATAGATAGCTTTCAAGTACCAGCTCATAGAGCATACACAGTTTGACTGGTCCTGGCTAACCATACTGCATGACCTTAATACAGGACATACTCCTCAAATACAACGTGAGTCATGTTCAGAGGTCTGCTGCTATCAAGTCTATTAATTTAATCACCTTAGTCAAAACGAAATATAATTTGTTTTGTCTTCAACTTTGTTAATAACCTACCCTAACGAAACTGCAAACATTAGCTTATTTTAGCACGACCTTTCACTCGACTGGATGGATGACCATGGTCCTTGTAGTGGCAGGTCATCTGTTTCAAACTGGCTAACCTTGGTTCGATACCCACAGGCGACACTCTTCACTACGAGCGAAATATTTATGATGATGTCAGCATCAGGTTTTGCACCTTTACGCTTGAGTTCGCGTCTTGGATTCATGCCTCATGAAGTCCATATTGCTAATGCTAAATCAAGACATGGCTGATGGCTGAATTTAGTAATTACTTGACACTGGTTGCACAGTGGGTAAGCGAGACTGCAAAGGCTTTTTCAGCTCATCACAGGAGTACGAGACAATAATAGTTACACTTTTTCGGAGTCTCGTGCTATTTTTTAAGAATTGATGTACCTAAAATAGCCAGCCAGACTCGTCACCTGCCATCAAACCTTTAGCTAGGAGCTCTATTTTCATCTGAAAGATATTTCCAAAAGTATTCGTTCCTCTATATCAATAAGATATTTTTTCTTTCATATCTTCTTGTAGGATGACATAATCTCAACACCCAGTTCAAAACTCTTTTGAGTTCAGTATGATTAAAATAAAATCAACTGTTTGCCTTACATTTATCACTCACAGGGTATAAAGGTACCAAGAACAATTTTGTCCACACTTGAGACCAACAAAACAGACCAGCCCGAGTGCCAGCAGCCATTCGGATTGCCTGGTTCACACATAATTATGTAGTTCAAATCACGATGGAGACCAATCTATTTATTTCCATGTTCGACGTTGCTTAGTTTCTGTGTTTCCTGGAGACTGTTCAGGGTATAATTTACAATAACTGTAACTGTGACATTACCTACAGTCATAATAATTTGAGCGACTCACAGGATGGTAGTGGCACCAAATGAAAATTAATGACTTGTTAAAATCATGAACCGGGGACACGAACCAGTTACTCCGAGTTCCAGTTCCTCTTCCATCATCAGCATCAGTAGCAAGACTCATTTTTTACAGTGATTTGACGTTTTCTCTCCGTGTTCCAGATGACACAGGAGACAAACGGAACTCAACCAATAGCTCTGTCGAGAAACTCTCCATCCTACTACACACGGGAGAATACATAGTGTTCATACTGAGAGCGGGTAAGTAATGTAAATAAATGATGCATAATTGCTAGCCCAACATCCTCATCAAGCGCAATATCCTGGCTTCCGATCTATGTGCTCAACAAAACTCATTTCAACATACACATATTGTAACACCATTCAACTAGTATATGTTACCCAACACAGCTTTACATACTCCTAGTAATCTAGTCTTTTCAAATGAACAACCTATAATGTGATGGTTATCAATGTTTTCTTGAAACACTACTGCAACCATGCGAAATTTCTCAGCTAAATCAGATGTGTGAATGCCCAAGCTCAAGCAGAAGTAACATTCAATATTAATGAGATCTTTATCGACCTCGTCTGTGTGCTGTATACAGTCTAGCGAGTACCCAGTACAAGTCAATGGGCAGCTACATAGTATTTCAATGATCTTATAAATCAAACACTAACACTAACACCAGTAGCTGAGCTGGTAGACATGCAGCTAGAGCTCTATAAGGAGATTTTCCCAGACTGGTAGTCAGTGTCAATGGCTAGAATACTAGATGCCACAAGAGTATCTAGCATATTGTTCATGATTCTGTCCTCATATGATTCTTCTCTTGGTTGAGGAATAGCGTTGAGTGAAATAAATAACATCATAAAAATAATGATCTGTATGTATAACCTTGCATAAGAGCACATCAACCACACAATTCCCCTGAAATAGCTTAATTTCAATGGACAATATTTTCATGGAGATATAAGTATCTCTTTGTATTCGGTTAAAAATGAGATCAGATTTGAGGTCTACAACAGTACACTTACTGATGAATGTGTAATGGGTCTACTGTTGGTTGTGCTCTATCTTGTATAGGCTGTCGTCATTCCGTCAGCTCTCATGATAAAACCTAGCAGTAATATCCGTCTGACACGGATCATGTCTAAGGAATTTTATCTCACACAGCGGCAAGGTTCTTCCTTCAATGGTTAACTATCAACCTCAGTAGCTCGATCGAGAAAGCAGCGCACTTGTAACCTGGAAGTCGGTGGTTCGTCCCAAAGCATCAGGAAAATGAATCAGTACTGGTTAGAGTAATTGTAGTGTGTAACACTCTTGTGTGGTAAAAAAGGGTGTAATATTCCTCTTGTGATTCATACAACAATTTAAACCTAGTTTACTGTCTGTTCATGTCCTGGTCTAAGGCCCGAATTATGAAACAGGATTTATTAATCTTAGTAGACACCATCCCTTAACTTTCAAATTGATAACAACTGTATAGGTCATATTTTATCTGAACCGGGCTGTCTTTATAAATATATTACTTGTAGCTGTATATAACTTTTGTCCAAGTATGATTTTCCTGAACTTGTTTGAATTTTGAATCGAGAAAATTACACCGCGATTGCCAGTTTTTATTGCCGTTCAACAAGTAAAACTTAAAGAGAAATCAAGTTTTGGATGATACCTAGCAAGGATAAAGACAGATACCTTAAGAGAAATAAATAGAGAGAGGAGTGCAGAGAACTAGAAAGAGAGGGGGTCATTCTTTTCAGTCATTCAGGGGGTCATTCTTTTAAGTGTGCGTTCTTCCTTTTATAAACACGAAGTGTTGTTTTTGGGAGATTTTAAAATACCTATCGGTCAGCTGATAATATCTAAGGGTCGGCTTATATTTACTAATCCTGTTTCAACATACGGCCCTAAATCTCAGTTCGTTATATTTCTCTCTGGCCGACCTCAGTAGCTTGATCGATAAGGCGGCGGACGATAAGTAACCAGGAGGTCGGAGGTTCAAGTCCTGGGTTCAGCGTTGATTTAGAAAGCGAGTTTGAGTAGTTGTGATATCACGAAAGTGATCAACACTACTATGATAACTTTCTTTTCTATATTTCTCTCTCATGGTCTCAAGGGAGAAAAATAAAACAGCCAAACGCACATGCATACTTCTTCCTTAGTTTGAGAAATTGACCAAACTTATTTCCAGTTTTCCGAGACCCGATTTTCATTACTAGAAAAGATGCTACTTACTACATAGAAGTAAACTCTTTAATGGAACTTATTTAAATAAATAAGTAAAAAAGCGACATCTTTGCTAGAGGTAATTTTAATATATTTGGTTTCGTGCGAGCAGCTTTGTAAACTACGTCATTTCATAGGAAGAAATACTTCCAATGCAGAGTTTGACAAGTTTGGAATCATTTGATAGGTACCTCTATCCTTCTGGGTCCAACACATTTCTACTCTATGGCAACTTAAAACTATTCTCATTGCGTGGCGAAGACACGCATCAAGTGGTTACCTAATAGCCAAATAGATTACCATGTGGTTCATTCGTTAACATTATTGTTTACAGCATGAGCCTTATATTTGAGGTTACTAGTCTCATTAACATACTTTTCTGATCATTATGTAGGAACACAAAATACTCATTATAGTCATTATCTGAGTTTACCATCGTACTATGTTACGTACGAATATCCCTACATACATATACCTACTGCTAAACCGGAATTCAATGAGCAGGCTGAAAAAAGTGATATTATTTAAATTTCTAGTAAACATTGCTAGATTGAATGGTTAAGAGTAGGTAATTTCTTTCATATTTACCTCCAACTTTGTATAATGGTTATATATTTCATTTCCATTTTATAAATTACTTGTAATAAAACGTATAAGAATAAGAATAATAGCAGAAGTGCAGCAGTGGTGTCTTCAGTTCTGAATATTATGCAATTCATTCCAACTCTATTCATAGGTGCTGTATTGTTTTTAGAAAAAATATGTACATGTAAACTTGGCTATACTGTGGAAACCAAGACAAACGTCCCGTAAACATCTGTGTGACAGCCAATTTACTGTCGCAAAGAGTAGAAAACACTGCAATTAATGAACTTGTCACCTGTACACTCCAACTTTGTAACTGCAAGAGAAACAGTAGTTGATTATTCCTCCTAGTTTATTATTATGCAAATCCAAAGTGTCCATCGATAACTGTGGTCTAGCGAAGGCGCACTGCTCAAGTAGTGGAGATTAACGACTGAGTAATATAAATCAGGATTTCCCTACATGCGTAAAATTGGTGTGGATAACCAAAAAAAATGCTTTTAAATAAAAAAAAAATGATAGTCCTCATTTCTGTCATTGAGTTTTAAGGGAAATATTAAAATGCCCTATATGAAATTATGAACATTGGATTTTTGTGAAAATATTTTTTCATACTAATCTGAACTGATGCTTCGACGTATTCCTTTTCTACATTTGAGACCAATAGCATGCTATTCATCCACTGAATTACCCACTGATCATATTCGAGTAAAAGTTGGACTCGATCAGGTATGCCCACGAGTTTGACACTAGACAACACAACCTCTTGGCAAACTCTCTATAGCTCTTAGGCAATGACTAAAAATAAACATGACGAAACTACACTGAAATTCACAAAATTCCGACCACCTGGAAAATTAATATTTTCTATCACAAGGTGGAGTTTTATCCCAAATTTTTGTGTTAACATTATTTAATAAACATTTATCAGTAATTGTGGTACATTTTTTTACTTTTATTTAGGATTTTAATGATAGTCCAGTCAAAATAGAAAAAAAAAGAAAAACAAAGAAAATTAAAGGTTTCAAATTTTATGTTTATTTATTTTTTAATAACAATTTACCGGTAACTAATAGCGTGTGTTGCCTCCTCGGGCTCTGATAACATCCTGAAGACGTCGAGGAAGAGAGTAAATGAGGTTACAATGCTCCGCCTGAGGGATATTGTTCCATTCCTGGACAATCACATCCTTGAGGTCCCGCAATGTCCGTGGGGCGGGGTCATGAGCGCGAACTCGCCGTTTCAAGCTGTCCCAGGTGTGCTCTATTGGATTGAGATCGGGGGATCGCGCTGGAGGGTTTACAGTAGTAATTCCAGCCAGTTGCATATATTCTCTTGTGGTCCTGGCTACATGGGGGCGCGCGTTATCCTGCCAGAAGAGGAAACCATCTCCAATAAAGGGGGCGTACGGGACCACCATATCTTCAAGAACATTTGATATGTAAGATTCAGCGTTCATACTGGCTCCGTCAAAAAACACAAGGTCCGTGTGAGCCTCAGCAGATATTCCACCCCACACCATTATTGATCCACCATCAAATGCTACCCTTGGAACAAGAGCACACTCAGAATACCGCTCATTTCTCCTTCTGTACACTCTTACCCGACCATCTGCTCCTCTTAGGGAGATCCTTGTCTCATCAGAAAACAAAACCTTGTCCCAGTCTTCCTCTGTCCATCTTATGTGCTCCGTTGCGAATTGTAAACGCGCTCTTCTGTGACATGTGAGCAACTCGGGGGCGTTATAAGGCCTTCGAGGTATGATATGAGCTTCTCTTAGGCGTCTTCTAACTGTAAGGGGGTTCACAAGAACATTTCTTACATCATACAGCCGACGGGCTGTCTCTACTGAAGTCTGGAACCGATTCCTGAGGGTCTCCATCACCATAAACCGATCATCTCGAGCTGTTGTGCACCTTGTTAAACTGGATCCTGGTCTTCTCTTGCATGATCCCGTCTCCTGATACCGTCTAATGTTGTCAGAAAGAGTTGTTCTTGCCACATTAAGTATTCGGGACACCTCACGCTGACTGTATCCTTCATCCAGCAAAGCTAGGGCTCTACCAACTCCCACACTATCTAAAGGCATGCTAAAAGGTTTAGATAACACACTAGAACTTAATTTCACTTTGTTCTAAATAAAAATTGAATGAAAATTAAAATTTAAATTATCTAAAAGTTACTTTGTCATTAAGTACCTCAGGTAGTAAATTAACACTAAATCAATTAATGACCCCCACCTTAATTAATTACTGATACCAAGGGTCCAAAACAAGCTCAGACACAGGTAAAATTGTATTTACTATAATATAGGTTACATACAAAGTATATAAAGTAAGGTACATACGCAGTAAATCAAAATTTCTAGGTGGTCGGAATTTTGTGAATTTCAGTGTAGTTCCGTTCTTCCAGGTTTCAGTATATTCCATCTCGAGATAGTGACGTTTTGAAAATAATGGAAAAACGTGGGACACAGCTAATCTGTGTACATGTACATATGCATGTGCAATTGTGCAGTCATCTCATCAATCCTTTCTTCCGCTTCTCTAATGAAGTTTAGATTTAGATACTTTTTTTGCAGACTAACATAGAAAGTACACTTTTCTAGCATCTCCTCGAATACCCCTTATTCACTAAGTTTGATATCAAAAATTTCAGCAAGCTAAATAATTTTAAGAAACATAATATGTGAAATTATACTCCTTAAAAAATGAGGTTTAGAAATTTTTGGTTCATATTATAAAGATAAGATGAAGAGCTAGTTATTAATGTTATTATGTCACAATTTTTTTTTTTTTTTTTTTTTTTTTTTTTTAAGTGGGGTTTAACGTCGCTTTCAACTGCCATGGTCATATCACGACGGGGGTTTTACCCTCCATTCGCAGGAAACTCACAAACCTGCTACTCACATTGACCTCACCCAGCCTGAGTGGGGCCGGGAAAAGCCAGCGTCACGAGAATTAGAATTTGAATGGTCACCCATCCAAGTCTTAACCTCGCTGGATGTCGCTTAACTTCGGTGTTCTGAAGGGAACCGGTGTATTCGCAACATGCCATCGACGCTGGCTTCACAATTTTTAGTGGGTAGCATCGACATTACGAGAAGTAATGGTAATGCGTCATATCTCCAACCAACCGTCATATTCCAATATCTATCTCGTAATGCCGCCACTAGTCGTTGTCCACTCTACAACTACCCCAATTGTCCTCACGAGGCTAGGTAGGCCCCGACATCCAAAGTACAGAGCCGAAAAAATTCCGACCCCGCCGGGATCCGAACCCAAGTGCAAGCCGAGCATGCTACCGCTAGGCCAAGTGACTACTTTGGTTCATAATATGAACCCGTCACAACAAAAGAGTGTAGTGGTACCTATTACACCCTTGCAATTTATCCTGGAGCTAGGGTGTTGGAGGACATGACTTACCTTATGAGCACCATCATCAGCCATGCCCCTCCTGGAATCAAGCAGAAAACGTAATATTTGATTAGCAAATTAAATAAGAAGAACAATAGGTATTTTAGTAGAATTTGGGAAATGAAACGGTTTATACTCCACTCCATGCTTATAATACCAATACATATTATGCAAGTAGGGTTTGGTCCCACTGCCCACACCATCCATCTTAAACAACTCTCCCGATTTCGTCTTGGAAATCAGTCATCAGTGATCACAAGTGATGTGTATAATATGTAAGACGGAGAATCGCAGTGATTCATTTTATCAGTTAGGGCGATATTGCCTTGATTCAATTTTCTATCGTTGATACGTGACAGCTCGATTATAAATTAATCTGATAAGAGAGTATATTGAGGAATTATTCAAAGTGTAGTGGTAGCATTTGAGTTAGTAAAATACAGTTGATGTCAAAAAATCGGGATGTGAAACATTCCATGTTTTTGACCGTCGAATTTTTTAACTCATTTTTTATTTTAGTGTTATATATTCAGCGAAAAGTTTGCTGAGCATAAGAATTATAAGAATCTGTATAAGGCATTACTCTTCTTTGATCTCACCCATGTACCTATCTGCTGTAGAAGTGCTTCCCTCACGTCCACAGTTCCAAAACTCTCTACACACGACAATCTAGAGCAAGAACATTGGTCCTCAAAATAGTCGGCAGCACCCTTTGGACGATGAAGACTACGAGGTGGTACAAGGAAAATGAGTGCTATAAGACAAGGGGTAACCAAAGTTGTACCAAAAGTTGGTAACCACTGGTCTAGGAACTTGGTCCTTTGTAACATCACAAATTGAGAAACAAATCGGATTATTTATACATTACCTACTGGAGGCCCTTCATTTTACTGATTTCTAGACTAGCCATTCAATCACCCGTGGCAGGTTTTGAGCCTCCCTAAACTAATAGATATCCCAATCACGTTCCTTCGTTTTTAAAATAGGTTCATTAATGCGTTGAGACAAAATCTAGACTCAATTCCAGTGGAACGTATATGATATCCTGTTAGAGGTGCTTTCTACTTGAAATACTACAAGACTAGGCATCAGGCCCTCGTTCCAGAAAGCACTCTCACTCTCACAATATCCGGATCTCACTTTCAACCGTCACACAACGCGCACTCTGATTGGTTAATTTAAACGCAATAAACAATCAGAGTGCGCTGTGTGATAGTTGAAACGGAGATTCAGGGATTTGAGATTGGAGAGTGTTTCTGGAACGGGCTACAGGTTTATCCCGAGGTACTCATGGTAAATACCAAGTATATCAGGCAATACATTGTATGTAGTGCGTGAATAGAACAAACCACAAATCCTCGCAGGGCCTATCATTTGCTTTTCCTCCCATGTGTTCTCCCTTCTCCACATTTATGTATCTAAACTTTAATTGCGAGTTCTACGGCTAAATTCTCGCTGCTTCCGCTCCCGCGGTGCACATGCTATGCTTGAATCAGATTGATGCCCGCTGACAGCACAATGCGTAGCGGCTATGTGCTCAAATATGGACATCCAAGTGCTTCTAAATCTCCTGGCAGAATAGTCGAGTCTTTCCTGAAAGTATGTCATCAACATGCATAATCTATCTCGCCGGCCTGTGATGAATGTTAATGAGTCAACACGTCACCTTGGTCCCGACCACATTCCATGTTGAGTCTTGAGTCCAACATTTTGTACAGAGATTTTCGTATGTTGGTACGTTTGACTTCAGAACAAAGCTTTTGACTTTAGAACAAAGGTTTGAACTTAAATGATGCATATTAGTGCCTATCATATCCTTAAGCCAACGAAAATATTTGAGAAACTTACAAAATTGAATTATTATTTCTATTAACAATACCTACAATTCATATAACACATCATAGGCAGTACCCAGCATGGAGGTAATTAGCATTACCTCGTTGGATCGCCATGGATATCCTCAGGAAGAGGAAAGTTCTGGCGGCCCTAATGCCAATGAGTTTACTTTTAGAAATGATCACTCCTTTAATGACACTGGTAATAAATACTGTAAAAGGGATGAGATAATGATATAATTATGTAACACGTAGCTAACAGTTTGAATGCAGAAATGGATGCCCTGGGCAGGACTCAAGTATCACAAAACTAAAGTTCATTATTACAAGTTTGCATATACAGGAAAGCTCTACAGTCCGAGCTGACGTAACCACATGAAAGGGGCTAGGCTTGTGTACATTATGGGTGTTTACAACCCAAAGGTTCTCGGGTATAATGGACACTCCTGTGTTATACAATGCTAGCTAGATAGAGCTGATTATGACTGTCGTTTACATAAACAAAAGACTGCTACTGTGCACAATATGGCTAATGGTTCTAACCCGTGAGGAAATTGAGACATAATGCTCTGGCAATAAAAAGTGAAAGCCTAATAGCACAGCAAGTTCCCTGGGATATTAACCCTTGCCCACATGCAATGGTTTTCTCAAACGAAGCAAAAATTCAGTTCAATTATTAGAATATTTCACGTGTATTATACCTAATAATATCTAACTGTATATCGAATGCTGAGTTTTATTTTTATTTGCAGCATTCTATTGTATAAGAAAAACTATCATTACATAATTTTTAATAGCAAATCTTTTTCAGTGAGTTGAGTCTATTTACAATTGGAGGTATGTACTGTACAAGTGTACATCTGTACATGTATAGAATGTAGGTACAGACAGGGATTCATCACGTAATGAGTCATCTCATTCTTAAGATTCTCAACAACGTAACAGTGCAGCCAAGTCCGGTGTTGGACAGTGGTCCCCTAACTTCTCAGGCTGTAGACTTGAGTATTATAGAGGTCATACAGCCCAGGTTGGAAAACTGTTCACACCTGATTCTGTTCCAAGGCTGTGAACAGAATACGAACAATGTACTCACAACAAGTGTTCATTTAAAAAGTTAATTGAATAAATATAATTGTTTAAGGAACCTATTGTTCATGTCTCGGCAAAAAAAAAAAAAAAATATTGCTCCAAA
This sequence comes from Bactericera cockerelli, assembly GCA_024516035.1. Classification (NCBI taxonomy): domain Eukaryota; kingdom Metazoa; phylum Arthropoda; class Insecta; order Hemiptera; family Triozidae; genus Bactericera; species Bactericera cockerelli. The sequence continues at coordinate 30,610,437 of CM044955.1, read as the reverse complement.
GTTAATTTTGAATAAAGTAGGTAACAAGGTTAACAAGGTCTAATTAAACAGGGCTTAAGGACCTCATTTATTATATGCGTAAATATAATGTAGCTACTAATGTGATATAAAAATAACTACATAACTAAAAACTTCAGGTTCCATTTTATTAATTATCGATGTTAAGCAACAGGGAATGCCTAAAGCATTACCTGTGTCCCGGAGTACATTACAATATTGATATGTCAACTGTCATGTTCCAATATAATTTAATTTGCTTTTTTTATTTATTTTGTAACTAACTAATTATCTTGATATATGTAAAATTTCATGTTTGTTAAAGAATTGTGTAACAACAATAGGTAACATCACAGCGAAAAAAATAACAAAATTAAGATTTCAAGCTATAGCTATAAATTTAAAAACTAAGTGATTTGCGCAGTTGACACAGAATCAAAAGGTTAGGGTTCGAGTTCCGGTCCTGTCACTCAAGATTCAAGCACAGTGACAGATATTTGTATAACTTGAATGTCCTCTTATGTGTTATGTAGCTAATTTACATACCACCTTTCGTATCAGAAAACAGTTCTTATAGACTTCTATCATGTTCTTAGCTATTCACAGGTTAATGCAATAAAATTAACACTTCACTTGAACTGTTCTGACTCTTGCGAAAATTTCCAATAATTAAGGAGCGCGGTAGCGCTCCGACCCGCCAAGTCAATCGAAATAGTTCGCGCGCTACCTAGAGTATACTATACGCGACAGCATAAGTAGCACATTTCGTGTAGTTGTAGGAGAAAAAGTACAAGTGATGGAGGAGATTGAATTATATGTACAGATTGGGGCACGATAATAGACAAGCTTTTAAAAAAGAAACATCGAAATCGTTTGAGTTAAGTTGGTCAAAACCACACTGTAAAAACGTCATTTTTTTTCAAAAAATTCTGCTTCTTCTTTGACGTTGACCGCTCTACAGCCAAAACTACTGGACCGATTTTCATGAACGATGGCTCATTTTTTTTCTTCTGGGTGGTAGGTGTGCCTTTTTATGGTTTCATTATCCCAAAAGCTACCATTTGGCCGTTAATTAGGAAAAGGATCATTTTCAGAGCACAGAATAACATTGGAGTATAGATATTTAATCTAGTTTATTATGTATATACCTATTCACTCACAAACCTTTCAATCCACATGTCCCGATGTGAAATTGTGTAAATGTATACTAACCCATAAATAGTCGCCGGTGCCGAGTGAGTTAGCGCGCTAAGCTTACCACGCATGGTGACTTGTATTCGATCCCCAGCTGGGCAGGAATTTTACTGCACATTACTTGGGTGTTTGGGGTCCACTCATACCTCGTGAGGAAAAATGAGTAGTTACTGAATAAGTAACGACCAGTGGCGGCATTACCAGAGTAAAAATAAATTAATGTATTTAATGTAATAGAAATTTAAAAAGTAAAGGAGGCTCTTAGTAATGCTGCGCTACCCACAAAATTTGTGAAGAGGCCTTGTGCTTGACCACAAATAAATTCATACATACATAACAATATTAAATCTGTAATGCCCAAGGAGTGAAAAAGACAAGATTTTTTTTTCATCTAAAATGTTGGTTATATTAGGTTCAAAAATGTAAAAAAATCTCTAGTAATGTTACATAATATGTATGTGTAACATGAATGTCATAAATGTTTGGGGACCTTTCTATGTTGGACATGTTGAAGTTTCATAGAAATCTTTGTAAAAGCCCCTACACTACCTAATACCTATTCCTAATTATTAGGAATGTAGGTACCTATTAGGTACATAGGAAGTGAAAGGCTTCCCTCCTTATCCAATATTCTCTCTAGTACATATTTTCTTTCGCTGGCCGCTAAAAAGTTTATTATACAAAGTAAAGTAAAGTGAAGCTTTTATGTGTTGCAAAAACCACAGTTGTTCAACAGCAGTCCAGTTAGCTCAGTGGTAAGGGCGGCACTGTATAAAACCATAGGTTCCTGAGGCCCGCGAGTTCGAATCCCGGCTGGGACATGTCAGTTTTTTTTTTCTAAACAAAATACTCTTTACTTATTTTAATTTTACATAATTTACATTAAATTTAGTGAGTTTATGAGGTACTATTACCCTTTTTGTTGTGGGTTGTGTTGTACCTCATTTATAATATACAATAAAAAATTTACAGTTAAAAAAAATATATCTGTCATATATTACGTGAACAACACAATAAGCTTCGTTCTCAGTATTCTTTCACACAAATTAATTGTAAAATTACCTACATAGTTATCCTCCCATTTGAGATTTTTACCACATAATAATACATCTTGGACATACTGCTAGAATAATGGCACTTAAAAGTCCTAATTATTAGATCTGACATAAATTATATGTTCAGGGTGTACCCACTATCTGAACCAATTGAGGGGCCCATCTTGGATAAAATGAATGGCACCAAAGTATCCTTGTAAAAATCTGTGACAAAGGGCCAATTTATGAAACGGGATTAATTTTAGAATAACCCGGACTATCTCTCTAATCGTTCTTTGACTTGAGGGAGGGTCTCGCTTGTTATCTTACCTTCTTTTAAACATAATTAACCGAACACAGTGAGAACGAACTCACTAAGTGAGGTTCTGTTTTAACATGGGTACTGGACAAATTGGCTTTCGTTTGTCTGTTCTGTTTGCGATACTCCCGAACGGATTCTTCAAAATAAATTAAATTTTGTATACATGTTTATTTTCTAATCCTAAAATTTTACTTATACTTTAAGTAGACCACTCGAGGCCAAATGGGGGCCGTCTTGGTGAAAAATGAAAACGATTTTTCTTTAAAAAAAAAAAAAAAAAAAAACAAGTAACACTCTTGAGTCGTTGAAATATATATATAAGTTCATTAGTGAAATTCGGAAATCGTGAAACCTAAGGGGGCCGCACTGTGGTAAAAAATCGATAAAGGGCCAAAAAAATAAAAAAAGGCCGCTTGATATGTTTTATATAAAACTTATCGAGTGGGGTATTAAATAAAAGGTCTCGATGTCCTCATGCTTGATTGTACATTTATAATGCGATAGTTGAATCTGTTTGAGGTTTACTGTTCAGAGAAACACTAGTTATTGTTGGATGGAAGAGCTTCTTTAAGGAGAACCCTGCCATGTAAAAGGGAGCCAAAAAATAATAATATTGACGTTACACAATATAGGACATACTATTATTAACCGAACACAGTGAGGGAGCGAAGCAACCTCACTAAGAGGGGTCCTGTTTTAACTTGCATACTGGACGATTTGGCTTTCGTTTGTCTGTCTCATAAATAAGGCGAGATCAATTATTATATTATTAAAATGCTATCATTATTATAATGATTAAAAAATTTTTATTTATTTACCAAGTGATATTATACGCCAGAGCAAAAGTAGCACAATTGTTGTAGCTGACTAAAAAAAGTACAAGTGATGAAGAAAATCGGACTATAAATGACTATAAAAAAAATGAGCCATCGTTCATGAAATTCGGTCCAGTAGTTTTGGCTGTAGAGCAGTCAACGTCAAAGAAGAAGCAGAAAGTTATGAAAAAAATGACGTTTTTACAGTGTGGTCTGTGTGGTTTTGACCAACTTAACTCAAACGATTTCGATGTTTCTTTTTTCAAAGCTTGTCTGTATCGTGCCCCAGATAAAGACAAGCTTTGAAAAAAGAACCATCAAAATCGTTTGAGGTAAGTTGGAGAAAACCAAACTTTAAAAACGTCATTTTTTTCATCATTTTCTGCTTCTTCTTTCACGTTGACCGCTCTACAGCCAAAATTACTAGACCGATTTTCACAAACGATGGCTAATTTTTTTCTCGTGAGTGGTAGTAGAGCTATTTATTGTTCTATTATCCTTAAAAGGGACATTTGGCCCTTAATTAGGAAAAGGATCATTTTCAGAGCTTAGAACAAAGTTGGTGTATAGATATTCAGTATCTACAATAATATTATTATCACTCTCCCAGATGAGTCAAAGTCGCATATCTACTTTTTAGGTGAAAGAATAATTTGGAGAAGGATACTTTGCTTAGGTATGAATATCAAACTAAAATCTTTATCTTCACATTCAAACTGTTTCATTTATCGACACTTGTTCCTTTAAAGTCATTATTTAATATGTTAAATAGTTTTATATTAAAACAACATGTATCATACACCCCACACCTATGCAGAGCCACTACAAAAAGTTATAAGATCCCCCAAAAAATATCACTTCGTGACATAAAAAAAGTCCCGCCAAGTCGTTCCCCAAAAATATTTCAGTTCCCAAATTCATCCCTCCGTTCCCAAAATTTATATTAGTTATTTGTGACCTCCCCCAAAAAAATTATTGAAATCAATTTATGGCCCCGCCTTTTATTCATTCACCTAAGTGCAACAGTATACTTATTAATAGCCTCCCCTCTCTCTTTCTTCTAATGTCCTCTTTCTTTTGTTCCTTGTTGCATGTTGGAATGTTTCCTTTACAAACTCAGAACTTAAGTCTTATTTCCTTGCTCCTTTCACCGACTTGGGCTCTTGGCGGAGTACCACTAACTGGGAATGATAAATATATGAATCTAATAGACAGTGCTATTTTTAAAAAAAAGAGATAATTTAACATAGTGGTTCTTATGGAGAACAGGAAATGAGAAGTCTAGCCGACCGCGACCCAAAGATGCATTATCTGTATCTAAGTCGCAAAATATCTGCCACCAACGAGAATTGGACCATCAGATCAAGTCACGATTCAGGCTCATTTCCAAGGATCACATGTTTACATATGTCTACATTTATATATAATCTTATAAAAGAACCAAGACATCAGTTCCTTTGGCTTAGAACGGACCTGCTGGGTGGTACTCCGCCAAGAGCCCAAGTCGGTGAAAGGAGCAAGGAAATAAGACTTAAGTTCTGAGTTTGTAAAGGAAACATTCCAACATGCAACAAGGAACAAAAAAAGAGGACATTAGAAGAAAGAGAGAGGGGAGGCTATTAATAAGTATACTGTTGCACTTAGGTGAATGAATAAAAGGCGGGGCCATAAATTGATTTCAATAATTTTTTTGGGGGAGGTCACAAATAACTAATATAAATTTTGGGAACGGAGGGATGAATTTGGGAACTGAAATATTTTTGGGGAACGACTTGGCGGGACTTTTTTTATGTCACGAAGTGATATTTTTTGGGGGATAACAATTACTTTTGATAACAGAGATAATAGCTAACACTTTCACTTCTGTTGACCTTAGTATAATTTACCGAGAACGATTCTGTCTCTTAGATAACAAAGAAATTGAATAAAGAGTTTTCGTCATCGAGTTACTTCACGACATAATGAGAATCAAGGAGATTCTGCTGGAGCGAAGCGTAACATACAGAGTGTATCAATATAGAATTATAGATACATATTCACTCCCCACATTTTCATTCGAGAATTTAGGATTCTAGAGACTATATGTATAACAGGATTCCTGAGTTTTTATTAGGGCCGTCAAGTTGGTCACGTAGCCTCAGGGTATTACAAATACAAACAATTTCATGAAACTTGGCCATTTTTTTGTTTGACCAACATTTTCAATAAAAAAGTAAATAATTGTAAACTGTAGCAGACATCGATTTGTGCATTTGGTTATTACGATAAATACACTCGTTAGGTGATTCTGTGTTCAGCTTTGGCCTTATATTCCGCTTTCATGGGGCTGATTTTGACAAACACATTGTTGTAAGTTAAGTTATCATATTTGTGTTCGTGATATCACAACTACTCAAACTCGCTTTACTAAATTTATGCTCGAACCGGGACTTGAACCACCGACCTCCTGGTTACTAGTCCGCTGCCTTATCGATCAAGCTACTGAGGTACATTGTTGTATGTAATATCCCCCAAAAAATATCACTTCGTGACATAAAAAAGTCCCGCCAAGTCGTTCCCCAAAAATATTTCAGTTCCCAAATTCATCCCTCCCTCCCTTCCCAAAAAATATATTAGTTATTTGTGACCTCCCCCAAAAAAATTATTGAAATCAATTTATGGCCCCGCCTTTTATTCATTCACCTAAGTGCAACAGTATACTTATTAATAGCCTCCCCTCTCTCTTTCTTCTAATGTCCTCTTTCTTTTGTTCCTTATTGCATGTTGGAATGTTTCCTTTACAAACTCAGAACTTAAGTCTTATTTCCTTGCTCCTTTCACCGACTTGGGCTCTTGGCGGAGTACCACTAACTGGGAATAATTTTTTTTAAAATCTAATAGACAGTGCTATTTTAAAAGAATTAAAAAGAGATAATTTAACATAATGGTTCTTATGGAGAACAGGAAATGAGAAGTCTAGCCGACCGCGACCCAAGGATGCATTATCTGTATCTAAGTCGCAAAATATCTGCCACCAACGAGAATTGGACCATCAGATCAAGTCACGATTCCAGCTCATTTCCAAGAAACACATGTTTACATATGTCTACATTTATATATAATCTTAGAAAAAAACCAAGACATCAGTTCCTTTGGCTAAGAACGGACCTGCTTGGTGGTACTCCGCCAAGAGCCCAAGTCGGTGAAAGGAGCAAGGAAATAAGACTTAAGTTCTGAGTTTGTAAAGGAAACATTCCAACATGCAATAAGGAACAAAAGAAAGAGGACATTAGAAGAAAGAGAGAGGGGAGGCTATTAATAAGTATACTGTTGCACTTAGGTGAATGAATAAAAGGCGGGGCCATAAATTGATTTCAATAATTTTTTTGGGGGAGGTCACAAATAACTAATATATTTTTTGGGAAGGGAGGGAGGGATGAATTTGGGAACTGAAATATTTTTGGGGAACGACTTGGCGGGACTTTTTTATGTCACGAAGTGATATTTTTTGGGGGATCTTATAACTTTTTGTAGTGGCCCTGTATAGGTGTGGGGTGAATGATACATGTTGTTTCAATATAAAACTATTTAACATATTAAATAATGACTTTAAAGGAACAAGTGTTGATAAATGAAACAGTTTGAATGTGAAGATAAAGATTTTAGTTTGATATTCATACCTAAGCACAGTATCCTTCTCCAAATTATTCTTTCACCTAAAAAGTAGATATGTGACTTTTGACTCATCTGGGAGAGTGATAATATACTAGATACTGAATATCTATACACCAACTTTTTTCTGAGCTCTGAAAATGATCCTTTTCCCAATTAAGGGCCAAATGTCCCTTTTAGGATAATAGAACAATAAAAAAGCACACCTACTACTCACGAGAAAAAAATTTGCCATCGTTTGTGAAAATCGGTCAAGTAGTTTTGGCTGTAGAGCGGTCAACGTGAAAGAAGAATCAGAAAATGATTAAAAAAATGACGTTTTTAAAGTTTGGTTTTCTCCAACTTAACTCAAACGATTTTGATGGTTCTTTTTTCAAAGCCTGTCTTTATCGTGCCCCAATCTATATTTATTTATAGTCCGAGTTCCTTCATCACTTGTACTTTTTTTCCTACAACTACAAGAATTGTGCTAATTTTGCTCTGGCGTATAACCTCACTTAGTGAGTTCGTTCTCACTGTGTTCGGTTAATTATGTTTAAAAGAAGGTAAGATAACAAGCGAGACCCTCCCTCAAGTCGAAGAACGATTAGAGAGATAGTCCGGGTTATTCTAAAATTAATCCCGTTTCATAAATTGGCACTGTGTCACAGATTTTTACAAGGATGCTGTGTGGTGCCATTCATTTTATCCAGATGGGCCCCTCAACTGGTTCAAATAGTGGGTACACCCTGAACATATTTCCTTAATTTATGTCAGATATAATAATAAAGACTTTTAAGTCCCATTATTCCAGCAGTATGCCCAAGATGTATTATTATGAGGTAAAAATCCTAAATGGGAGGATAACTATGTATTTTTACAATTAATTTCTGTGAAAGAATACTGAGAACGAAGCTTATTGTGTTGAGTAATAAATGTATAAATATATTTTTTTTAACTGTTAATTTTTTATTTTATATTATAAATGAGGTACAACACAACCCACAACAAAAAGGTTAATAGTACCTCATAAACTCACTAAATTTAATGTAAATTATGTAAAACTAAAACAAGTAAAGAGTATTTGGTTTCACATGTCTCAGCTCGAACCCGCGGACCTCTAGCATCTCTAGCTCTACTCAGTGCCGCCTTAACCACTGAGCTAACTGGACTATTGGCATAACCCCGTGGTGTTTGCAACATATAAAAGCTTCAATTTATTTTACTTTGTATAATAATATTTTTAGCGGCCAGTGAAAGAAATATTTACTAGAGAGAATTGGATAGGGAGGAAAAAGCCTTTCACTTCCTATGTACCTAACATTCCTAATTAGGAATAGGTATTAGGTAGTGTAGGGGCTTTTACAAAGTTTTCTATGAAACTTCTACATTTCCCACTTAAAAAGGTCCCCAAATATTTATGACATTCATGTTACACATACATTATGTAACATTGGGTACTAGAGATTTTTTTTACATTTTTGAACCTAATATACCTAACCAACATTTTAGAAGAAAAAAAAATCTTGTCTTTTTCACTCCTTGGGCATTACAGGTTTATTATAGCTATGTGTATGTATGAAATTATTTGTGGTCAAGCACAAGGCCTCTTCACAAATTTTGTGGGTAGTGCAGCATTACTAAGAGCCTCCTTTACTTTTCAAATTCTATTACATTAATTTATTTTAACTCTGGTAATGCCGTCACTGGTCGTTACTTATTCAGTAACTACTCATTTTTCCTCACGAGGTATGAGTGGACCCCAAACACCCAAGTAAAGTGCAGAAAAATTCCTGCCCAGCTGGGGATCGAATACAGGCCACCATGCGTGGTAAGCTTAGCGCGCTAACTCACTCAGCACCGGCGACTATTTATGGGTTAGTATATCTTTATACAATTTCACATCGGGACATGTGGATTGAAAGGTTTGTGAATGAATAGGTATATACATAATAAACTAGATTAAATATCTATACTGCAATGTTATTCTGAGCTCTGAAAATGATCCTTTTCCTAATTAACGGCCAAATGGTAGCTTTTGGGATAATGAAACCATAAAAAGGCACACCTACCACCCAGAAGAAAAAAAATGAGCCATCGTTCATGAAAATCGGTCCAGTAGTTTTGGCTGTAGAGCGGTCAACGTCAAAGAAGAAGCAGAATTTTTTGAAAAAAAATGACGTTTTTACAGTGTGTTTTTGACCAACTTAACTCAAACGATTTCGATGTTTCTTTTTTAAAAGCTTGTCTATTATCGTGCCCCAATCTGTATATGTAGTTCAATTTCCTCCATCACTTGTACTTTTTCTCCTACAACTACACGAAATGTGCTACTTATGCTGTCGCGTATAGTATACTCTTGGTAGCGCGCGAACTATTTCGATTGACTTGGCGGGTCGGAGCGCTACCGCGCTCCTTAATTATGAATGCTGTGATTAGATAGAGAGTAGTACGAGCTATGAGTAGTCTACTTTCCTATTGAAATGTCAATGCAGGGCACTACTGACTGGTGTAGGCAGCTAACGATGTGCATGTCATAAATTAGATGCACTTAGATGTTGTAAAATTGATAATCCCATTATTGAACTACTATAGCTACTAGCTTTACGAGATTCTGTTCGGCATGGGCATGGCGAGTATTTGTTTAGGGTTGGACACCAGACATGTGATTTGTGGAACTAAGCTAACAGATGAAGCATAGGTTTATTTTCTATCCTTAGTTTCGACAGCTAGTAATCTAGCAATAAGGTCAACCAGTGCAATTATGCCTCTGCGAAAAGTACAATATAGTCATGTTCACAAGTTAAACGCAAGCACAGACTCTTCTTATCTAATGAAATCATTTCAAATGATGCTTATGCTATGATCCACTGGAAATTAATATTTTGTTTATAAAATATGGCTTACATTTCAAATTGCTCCAGATAATCAAAAAGGATGAAAAGAAAACTCACAAAGCATCTATCCAAATTTACCTCACCCAGCCTTGGATAAGACCGGCAATAGCCAGTACATATCAGGATGTTCCGAATTTGGGTGGTCACCCAACAAAATTCTATCCTCGCTGGACGTTACTTATCTTAAGTGATCGGACGAGAACTAAAAGTGCCTAAGACGGACGCTGGTTTTAAAAATGATTCATCATTGAAGACGTTCATCTGTTTACATTTCTTACTGAAGCCACGCGAATAAGTCAAGTGAATCTGAGTATCGCCTGCAGCTCATTGAAGAGCCATTGTGCTTCACTAAAGATGACATGAATTAGAATTAGACAGTAAAAACCTATAGACCATTTTCCAGATTAACGGACAGAACAAACAAGCATCTTCGGACCTAAGTGGGTACCTTAGCAGAAATCGGGTAACGTTAATTGCACCCAGGCATTAATAATATAATCTTCATCTTCAAAGGTTTTAAAATATTTTTTAACGGTCTCTTCATTTTAACGGTGCCTGTGGATGTATATAAGTTAACACTTTCCGTGCCAGAGCGAGTTTTCAAAATTTTCGCCAGGGGCCAAGCTACATTTCTCCGGTGTTACAAAAATATAACACCGGCACAGCGCAAAAAACCATTATGGCAAGAAGGGAAAGTTGATCAATGGAAAAGTGAAATTTGCATCCAATGTTCTAAAAGGGTTTAACACATCTACTGATGGTTGATCTCGACCTAACGGCTTGGTGAATCCTGATCTAGAACAACCCCTTTACACTCATTACCCTTCACACTAGAACAGCAATGTCTAGCATTATTTGAAAAGGTTATGATAAACCACAACTCGGATGGGATTAGTGCGTGAGGTCCAGCGATTTATTTGGTCGCATGAACAAACACGAGCACGGGCTTACAACTAGTAGTCCAGGCTCAGAGCTAGTAAATCAAAATCCTGCCCCCAGCCAGTATTACAACTGTTACTGGTGGCACGTATATAGTGTAGACTCCCCGGCTTGGATCAAGAATTACCAAGTTCTTGTTTTGTTACATTATTCTATTTATTCCTGATCTTATATTTATCAGAATCTAAAAGTCAAATAGAATCAGAAACAATTTATCTGACCGAGAATGGAATAGAACGGGAATCAATCCTGTACTGCTATTCTCCTCCTCGTGGCTGATGAGTGAGCACAAGTGCTAGGAAGTTTGGTTGCTAGTCACTACAGCGGGCATGAGTAATGCAGGTTTCTTTTTCTACAGTTCTTAACTTATCACAAATGAAATTTCAATACAATAAAGTAACTCTCATACAGCTAGATTAACTGCAACTGAGTTTGGATTGCTAATATCTTAATGTGTACAGTAAGTATGCATGATCTGACTCCTTAACCAATGTTAAAATAACAATGGGAAGTGGATAAGTGCAATACGTTATCATCGACCAGGATCATATTGCAATATTTAGGTATTTCAATATAAAATAAACTCTGAGTTATGCCATAATAGAAATCAGTGCGTTATCACTACTCGTAATAATTGCATAGCTACGCCTGAGCCTGTGCGATATGGCAACGTTTACACAAAAGAAAAATCTCTTCTGTTGCAGGCTGGTCACATGGACCGCGTCGCTTTTCTCTTGCAATTACAATTACACGGCTACGGTTGAATGGAAAATCAGAAATAAGTTCTCCTAGTAAAACGAAACTCTTTTCAAGAAAACGCTGCAAGTTTCTCTCTTATCTTATCAGAATTATCATAAATATGAAAATAAGTTGCTCTTATCATTCACCGCGGAGCAGACAAAAATCTGGAGTATTCGTAGGAACTGTTTATTGAAAAATATTGCAACAACTACTTCCCGTCACCTGAGCGCAAGGTGCACTTTGGGTTCTGGTACCTCCAGAGATAAGTAGTCAGGCGTTATGTCATTTCCCTTGCAGTAACCGTGAGGTCGGTGGTTCAAGTCCCGGTTTCAGCGTAGATTTAGTAAAGCGAGTTTGAGTAGTTGTGATATCACGAAAGTGATTAACACAAATATGATAACTATTCATGAAGATTTTAGCAACCATCACGTACAATAGACAGAGACAAATTTCGATGTATCAATAATATCTAGACTAGTACATTGCCATAAAGTTCATCATCAACCGCACAAAAACGGGTTCAAGTGCTCGTTTCACTTGCACACAGGGAGGGACCGGGCCCGAGGTGCTGGACTGCTCTTAATATCTCCAAAACAGAATTCCACAATGTTCTATTTTGACGAGACCCTCTCATCTCACATTCATCCATGTTCATTATCACCCATGTGATAGTGTCTCGTTAATCACTACAGTGTGAATGAATAAATGAATGGAAAATCATTGTGTATTGTTCGCGCGGGTGTTATTATCACAACGAGAGCAATTATTAAAATTTAAGATGGTCCCAGAAAAAAAATACTAAAAACAGCAACACAAATACACTGCCAATTATGGACACAATACTTCCTCGTGATTACCTAATAACTTTACTAAACTTAATAATTGATCATTCTTTACTTTTTTTTTTTTTTTTTTTTTTTTTTTTTCCTAAGAGGTTGGAAATCTTCGATAAGACCCCCAAGGCGAGTATTTCTTTGGGGAGTGTGGGATTGATATCATGGCACGCGGATATCCGAACCCACTAAAACCCTTCCTCTTACACCTCACATTTATGACCCCGGAACCGTATGGCATTACTTCGGGGTCATGAATGCTGGCTCTCTGCTCTCACAGGGCCATCCTCCCATCATTTTCTTTTATTTTTAAAATTTTATAAATCAATTGATGAATTTCATTCCATTTAACTTGGTTTTCCAGCATTTCTTCAACAATATTTGATGGTGTTAATGTTTTTCCTATTTTTTGGTAGCACTGTATTCTCTCATTATTGAATCTTGTGCATATAAAAACTGTGTGCTCTGGGTGATCATGTGAGTACTGACAGTATCTACAGTTTGAGCTACTCACTTTTTTCATTCGATGGAGGTAAGTACCAAAATGTCCATGGCCTGTAAGGAACTGACTCAGCTCATATGTCAATTCCCCATGGCCCCTAGATATCCAGCTTTGTAAGTATGGTATTAGGCGTTTAGTCCATTGGGCTCTGGTTGTCTCCTTTTCCCATTTCTGTTGCCACGCCAGCGTCATCTGTTCTTTCATATCCTTTATTCTGTCTTCTCTCTCTTTTTTATCTTGCCAAGCTTCCGACTGTCGTAAATCATACACCATCATTTTTTCCTCCACCATCAACTCTATGGGAAGGTTCCCGGATAACACTTGCAGGGCTGGAGTGGATGCTGTCCTGTATGATCTGCACAGTCTCAGCATCACTCTCCTCTGTACTCGTTCCAGCAGGTTTACGTATTTCTTCCACTTTATCACAGAACCCCATGCTGGTGCGCCATACAGGAGTGTTGAGTACACGACTGAGGACAGTATTCGCCTCTTAGCATTTACCAGTCCTCTTTTATTAGGTAATAATCTGTCTAGACTTAAAGCCACTCTGCCTGCCTTCTCAACTGCCCTCTTCACGTGTTCCACCATCCTGAGGTTAGTATCCATCCAGACCCCCAGATATTTTGCCGATGGTTTTGATTTCACTGTTGTGCCTTCCACATCAACCTGTACTTCCTTGCATACTCTTTTACTTGCCAGCAACACAACTTCTGTCTTCTCGGGCGCTAATCTCAATTTATGTTCCCTCATCCATTCCGACACAAGTCTCATGCTCTCGTTCATCTCACTCTCCAATGCCTGTCGGGTTTTACCCCATGTGACAACTGCTATGTCGTCTGCGTAGGCTATAATGTTTGAATTTGGAGGTAAATTGAGCCGTAATACCGAGTCATAATAAATATTCCAAATGAGAGGGGCAATTTTGGATCCTTGCCCTACGCCGCAGGAGAGGTCCAGTTTCACATTTTCATCTAGAATTAATTCCCTATTTTCAAAATAGCCGCACATTATTTTTGTAATATATTGGGACACTTTTTTCTTTTTCAATTCTTCTATAATGCCCTCCCAGGGCATAGAATTAAAAGCATTTTTCACGTCTAAAAGTGTCATGGCGCATAATATACCTTTCTTCTTTGCTTTTCTACCCAGCTCAAGTACTTTCTTCATGGCGTCCACTGTCGATCGACCTCCTCTAAACCCGTATTGTTCTGGTGCCAAATCTCCCCTCTCCTCGATCTCTTTTGACAATCTCTCTCTCAACAAGTGTTCCAATACTTTTCCCATCGTATCTAGTAGGCATATTGGGCGATATGTCATCCTTCCTTCATTGTCCTTTTTCCCTTTTTCCAATAGAACCAACTTAGCTCTTTTCCAAATGTCGGGGAATTTTCCTGTCAGAAGGATTGAGTTAAACATTTCCAGACAATAATCAGGAGATGATTCAAAAAAACATTTCAGCATCTCTGCTGTAAGTCCGTCTGGACCTGGGGATTTTTTAGGTCGCATGCTATAAAAAGCTTCTGTTACCTCTTCCATACTAAACAACGGAATATCCTTTCTCTCAATCTCAATATTTTCCCACCCTACTATCTGATTATTTGGGAATAATTTTCTCGCTATTTCCAACTTCTCTTTTGCATTAAGTTTTACACTTGGTATTATTCTAAATTTTTTACGCACTATCTTGTAGGCATCTCCCCATACGTTAAAGTTCAACTGTTCACATAACTTATCCCATTCCTTCTTTTTGGATTTGTTTATCTCTTCCCTTAGTTGTTCTTTCACCTGATAATATTTCTCTTTCAGTTCTTTTTTCTCTTTTTCTGTCGTCCGTTGTCTCTTATTTGCTCTCACTAATTTCCTTCTATGGGCGTGGCAGAGTTTTCTTTTTTCACTCACTTCCTTGTTCCACCAATAAACACCTCTCCTGTCTCCTCCCTTCCTATTCACAATAAAAATTTCTTCACAAGCCTCTTGCAGAGCAGAGATGCATGTTTCTGAGTTTATTTCCTTTCCTTCAAATTTCCGTTCCAGTGTCTTCTTAAATATTTCCTTTCTCTTGTCTTCATATTTCCACCTAACCTTACTTTCCTCTGTGGTATTATCTATCTTCCCATTGCATTTCCAGTCAAAAAATATATACTGGTGGTCACTAAGATTTTCCTCGCTAGATACTCGCCAATTTCTCACATTTACTTCAACTCCTCTCGAGCATAGAGTAACGTCTATCACAGAACTACTGCTGCCTCTCACAAAGGTTGGCGTATTTCCTCTATTTAGAATTTCAAAGTCCAGCTCCGCCAGCCACTCTGCCACTTCAAGCCCTCTTTCATCATCTTTCTTTGAACCCCAAAGTCTGGACTTAGCGTTGATATCACCCGCAACAATAAATTTACTATAACTTGATGAACGTATTTCTCCTTGTATCCTGTCTAAGAATCGCTGAAATTCCTGAAAAGTTACGTTAGGGGAAATGTAACAACTAAAAATCTGACATGATTCTATGCCTATCCACACAAAGCCTTTTCCTTTCCCCGTTCCTTTAATTTTGATATTTGGATCCGTTACCTTGATGGCAACATCACTCTTTTCGTCTTTTAGCCAGTCATCTCCTGCTATTTTTTTCTTGTTTGGCTCACTGATCAGTAAAATATTTATGTTGTTATCCTGGACGGTCTTTTTGAGTAAGTCATGCGCTGTCGGCGACCTATTTAGGTTACATTGTAAAAACTTTATCATGAATTGTATAATTTAACAATAATTTATGTCTCCTCAGAAGGGTTTTCGTCCACGATCATAATATGATTTTCTTCTTCTTTTTCCTCATCTTTATTAAAAATGTTTTCTTTGGGAGGTTCAAAGCTTATCCTAGCTGTTTTTTCTAGTCCTTCAAGCAACTTTTTATAGGTTGGACACGAGTATGAGTCGTTTCGGTGTCCTGTTTGTTCACAAGATGTACAATATCTGTCGTCTTGGCACTCTCTTGACAGGTGGCCAGGTTTTGCGCAACGTAAACATCTTTTTTCCTTTGCTTCTTCTTTGCAGATATCTGAGTGATGGCCTACTTGTAAACAGTTGTAACACCTTACTATATCTAGCTTCGCTTTAACCCTACACCTTGTCCAACCTATCCTAATATCACCCTCTTCCAGAAGACTATTTGCAGCCCCGGCAGGCATAGACACGGTTGCCACTTGGGTTCCCGATCTTGCCGTTCTAACTGATCTAACCTGTGTCTCGTAAACCCGGGTGTCTTTTCTTATACAGTCCTCTATCTCTTTTCCACTCATAGAAGCATCTATATCCAGTATTTGCAGAATCTTGTTATTTCCCGTTACCCTTGTTTCAGTTCCTTTGACTTTTGCAGCTATCTCCCTGTGGAGAGTTTCTCCCTTTCCTTTGTCTGTGACGAACACAACTTTATTATCTTTCGTAACTTTGATGGCCTTAATATCCACCCCAATTTCGTGAGGATGCACCACTGCTCTGATATTTCTCATTGTTTCAGCATAAGTGCTAATATTGGTTTGTATCACAACAGCCTCCGTAGATTTTTCCTTAGTATCCATCGAGAAATTGCCTCCTCTTCCAGGATCACTCTTAGGAACAAAGAAATCAATTTTTACATCATCCTCCGCAAATACCACCTCCAGCTGTTTCCTTATCGGCGCTCTCAAGTCGAGAGCGCTGACCGCGACTGCCATTTTAGTTATTCCTCTGTACCCCACCCGGAAGTTTTCAAGTATCTTTCTGAGGTCCTTTTCACCCTTCGTTTCAGCTACATAAACTCTTCTTTCCGTTGTTCCTTTATTTGTGGTCACCTTATTTTCAAGGTATTGAATTGTGTCTCCATCCTCCGCTGTTTCCTCAAGAATGTCTTCCATCTCAGGATATCTAGTCTTAGCCATGTTCAGTAGAACCGAGTCCTCCTTTTTATATTCACATAGTAAAAACAAGCCACCTTCTTTTATGTTTAGCGGATTCCCATGTACCAATTTTGTTTTTTCGAAAACGTCCTCTGGCCATTTTCTATTTATGAACTCTACGAATTTGGCCTCTTCTAGTGTGCCCGCTATTTTTATATTTTCTTTCATAACCTTTATTTCCTCCTCTACCATCTCTATTTCCTTTACTTAATAACTTTACTTCAAAGTTATTTTTGTTTGTTATGAAATATATTTGTCTCTGTCTATTATACGTGATGGTTGCTAAAATCTTTATGAATAGTTATCATATTTGTGTTAATCTCTTTCGTGATATCACAACTACTCAAACTCACTTTACTAAATCTACGCTGAAACCGGGACTTGAACCACCGACCTCACGGTTACAAGTCCGCCGCCTTATCGATTAAGCTACTGATAATAGAAAAACATACAACCAACTTCAATTTATGAAGTTTCGTATAAGTATCTATTATGTACGAGGCACACCCAGGAAGTAAGTGTACTGGGGCTCCAGTAGCAAAAGGGAATATTTTTTCAATATGTAAGAACCTTTTCCGTTTAGCCTGATTTCTCTTCTTTAAAATAAGACCAATTTGAATTCAGTAAGTTAAAAACTTTCAATTCTTCCGCCAAGTGTGAGATCATCGCTATCAGCCGCTACCTTTTTATGGAGGGAAAATTCCAGTTGAGGTGTTAAATGAGGTTAAATCACAGGGAATCTGTCTTCGGCACGACAATGCCAGACCTCACTCGGCGAACGCTACGAAGCAACTTTTGGACTCATAAAGATGGGAAGTTTTGAACCTCCCATCTCATTCCCCTGGCCTGGCACCTTCACAATACCTCTTGGTCACTGCCCTGAAGACACACATGGGTGGAAAAAAGTTTTCAACCGACAATGACATGAAACATGAGGTGGAGAAGTGGGCAAAAGAGCTGGCGGGAAAACGAGGAAGGCAGACAAAAATTTATCCCATGCCTCACCACCTGTACCGAGAGGGATGACGAATACGCTGAAAAATAACTTACACATATACACAATACACATACAACCAGGTTATTTTCTTTTTTATTTTTTTTTGAGGCCTACACAAATCAAGTACACTTACTTTCTGGACGTCCCGACCCTCGTATAATATGTATAGCTTTGTACTTGTACAACACTTGTCAATTTAACAGGAAGAGACAAAAAGATTTAGTGATGAGGTGATAGTGAGTTTATCAAATTTTGTTGACACCAACACCTGAGATTTGATCTCTATGTCTTCTCACATTATGTACGTCAATCGTGTAATCAGAGGCCTGTGTTGTATCATCTTCATTTCGTGTTAATATAACGGAATAGTGACACAAAGACTCATTGTTGATTATTTATCAGACGACGAAAACGTGGCCTTTTTTTAATACAGATATCTTCAGACGTATTCTGAGGTAAAACTCGATTTTACTATTGAAAAGGTCAAGTTTGGTCGATCACGACACGGGAGAAATCAGTCTTTTACCTGTGCAATACTAAGGCCCTTAATCATTAGTACTTAACACCTGATCATAAAGCATTCGACGAAAAGCACGGGTTCCATCGCCGTCGAGTCATATAATTTTGTTCTTGGAATGTTTATAAAATTTGAGAATATGTTGATTTTACAATATAGCTTTTTAATATCCCTGAAAATCTTTGCATCCACAAAAATAATAGAGTGCGACACAAAACCTGAAATGAAGAAAAGAAACAGTGGATCAACAAAAAATACAATCTGAATCCAGGAGAGCAGGTGTCCAACTAGAAAGGAAAGTGCCAGTGACACACTAAACTTAACATGAGACAATTCTCAGTCTCAATGACAATTCTCAGTTTCAATGCGAACAACTTGCGAACAATACCATTTCTACGAAATCAAAGGAGTGTCTGACAACAACTGTTCTAATTACAACAAATCTGACTTTAAAAAGGTTCATAAAAAAGCACCACTCTACTTCTCTGCTGTTCCTACTAGTTGACTCAAGAGAAGAGGCTCCTGGACAAATTGAATGAACAATAAAACTAATGTGGTCCTGGTTTCTATTTATGTTTACCACAGCACGGGTTTCCTCTATACCCGCTAGTTCTTCTTCTTCTTTTACTTAAGCAGGGTCGACGTTGTTTAACCTCATGGTTTAGGTTTTTTGGTTTTGGCACATTTTTTACGGCTGGATGCCCTTCCTAGAGCCAACGATTCTATTTCATTTAACATCCTGGATTAGGACGGGGGTTTTACCCTCCATTCGCTGGAAATCGTACCAGCTACCCATTAAGGTCACCCAGCCTGGGTAGGACCGAAAAGGCCAGCCTCATACGTACAGAGGGAACGGAATTTTCTGGGTGAAAAATCTGCTCCCATCGGGGATCGAACTCAGGAAAACTGGACTACTGGCAGTAGTCACAACCGTAACGCCGCTAGTTACCCATGACAATTCTTAATACATAATACATTCCCTTCCTATAACCGACCTCAGTAGCACAAAGGATAAGGCAGAATCGTAACTTGGAGGTTGGAGGATCGAGCCCAAAATACTGAAAATTTCAATAAGGTGGGTCGAAGTGTAACATTTCATACCCGTCCTATGCGTATTCTGACTAGATAAAACTCCTTTTAAGAATCTTGACTACATCAAGTTAACATGAAGCTTAAAAAGGGTTAATCTATGAATATGAAACTTAAATGAAGGCATTGTAAGTGTTAATTAGTAAACAACAAGAGATAACTGTCAATTTATTAAGTCAATAATGGTTTTATGATTTATAATAAATTATAAAGCAAGCGAACTTACGCCGCGCCTGTGCCATAAGTCTACGAAGAGCTTCTTAAAATAGACACAAGAAGAAATTTTCTTGGAAAATTTAAGATTGCCGACCTATGATGGGTTGTATAATGTGTATATTTTGAAAATATAACATTGTTTATAACATTGAGAACTGAAGTAGGTGCAAGGTAGATTGAGAAAAAAAAAAAAAAAAAAGAGAGAGAGAATTGAGAGAAAATATTATTTGATTTAATTTCTATTATTTAATTACTTTTATACATATTATATCTGTTTATATCTGTACATAATGTGTACATTGTATCCACTCGGGTATAGGTATAGCAATCGGTTTAACCTTCTGTTTGAGTAAAGATTTTTTTTTTATCTGAGTTGAGTTTCGGTCAATTGGCTGCATCTGATTTGTACAGCTATCAAGTTAACTTTTGATTTTCGGACACAGTGCTTTAGCTGGGTCTTTACCTATAGAAGTTTTCGGAAAACCGCCAAAATCCATAATTTTGGTCGCTTTGAGAATTTTGGCTAAACGGTTGAAGACATCAAGAGAATTTTGTCAAAAAAAGAAATTGGTGGAGCTCCCAGTGGCGGGATTCCGCTTGGCGCCTGGCGGACTTCGGTACAACCTGAAGTTATTGAAAAAATTCGAGGAATCAACCCCCCTTAATGTATAGGTATAACGCCATAATCAATCAAAGTAAGTTTTAAATGTTATTGTTGGAGCCCCCTAGGGTGGAATTAAAAAATACATAAAAAAAAAGTTATCATATTTGTGTTATTCACTTTCGTGATATCAGAACTACTCAAACTCGCTTTTACTAAATCTACGCTGAAACCGGGACTTGAACCACCGACCTCCAGGTTACAAGTCCGCTGCCTTATCGATCAAGCCACTGAGGTCGGTCACGTGTACCATTCTATCAAGGAGGGAAAAATTTACTGGGTTTTTTTTTGTCATTATCAGGGTCAGCCACAAGGGGGTCAACTATTAAAAAATACATTAAAAATAGTTGCTTCTCTTGCATCGTATAGCTCAAAAAAGCTACAATTTTTTTGTAGTAGCATAGTATGCTACTGTATTATAATGAATACCCATCCTAGACGGCAGGACTTTTAGAATGTTTACTCTCTCGACCTCCTGAACAAGTGCATAATCCAAGGAATGGGCTACGTCACGTTGCCTCTCACGCTCTCTGCATCTTTTTCCTTAACTAGCCTCTTATATTAGGCATTCTCTACCATTGAAAAACATTGCCCTGCATGATTTTTCCTTGAGCCTACCATACATCCAAGACGTTGTCCTGCAAGTACTTTTCTTAACACTAGTAAATAAATAATACTTGAACTGATTCGTTTGATGATCGACATACCCTCCTATGAAAACAAATCTATGTAAGTACTAACAAATTTTACGAAGGTATAATTCGGTACTCAGATCATAGACTCTAGTTTAACTGATACATAATTAATAAATAAAAAGGTTCTAATAAGTATATATTGTGTATAAGACTGCGATATACCTTACCTATCCAGGCATTGCCTACATGTATTTTTCCTAACCCTTCTATACACCCAAGACTTTGCTTTCCCTAGAATTCCTAGATGTGCTATACTCGCGTGGTAAACTCCAGGCCAACATAATATATTCAATTATTCATTATGTACTCTCCAAAACATTGAGGAACTTCCATATTATTCAGGTTGGTACCATATAATGTGCGATTCTTCTAAATTTCAATCATGTCCAAGATACAGGCTTGACACTTCTTTTAGTATTCATCGGTACGATGTATCTTTACGTACAACAGTACATATATACTTATGCATTGTAATTTTGAAGTGAAAAATATTTGTAAAAAATGTTAAATGAAAAAAGAAGAAGTTAAGTACAAACCCTACCCCGAAGTTAAATACATCAAAAGACCCCTTCAAATTGCATCCCTAGGTATTACCTTCAACATTTGTTACTCGCTCTAAGGCATGACCGACATCCCGCCCCATACCTCCACTTATAACGTCATCGTGTGTGTTGTGCACTATTTATGTGTGAGGCATCTGTATGTGAAATGTGTTAACTAAATTATACTACATACTATTCGCAGTATACTTGGGAGTGGAAAAGAAACAATTTTCTGCCAAAATACATAATTATGGGCACACATCCAGCGCGAGAAAACACGCTGTATACAAATGTAGAACATCATGCAAAGAAGTAACTGAATAAGATATATGAACTCTGAACTTTGATGCTGAGAATGACAAAATAAATGTTACCGTGAATGTTACATTCTTGTGTAGTATTCACTAGCTAGAATGTTAGTTAGCCACTAGCTGGAATGAAGTTTTTCTTTTTCACAAAAATTATTATGACCACAGGACGGCACAGTACTAGCGATGCGGCTAGTACTGTATAATAAATATAACTTCAATTGATCAGTGTAGTAAAAATAATCAAGTCAGGTGTCAAAGATCTCTTTAAAGCCAAATTTCAAAGGAGTGTGATGTTAATAGGACTTTAATATAAAGAACTTTATCAAAATAATGTTTTAATTAATTGCTGATGTTTTGACAGCGTAATTACATCTATTTCTCAACAAGATGGAAAGAAAAAAATCCTAGTATTGTTCTGCAGATATTATCAACTTTCTATTTAGTCAAGATAATTAATGTTTTAGAAAAACAAAGCAATGTAACCAATGAACTATAACCAAGATGCAATTATTATACTTTTACTATTTCAAACGAATTGTACTCACTTTCTTAAGGTATAAATCTATGTATACCTAGCTAAATCTCTTATCTACAAATAAAGTCTGTTGCTGTTTCTACCTCCCTTTGATTGCTACATTATTATTTATTAAAAAAGACATATATATATTACTATTATTATTATTATTATTATTGGATGTAAATTGGTTTTTTACAAAACACATATCACTGAAGAAATTTCAAGGTTGAAAAATATTTTTTTTTTTAAATAAATATGTTTTTTATTTATTTATTTTTAAAACAAATTTGCTATACCTTTTTCTGGTTGTATTATTGTTTTTTTGTATTACATTTTTTCAGCTTCCTCCTTCACAAATTTTTCTTTAAATTTCTATTGAGATACCCTCCTTTGTAAATAAAGTCATGTGATGTTCACCAGTTTATTTTTAGGAGGTTGCACTTTTAAAAAGAGCATTAAAAAAACAATTCTGACCAAAGTGCAATATGGGTCAAAAAATTCATTTTAAATGCAAAATGCTCTTCAAAAACTTAACATTTTGCATTTTGTGATTTGCACGTCTCTGGATATGAATTCATTGAAATCAAGAATTATAAGAATATTGCCTCTTTTTATGCTGCCTGATTAGGACTATTAAGTCCTATTATTCCAGTAGTAAGCTTAAGACAAATTATTATGTGGTAAAAATTCTTAATGGGAGGATAACTTGTCATATCCCGGCTGGGTTTCAAACTCACAACCTCTGGAATCTCTGGATTCACCTCTAAGATAAATTCCATGATAAATCTTAAATTGATTTTTGTTGCAGAGTTATGGAAATATACCTAAATTTAGCCAATATGGCTTTGAAACCCCTTTGCTTTCTCAGATTATCTATGTGAGGCAGGATTTTAGAGCTCTTGTTAACATGAAAACTAAAAGTAGGAACAAATTAAAAATTCCCATTTTTTCAAGCTAAGTCATAAATGCAAAAAAAGAGGTGAGATTTCTGGTATCAAAATCAAGGCAAGATGTGAGATGGACCTTTGGGTAATTGCCTTGCCTCACATTCTCTTCACCCTTGATTGTAGAATTGATCAAGGTACCTATAGCCTCATCTGACATTTACATGGGTAGCGGATTGGGAATGTCTAAAGGTGTCATGAGCCAGAAAAGCTTGAGAACCACTGATCTAGGGGCTACTTTGAAATATCTATTTCTAAAATTATCTAGCAACTTGTGTAAAATTGTTTTATTTTTCAACCAAAACCAGAAAGAAACATGTAAATAAGTTCTTGATGTTACATTAAAAAAGAAAGAAAAATTAAATTCAACTCAAAAATGATTTTTTTTTTAAATTTCATAAACTTTGGTCAATATTAGCTTTTTAGTTCTTTGACATCAGTTGCACTGAGTATGGTAGTTGTATTTTAGCAAAGTGAACTAGACAGTGCCTGCAAACCAAGGTTTCATTGAGAAGTACACATAATAGTATAAGTGAAATACTAATGTTTAAAGTTGAATTTTATTATGTGTTTTGAATCATAACAACACATTAATAGACATTTTTGTAATACCTCTGTGGCCCCTAAGTCACAGGTTGCGTACTGTGTAGGATAGAGAAAATTGCCTAAACTTATTGATGTTAGGTATATGTAAAATTCACCTAGGCAAAACTTAAGTCAAAAAGTGAGTGAAAATTTAAAGAATCCTAGTTTTATATTAATATTACATATACCTAACATTACTTTGGATTTCCAATATGAACCTGATAACAAGTAAACTTATTGATGTTGTGTATTCAAGTAGAAATCATTTATAACAAACTTCAAGGGACCAGACAGATTTTTTCCTTATAGCCAATTTTTTTAAAACTATAACTGATATATCGGCTATAAGGAACAAGTTCACTATATCTGATATGTATCATTTATAGAGAACAGTGTACGCTATATTGTTCCTTATTGGTGATGATTATTATAAACAATACAAATGTTATTTTCCATAAGACTCCAACGGACCGGAGATTTTGTTTGCTATAGACAATTGTTTAATATAAATGGTGTTGTTGTAAACGTACATATCGTTGTGGCTAAAGCAATACCGCCTGTCTATTTTTTTGAAATTTTACAGGAGGCAATAAAAACTGAAATGATAGGCGGTGTTGGTAGCCAAACTCAGATGTGCGGAAATACTAAAAATGAAACTATAGTGCTATCTTTTGGAATTTTTGAAAAAAAAAACTTTGTCACAAAAAGTTCTGCAGAACTGAACATGTTTTCTGTTTTACTCACACAGCATCAAAATGAACTTTCTACATTATAGCCAATAGGAAGCAGCCAAGGGACTTGAAAATTTGTTCACTAAAGCTGATATATTTCCTTATTGCTGATGTTTGTTATAAAAAATACCAATGTTAATTTTCCATATGACTCCAACGGACCGGTGATTTTGTTTGCTATAGCCAATTGTTCATTATAAATGGTGTCTTTGTAAATGATTTCCTCTGTATTTTTGCCCTAAGTGTATAGAAATACCCAGTTCTCAAACAACTCAGAGACTTGGTTATTTTTAGACAAGCAGTGTAAATTTGTCAATAACAAGTAAATATGTTTATGCTAAACAATTTTAAAACTTAAAATAAAAATTAACTTAAATGAATTTATTATTTGTTTGGAAAAGTAACATCAGGAACAAATATACATGATTGTTTTTTGTATCTGATTGGTTGAAAAAATGACAGTCCCCACAGCTGTCTTGAGGTTGTTTACATACACTTGCATATTACAGACAAGATAACATGTCATTTTTTAATATGACTGTTTGTGTTAAGCATAATAATATATAACATTCAACCTATTTTAGTACTTTTACTCAGCAACAACTTGAGCAAGTAGTTTTTACAGCTTACAATACATGGTTGCTCTACATTCTGACCTGTTTTTAAAAGTTGCCAAGGAGAGTTCTTGATGTTCATAAACTAATCTACGGATTAATAAACATTGTTTATTAAACAATAGTTGACAAACTAACCTGTTATTGGGAGAATATATGATTAAAATCCATCTTGGGAACTACACTTAAAACAGATTTTCTAGAATTACTAGAATGTATCAATTACAAGAAGTTTACATTTACACATTTGTAAACATTTTAAAAACATTTTGTAATCCATCTGGTGCACAGTTGGTGAAATTATTAATGTATTAACACGACACGGATCAAACGAATAGGTATTAAATTTGAACACTTTAGGGAGAGGCAATTATATTACACGAAATTAATATTACTAGTTATAAATTTGATAAAAAATATTGAACTGTTCGTAAATTTTGCCAGAAACACAGAAACAAATTATCAAAGTAAATAATATTTTTAAAAAATTACAGTGTTTTCAAAAACCACAGATTTCTATGAAGACATCTGTTACAAACAACTATGAGTTTTAACCTTCTCATCTATTTGATTGATGGATTTGCTGGTCTATGAGGTGGATTCATAACACTGCTCATAATATAAAATTTATCTTCTCTAATGGATATTATTTCTGTAATTTATTTATTTAACTTTACAATTAACAAAAAAGTTACAGGTACAGTTTACAAAAAAAATTTAAAAAGTAAAAGTTATATTTAAAGTTTACACATAAGTTTACCTATTAATTAACCGAACGCAGTGAGGGAGTGATGCGGACGATTTGGCTTTCGTTTGTCTGTCCGCCTGTCTGTTCCACGATAACTCCCAATCGAAAACTTATTGAAATTTAGTAACTATTTTTTTAACCTAATAATTTAGAGAAATTCAGCTGGACGCATATTTACTAAAAGTTCTATGAACTGTAAACCTCACACAGATTCTAATATTTTCGGATTACAAATGTCATATACCCAAAGCATGAGGACAACGAGACCTTTCATTCGATACCGGACTCTATGTGTTATTATTAAAAAATATCAACCAGCCAATTTTGGGGATTTTTCTACGCTCTTGAGATAAATTTTGTATACACACGAGTACACGTACACAAACGTACATAATTATATAATTGTATACAGAGTGCGTTTTTCTGTCAGGTCAACTTCTACCTTACAGTGAGTGAAAATATACCGTTAGTGAACCGTAAATATACCATATACCTAATTAATTGCAATTTAATGTAGCTAGATTTGTATGTAGCGTGATTTCGGGGAGCGGCACCTGTTTTTAGATACCATATACCTAATGAATAAAGATAAAAAGCTAGTTATTTTTGTTATTATGTCACATTTTGTTCCTAGCATCGACATTACGAGAACTAATGATAATGCATGATATATTCAACGAACCATCATATTCCAACAATGCCGCCACTGGTCGTTTCCCATTATACAACTACCCCAGTTGTCCTCACGATGCTAGGGTAGAAACCGGACACCCAAAGTACAGACCCGAAAAAATGCAACCCGCTAGTTCAAGGTGGCTACTTGCTTTTACGCGGAATGGACATTATGATCAGTTAAAATAATATTATTTGAACAATCTACTTTTGGTCACTAAATTTAATAAATAGGTAAGTATTAGGTATATACAAAATATGGCTATTAAACCAATCAGCCTCTGCAACTTAATTTTTGTTTTATGAACAAGCACCTTGCTGAAACTTAAATGCAACTTAAAACTCCTCAACCTATTGATCGGTGCATGCGGTTAGTGTATTAGAACTTGACCAGGAGATTAATCTGTTTCTTATCACAAGTTCCATTCTGTCTGATGATTTTATAATTTTTATCAACCCATTGAATACGATTTTTTCTTTCCGAATCTACCATCTACGTACCTAATTTTATACCTAAACATCGAGATTTCAGAAAAAATAAAAAAGGGATACGGTGTTGTATCTTAAATGTACCATCCATTTTTTATATGACTAGATAATTTTACTTGACTAGATGATAAATTCGCCTGTGACTTTAGATATTAAAAGAATATTTTACTTGGTGTTTTAGATCAGTTTTTAAGCAAGATTTCTCACACATGATATGAAATCTATAATTGAACAATTATACTATTGTAAACATTAATTTGACCAATGTTAATATACCCAACTACTATTGTAATTAGTTTAAAGATAGGTAAAGAGTTGTTACTTTAACAGTTTAACTAAAACTGAAGTAGGTACCTAGGTAAATTTTACCTGTCATAAAGAGACTGCCAAGTACCCATTATTTGGGTCGGTTTTAATATTTCGAACCTTCCTTCCTTCGAACTCATTATGTCTCGAAATTTGCTAACTTCACACATGTCTGCTATTTTTAATCAATTTCAGGATAGATAGTACAAATTTCTGATTGGAAATTTACAATCCCTTATTGTGGGATATTTTATTTAATTCATTTCCCTTACATTATCGAGTGTTTTGTTTGATGTTTTTTTTTTTTTTTTTTTTTTTTTTTTTAAGTGGGGTTTAACGTCGCTTTCAACTGCCATGGTCATATCACGACGGGGGTTTTACCCTCCATTCGCAGGAAACTCACAAACCTGCTACTCACATTGACCTCACCCAGCCTGAGTGGGGCCGGGAAAAGCCAGCGTCACGAGAATTAGAATTTGAATGGTCACCCATCCAAGTCTTAACCTCGCTGGATGTCGCTTAACTTCGGTGTTCTGAAGGGAACCGGTGTATTCAACATGCCATCGACGCTGGCTAAACAATATTTTTTTTTTTTTCATACTTACCTATTAGTGTAGTCACTGTGTCAGAGCGAGTTAGCGCGCTAGGTATTGCACACATGGTGACCTGGGTTCGATTCCCAGCGGGGGAGGATTTTTTCTGCTCTGTACTTGGATGTTCGGGGTCCACTCATACCTCGTGAGGAAAAATGAGTAGCTGTTTTAATGTGAAGCAGCGACCAGTGGCAGAATCTTAGGCAAAAAAATAATACAAGATATTGTAAATTAAAGTGGTAAAGTCCTATGATTCTGCGCTACCCACTAAAATTGTGACATAATAACACAAAGAAAAAGCATTATTATTATTATTACTTACCTATTAGTTATTTTTGTCTTTGTTTCCTCTTTTTCTTTCCTTATTTTCTACTTATTACGAGTATGTAGTAGTATAAGTCTTGGTATCTGACGTGAAAATTAACGATGTTTAGATATCCGCCACTGCATGAGGTAAACAAAAAAAATCAAATAAATTGAACCAATCAGAGGCCGGGATTTGTTGAAAGCGGTTCAAAGTTGGACGTAGAAATTTTTTCAATTCGAGATAGGTAAGGTTCCCTCTATGTTATATGATCTCAGTTCATGTAAGAGAAAAAATAATTTGTTCTTGATGTGATTTCCTGTGTTAAGTCGAACAAAGATGGCCGATTTTACGGGACGTTTTAAGGATCACGAGTTCTCCCCTACCTTATATCTCGATGCTTATTATATCCAAATTATAGAGTCCTAGAGCAAGCCGGGGCATTGAGTCCTGGATTGATGCAGAACTCAGCCGGTCTAACGAATAGCTTAGTATGAAACCCAAAAAGTAGAACTGTCAACGATACAAAATACAATCAATATCATAAAGACTAAACTCAGTCTTACCTTGTGGTTTTTGATACACAGGCACAAGTTTTCAAATAGATACCTCAACCTGCATTATGAATAGTACACCAGTCAGTCTGGTAGTGCAGAAATAGAGGGTTCAGAGTATGGCTTAGTGTAACAGGCAGTGGCGTAGTTAGACCTACATTTGGGGGGGGGGGGGGGGAGGGGGGGTTGAGGGTTTTTCCGTGGGGGTTGAGGGATTTCTGGGGGGGGTTGAGGGGGGTTCAGAAATCTCGCCTAACGTATATTCCATCTTTATTTATTTATCTAGTTTACGGGGTTTACCCATTTAAACTGTGTCACTAACAAAAAAAAAATCAAAATTCTGGTTTTTTTTTGGAAATTTCTAGGGAGGGGGGGTTATCCCCAACCCCCCCCCCCCTGGCTACGCCACTGGTAACAGTAGCCTATTCGAATATACTGCCCAGATTCTCCGAATCTCCTTTTCTCCGTTTGAACCGTCAAATATCGTTTAAATATCGATATCACAGAGTGCAATCGGAAAGTGAAAGAGGGAGTTGAAATAGCTGTTCTGCGCATGACATTACGTCAAATTGCCTATACTTCCAATGCTAACAAATCTCGATTTCTCTTTCCTTTTCAATTTCTGTTCGAATAATATTTTTTGGGAAAGTCAAACGGGGAGTAGAAAGGGCGCGTGATTTTTAAAAAAATGACTTCGAAACGGAGATTTAGGGCAGTAAAATGGTCGAAATTCGGGAAGAATAATTTCACTCCCCCAATTGGTTTTAAACAACCCTAATGGTAATTACTCGCCATAATTACTTATTATAATTATTAAATAAGTAAAAGTATGTCATTTTATTAACATATTATATCATAGAATATTATTTTCCGTCTTTTTTAACGCAATAATTCCTTTAATTGAGAGGTCGTTGTTTTCGAAGATTTCCAGCCTAACAGCCGTTTCCATAGCTATATTGCTATATTTTACTATTCTTTACAATTATTTTTACCTTGGTAGTCATTACTGCGCACTCTGAAACGAGAATTATTTTATACTTAACTAGGGGTTTAACCGTACTTAGCAGCGGAATTTTTGTTACATCCAACTAGTCGTCTACCCGTACTTCGTAAAGGGATTTTTTTTTAATATACTAATCCGTTCTCCTTCAAGATATTTTATTTACGTTTTTTAACTAACTAACCATTTACCCATATTCTGCAACGAAATTTCTCTTATACCTAACTGGGTGTCAACCCGTGCTTCGCAATGTCATTCATTTTTAAATTAACTAGAGTTTTACGTTCTTCGTAAAGGAATTTATTTTACGTTTTACACACAACGAGTTATTTACTCGTACACTGCAACGTGGTTTCTTTATTACCGAAGTAGTCGTCTACCCGTGCTTCGTAGCAGGTTTATTATTTCCGTTTTTTTTTAAATACTTGTGTACCTTACTAGCAGTCTACCCGTACTTCGTAGGAGGTTTCTTATTTCCGTTTTTTTTTAAATACTTTGTATACCTTACTAGCCGTCTACCCGTACTTCGTAGGAGGTTTATTATTTCTGTTTTTTTTTAATACTTTGTATACCTTACTAGTCGTCTACCCGTACTTCGTAGCAGGTTTATTATTTCCGTTTTTTTAATACTTTGTATACCTTACTAGCCGTCTACCCGTAATCTGCTACAAGATTCATCTTATGCCTAACTAGTCGTCAACCCGTACTCTCTACTACAACATTTCTCTTATAGCCAACTAGTATTCTACCCGCACTTTGGTACGGGATTTTTTTTATTTTACTTTGTATACCTTACTAGCAGTCTACCCGTACTCTGCTACAGTATTTCTCTTATAGTTAACTAGTCTGTAACCTGTACTTTGCAGTGGGATTCATTTTCAAATAAAGTAAACCTTAATTTTAAGCGCTTCGTAAGGGAATTTATTTGACGTTTTACACCCAAAGAGTAGTTTACCCGTACACTGCAACGTGATTTCTTTATTACCGAACTATTCGTCTACCCTAACTTCGTAGCTGATTTGTCAATTCACGTTTCAAACCAAGCTAGTCGTCAACACGTACTCTGCTACGAGATTTCTCTAATACGTAACTAGTCGCTAAGCCGTACTTTCTTACGGGATTTTTTTACTAATACTTTGCATCTCTTACTGGCCGTCTACTCATACTTGGCTACAAGATTTTTTTTAGAGCTAACTAGTCGTTAACCCATACTTTGATACGGGATTTATCTTATGCCTAACTAGTCATTAACCCGTAAAATACCGATTTTCCTGCAGTCTAGATTGTACAAAAAATATCTCTAGTCCGTCTGATTTTCTGCACAAAACAACGAGCTACATTTATTCACATTTCCCTGTAAATACTTGAACAAAACAAAGCGGTCAAGGGAACCGACTACTTCATAGGTCGCGGGTTCAAAACCCAACCGATGCCGAGATATGACAAGTTATATCCTCCCATTTGGGATTTTCACCATATAATACGTCTTCTGCTTACGCTTACTAACAATGGGACTCATTAATGAGTCCCATTATTAGGACTAATTAGTCCTAGTCGGCCAATATAAATAAGGCGATATTATTATTAAAGCACAATATACCTACGCGTATCCACTTGTCTCAGTAAATATTTGAAGACGTGATGCTACCCACTAAAAATTGTGACATAAGAACACAAATAATTCTTATCTTATCTTATCTTAAATGGGATCTATTGAATTACTTCTCGTACATCAGAGGGAAGGCATATTACGGGATGGTCAAGCTACAACATAGACCACAAGCGTCATCAGTAGCTGCTGTTTCATTGCTACGAAATCCAAAATGCTGTAAAACCTTCTTGTTCTTCTTCTTCAAAAAATTCCCCCTTTAAAGTACAAGTCAAATGTTCGTTAGGTGAATTTAAAATTTCCTAATTTAAAGTACGTGGTGACGACTCGTTAGTTATAGAAACATTAAGCCGGTTGCACAGTAAACATAAAATTAAATTCAATATTTAGTTGCGAACTACAATTTGACAGCTATTTGGTTTTAAAATATATGCTGTTACAAAGTACGGAATAACATCTAGTTAGGTATAAATCTTATAAAAAAATACTACGTTGCAAAGTATGGGTTGACGGCTAGTTTGCTATGAAAAAATTCCCGTTGCAAAGTAGAGGGTCACTACTATTAAGAGGGCACAATATTTACCAGTATAAAATCAAGAAAAAATATAAAAGATAGAGTATTATAAAAAATTTATACATATATAAATAAGTAAATGATACTAGTGTCCTGACTAAAGGGCGTATAAAAAAGGTATAAAACCGGAAAAAAAATCCTTTGCGAAGTACGGGTTGACCGCGAGTATGCTATAAAAAATATGCTGTTGCAAAGAATAGGGTATCACCTAGTTAGGTATGAAGCGTATATAATACTTCGTTGCGAAGTACGGGTTGATGGCTAGTTAACCATAAAAATTATTCTGTTGCAAAGTACGGGGAAACATCTAGTTAGGTATAAAACCTATAAAGATAAATACTCCGTTGCGGAGTACGGTTTAGCGGATTGTTGGCTATAATATATAACAGAATTATAGGATTTTTTCCCTTACCTTTAACATCGTGATATTTTATTTTATTTTGCTTATAATTCCGCCACTGGTCGCTGCTCACATTGACACAGTTACTCATTTTTCATCATGGAGTATGAGTGGATGCAAGTACAGTGCACAAAAATACTGCTCTGCTGGGGATCGAACCCAGGGCACCATACGTGCAATGCCTAACGCCTAGCGCGCTAACTCACTCCGCCACGGTGACGTCAGTGACTACATTGAAAAGGAGAATCGGGGATTTGGAGAAGTATATTCGAACAGGAATCACTCCCTTTTTGCGAAACCGAGAATTGGAGAATCGGGGAGTGGGCAGTATATTCGAACAGGCTACAGGTACCTAATCTCTTTAACTTCATTCATTTCTATCAAGATGCAGGTCTGTAAACATGGACTTTTTCTCCCGTTGTGAAACTGATGGTTACTCAGGGTTGCAAAATGAAAGATAAATGTAGATCTAAGTATCTAACTACAAAAAATTCTGATAGGGCTTATAATAACTGCAATCAAAGTACCCCAAACGACACACAAGGTTACACAACTTTTGTAGACTCTGAATTTTCCTTGAAAAAATAAGCTTTACTTCACAAGATTTAAAAAGTATAAAAAAGTGTGCAATTTTCCGTTTCAAAATAACCTTTACTTTACAAGATTTAAGAAGTATAAAAAAATAAGTTTGCGGAAATCTTACTCAGGCGAGGTTTATAAACACTTTGGAAAGGTTTCCACAATCTTTTATAAGGCTTTTTAAATTTATTTTTTTCGCAAGACATCGGAATAGAGAAAACGCCTTAAAAAATAAATGTTTTACTGTGTATGCAATATGTCGTCTCTTCATATTGATATTTATAATTTTTTTAAAAAATAACTGAAAAAATTCTCAAGTCACATAACAAACACTTTTAATTTTTATCCGGCCCAACCCAGGCTGGGTGAGGTCAATGTGGGTAGCAGGTTTGTAAGTTCCCTGCGAATGAGAGGGCAAATCATACCAAGATAAAGGCTAAAATAGCTGTCTTCAGTTAAAAGAACTCGAAGAACTTGGTGCCCAATCATAATTCATAGATACTACTACATTTCAATTTTTATATTTGTATTGTTAACGCATATTGAGCACAGATAAAAAAATACCTGTTTTATTGCCTTAATTGTTACTTATAATAGTTCTAGAGCTTGTACTTTACAATGCTTTTACCTCAGAGAGCATGAATAATTCTTGACCAACTGAGATCAGGATGGTCAAAATGTCTGAAAACATATAGCTGCAACCTGAAGATCTATGGTCGAAACCTATTCAAGCTACCACTTTCCTCAAACATATTAAACCTGACAATAATGAAGGCAGACTACAGTTTGATGACTTAACATTATAATTATACTAGGGGGCTGTCGCCCGCTTTGCGGCCTGAGGCATGGCCTGCAAAGCAAAAAATCCTTTTTCGCTAATGGCAGGTGTTGTAGTGGGAATTTCGAAAAATCCCATCTTATTGCACATCGAGACTATAAGACAAAGCTACCTACCAAATTTCAGCTTCCCAGGACTTACCAGTTTGGAGAAACAGCGATGATCAGTCAGTCAGTCAGTGACTTTGACATTTATATATTAAGATTATCTATCAATTTCTGATAAAAGTCCAACAAGTTGACTGTTTGAAAGTTACTACATGACAGTTTTAGGGTGTAGGCAACTAAAAAAAAAAAATTCTCTATAAAAAGTTTACTGTTCTAAAGTATAGAAGTTCATGAGATCAATGTGCATGCATTAATCATAAGGGAGTTTTACACTCCAATTACTAATAACCTACAAACTAGCTCATCAAATTAACCTCACTCAACTTGAGTGGGGTAAGCAATAGCCAAACAATACCTCACAATGTTTACAGTCAAACTAGGATTTCCAGGATATGTATGTGGAATTGCTGGAGATTAATCTGTTTCAGATATTCCATTTGATCAGAATTACACTCTTAACAGGTGTCTGGCTGGGGGATTTTAAACAGGGAGAAGACCAGTGTTTTGCTAGACAACTACAAACAGAGAACTGACAGGCTAAATAATTTTTAATAGGTTCACATTATTGAAGATTTGACTATAGTGTTCCATAATCCAAAGATCTTGTGTTCAATTCACAGTTTTTTTTCAAACAGTAAATTCTGTTCCCTTTGAAAATGTGGCATTTCTAGCCTTTATCAGGCTAAGTGAGGTTAATGTGGGTACCTGGTACTATTCCCAGTAAGTTCAGAATAAAACCACCATTTTTTTTATGTCTTCATAAATTTTCATTTATAAAACAGTAGCTTACATTATTCAGGATTTGACTACTGCCCGTAATCCAAAGATCTTGGTTCATTTTTCTGTTTTGAAACAGATAATTCTGTTCCTTTAAAAATGTGAGGCTGGCATTTGTAGCCTTTATTGTCCTGGGTGAGATTAATGTGGGTAGCTGGTACTATTCCTAGTAAATTCAGAATGAAACCCACTTCCTCACTATCTCAAATCAAGACAGTGGTCTCTCATGGATCTTCTACCAGTCTAGAATAAAAACACATGGAAAAAATGGAAGAAAAGAAAAAATAAGTGTTGCAAATTTTGACAGTTCCTTTTTTAATATAAGTAGTTACAATTTTTATTGTAATGTGATTTTTTTTTTTTTTTTTCAATAGTAGTTTACATTATTCAGGATTTGACTTCCCTGTAATCCAAAAATCCTGAGTTCAATTTCCAGTTTGAAATAGATAATTCTGTTTCTTTTGAAAATGTGAGGCTGGCATTTTAAGCCTTTATTAATGTGGGTAGCTGGTACTATTCCCAGTAAATTCAGAATAAAACCTCCTTCCTCACTATCTCAAATCAAGAGAGTGGTTTCTCATGGATCATTTACCAGTCTGGAATAACAGTACATATAAAAAAAAAAAATGAAAGAAGTGTTGCAAATTTTGACAGTTCCTTTATTAATATAAGTACAATTTTTATTGTAATGTGTTGTGATTTTTATTTATTTTTAAAAAAATGGTAGGTAGTTTACATTATTCAGGATTTGACTTCCCCGTAATCCAAAAAGCCTGAGTTCAATTCCCAGTTGTTTTTTTTAAGAGAAATTTCTGTTCTCTGAAAATGTGAGGCTGGCATATAATAAGTGTTTCAAAATTTCATTGTTTTGTTAAACAGTTTGTGCAGATTTGTAATATGTTATGCTTGTTGGAGATAATGAAAGACCAAAATCTTTTAGAGCCAGTGTTGATAGCAAGTTGAGTACGCAAGTTCTTGTATTATCACCAAAGTTAAGCAATGTTCAATGAGGTGAAGACTTTGGCCCAACCCAGGCTGGGTGAGGTTAATGTGGGTAGCAGGTTTGTGAGCTTGGTCATGATATGACCATGCAAGTAACGATTAAACCCACTTTAAAACAAACAAAAAAATCTTTCCGGAATGAGGCTGTTCTTTATTTTACAAAACTTTGTTTTGAAAGTCTTATTTTCTTTTACCACTATTCCATGGTTATTTAATTACCTATAATTATGTATAGATTTAGATTGATTAAGTCTACTAGGCTTAATTTATCTGCTGTTTCTATGTTTTATATTCTGTTTGTTTCATATTTTCTTTGTACATATTTTTTGACCATGAAAATGAAAAGATATATATGTAACTGAAAAACACAAATTGGCTTCTTATTTATTAATGTTAGCATTTCATCAACAGCTTTAATAATAATAAGCATTGAATATATTATAACAACAACTGACATCTCATGATGTTTGCCAATAGACACAGTAGGTACATAGTTCAGTGATTTTGAACATTAATATTGGTGAATGATTTTGTTTTTTATAGATATTTTTTTCTTTTCTTTTTTGATGTTTTTTAAATGTTATTTTTGTATAGATGGTTATGGATGATTTTGCAAGAACCTCTAACTGTTGTTGTCATTATTTCTTTTAAAATGGATTTTGGAAGATTAAAACTTTTTCTAAATTCTTCAAAAAAACTTGTCATAGCATCT
Organism: Bactericera cockerelli; assembly: GCA_024516035.1. Lineage (NCBI taxonomy): Eukaryota > Metazoa > Arthropoda > Insecta > Hemiptera > Triozidae > Bactericera > Bactericera cockerelli. Next base: position 30,573,924 of record CM044955.1, on the reverse strand, counting down.
CGTGCACCAATCAGCAATCCGATCACTTTGATTTCTGTTATGTTAAATTTTTCTTTAATATAGGTTATACAGGGTTCATAAATGGATGTATTTCTCTTCATCCACTTCTTTGGCTTGGTTACATGAATTTTTCTGTGCACACTGTTGGATTAATAATAAAGCCTTAATCTCCTTTCCAGCACAAGATATCCACTTTACGGTTGAATGAATCTCTTCACTAACATGACAGGAGCCAAGTACATGGGCAAAGGTTTCTCTCTCAGTATTGCATCTTCTGCACTGAGGAGTACTGGAGCTTCTGCCAGGGATGGATTGCACAGGAAGAACATTACACACAATTTTTAAGGATGTGACCCATTCAAATCTTGACCAAATTGTCTTGAAATTGAATATTTTCCATCAAGTAGTATCTTTTATTTGCTACTAAATTTTATGCCAGGTAAATTAAATACCCAGGAGAGGAAATAGTAACATTATTAAAGTGTTTCTAAAATGTTTAGCTTTGTCAAAATAAGCTTTATAAAATGTTTGAATCAAAATTATCCAAAATACCATACCTATGTATAAAGAGTAATAAAAGAAAAACAATATCACACATATTAAGGGCATCCATAAAGTCTCACCCAGGCCTGGGTTTCTCAAAAACGACAAAATATCAAAAATCGCAAAAACCCGTAATCCTTTATTTTTAGGGGGATTAATTTTCAGCCAAATTTTTTTTTGCCTACATGGCCCCAGTCAGGCTGGGCATGGACCAACTTTAAAATCCTAAATATAATGGTATGTCTTGTGGCATATTGTTAAAGGTCTTATTGAGAGAAGTTCATTACAACAAATTTCAGTGAGCTACGACTTACCGTTCTTGAGATACAGGGTCAGACGTCCTGCATAATATCCATATATTTTGACCTATAACTAACCGTAAATTATGGAGAATTTTTTTTTGTTAATAATAACTCGTCCGGCTGGCTGACGAAACCGACCAGAAACTAACATCATCAGAGTATGTCAAGTTATAACTTTTTTGACAGGGCTTGTCATAAGGAGTTATTATCTCCATAATTTACGGTTAACGAGTTATAGGTCAAAATATATGGATATTATGCAGGACATCCGACCCTGTATCTCAAGAACAGTAAGTTGTAGCTCACTGAAATTTATTGTTATGAACGTCTCTCAATAAGACCTTTAAAACACTATGCCAAAAGACATAACATTCTATTTAAGATTTTAAAGTTGGTCCATGTCCAGCCTGACTGGGGCCGTGTAGGCAAAAAAAATTGGCAGAAAATTAATTCCCTTAAAAATAAAGGAATACTGGTTTTTGCATTTTTACATGCATCAGGGAAAATGTAAAGTGATGGTAGTGTTAAGATTTCTAATTTAATAAATGACGGCTTAGAATCTCATTACTTAGTGCAGTGCAGTTCAAAATAATTTGATGGGAGACAAGTTTGGTGAGGCTCTTTAAAAAAAATATATTTAAATTTTAATTTTGTGGAGAGAGTGTAAACAATCACTATTCTTGTCACTACAACCAGGTCTGTGCAGCTCAAAGGCTCTTATAGAATCTTATTTTAACCTTTTTTAGTTGAAGTTTTGATCAACCATCTTGAGGACTTGAACTTTTTCAAAGCCATTAGGAAAGTACAAGCTAGCCTAGCTTGTAAGGGTTGGCTAATCAGTTCTCTGTGTATAGTCCTCTAGTGAGACACTGGTCTTCTCCCTGTTTAATGTCCCCCAGCCATAGGTACCTTAATCTTTTTTCAAGAATTTAGACCCATTTATTTATCCACTTGTTTAGTGTTATGTTCTTGATACTGGCATTTCACTTGTCCATAGGAACACCACTACACCAGACAGTAAATGAAGGATGATCATGCTTGTTTTGCAGCCTTTTAAACATACTCAAGGCCCAGAATTTCCGTGTGTGCAGAGAATCATAAGAAGTTAATTATATGTCCTTTTTTCATTTTGTTTCATACATTTTCTCCATCACATCACTCAGGGTGGGTTTACTTAAGAGGTGATAGATAGTATAGTCAGTGAATCGGTATTGTCAGCATTCATAAGGTAATTGTTAGGAGTTGATTGCTCATGGATGTGAGTAAGTGCTCTGAGAAGGGCAGGTACTTCACTGCTGTATAAACTGCTCCAGCCATGCAGCATTGGATACATCAGTGATGAAGTGAAAGCTGTCAAGGGTTCAGTTAATTGGAGTTTTTGTCTTCACCAAAGTGGTATCATGAATTCTTATATCTTCTTTTTGTAAATGCCGAAGATCTTCATACTACATCTTCCTATAATTCTGAAGCTCCTGACTTTGTATGGGAATCTGATGATTTACCAGCCACACTTTCTGAACAAAGCTAGAATCTGAAAAAAAAGAAGAAGAAAACACAATTTATTCCTACATAGAGGTATGAGACATTTTCTTATGGCTTGGTGTGTGAGAACTGTATCAATCTCCTGTTTTTTTTAAACCTAAAAACCAGTTGGGTTATGCTGGAATGCCAGAATCCTTCATAATAAGGTGTCGATACAGAACAAGCATACTCTAGGAGAGAGCTTACCAAGGATTTGAAAAGAAGACTAAAGGCATCAGAAGACAGATCCTTAGAATTCCTACAGACATAGCTGAGAAGATGATGGCATTTCATGGAGAGATTGGTAATATGAGGAACAAAAGAGATCTTTGAGTCTAAGATAACACCCAAATGGAATAGATCTGACTGATCCAAACTTTAATCCTGTTTCATAAGTTGACCCTACTGCTGCTGCTTTTATTTGAAACTGTTAATATACATTATGATTAAATTGATATAGGTCCTGTAGTCTGAAAATTACACCCGTCTGGGTGTAACTTTAAAAGCACTTGCTCAACAGGTTACTTTGACAATACATCTAACCTGAATCTAATTATTGGTTCTAAATATGTGTTATAGATTTTGTAGCAAACTAATTGATATTTGTTATGGTTACTAGATAATAAATCAAGGTTCTGAGGAACTAATTAAGTATAGACAAAACTACCTCGGAAACACACTTGGGAGTGATATTTTATACTTTGCGCAGGTGAATCAGGCTGTTAAACTGGTAAAATATAACTCAGATTTATTTACCAGAAATTGTAGTATTAAGCTTGTTGTCTGAACTAATCATAAGGCTATAAGAAGAGCACTTGAGATTTCCCCACAATTTATGTAGACAAGTAAGATAGATTCCTCAATTCAGAGGGAACTCACGTTTTATTGAACAAACCACTGTGAATGTAGGTAGATGCTGCAGGTCACTTGAAATTTAAAAATTCAAGAGCCCAGAATAATCAAGTATAGGTAGCTAAAGAAGAAGCCAAAACAGGAGAAAACAGTCCCTCGTTGAACGTAGAATCGAGCTTGGGTAAAGGATATTTGGAAATACAAAACAAGTTATGTAGTGGAATTTGGAATGGATGAATGGACATTAGCACAGCGGACATTAGAAAACTGATATTAAAATATCCCACAAGAAGATATCCCACAACATTTATACTAGCTATCCTGAAATTGATTAAAAATAGCAGACATGGAATATACAGTGTGAAGTTAGCAAATTTCTAGACAGTGAAGGTTCTGAGGAAGGAAGGTTCGAAACTCTGACCACGACTCCATTATTTGACAATGAGCCAATTAAAGGGTTAACGTAATTCTTTGAATATTTGTGCTGCACTCTAGGAACATTATAACGAAATAACATAGATATCTAACTCTGGTCAATTTATGTGTTGAGAGCTGAGGCAGGCCTTCAACTAGGCGGCCATTTTTTGTGAAGAATTTTTCACGTAAAATTTCAAAATTAACATGGGTTCTTAGGGAAGACTTAACAATTTTAATTTTTTTCTATCTCTGAAGTTAGAAAGTCTTTTATTTTATTTTAAAGAATAAGGCAGTTTCATTCATTGTTTGGGTGCAAAAGCCGATATGTCCAAGACTTAGGAATTCATTTATTTTCGTCAGTATTTTGCATGCAAATCTTGATAGGCATAAACAGGAAATAACTAAATTAGATGTCTAACCGAAAAGAGGTTGTAGGACTACAAAAAGATCCATTTTACGTATTTTATCTCGAAGCAATACGGAGATAACCGCCATTTTGTTGTTTTTTAGACCAAAATAACCCTCTCTCACAAGTTGGTCAGAACTCCTAAATTATGATAGACAAAATAAAATTGAAAAGAAGAAAATTCTTGTTTCCAGTTCTTTTATATGTTAGTCCATTGTTTATCTTTAAAAGTACCGAAATGCATATTTCTGCATTGAATAGTGGGGAAGCTAAAGTGGAAATATCGAACCTGGAAAAAAAGAGTTTATTCAAAAGAAAAATACCCCTATTGATATAAAAATTCTGTTCTATCTGGGTAATCTGAGATTAAAATTTATGAATTATTTTTTTGAAATCTGTGGAGGATATATTTTAGCGAACGCGATCTGTTGACCGTATTATGAACTAATACAAAATGATCTGGAACTAATGATATGAGTAGTAAGGTTACAAGCGTAGTTTTTTGAGGATTTTAAAGAAAAAAACTGAATTTGCTCAAGACACGATTTCCATAGAAGCGTAGTTTTTTGAGGATGCGAATTCTATAGAAGCGTAGTTTTTTGAAGAAAAAACGGAATTTGCTCAAGACACGATTTTTATAGAAGCGTAGTTTTTTGAGGATGTTTATACAAAACCGATTTTTTCTCTCTCGAAATAAAAAAAAAGAGAAAAGTAAAAGAGTTTGAAAAAAAAAGTGAAGTTGTTTTCATTTGGTTTTCAAGTAAAAAAAAAAAAAACTTTATTTACAGCTAAATATTTTCCTCGATGAAAAGGTGAAGTGGAATAGAATAGAATATACCATTTTTTTTTTTTTTTTTTTTTACTGCTGAGGTAAGACCTTTACTCCAGCAGATAACAATCAAATTAACTATGGGAATCTTCTCCATGAGAGTTGTATTATAATGAAATACCACACTGGTATAAATATTTATTTTCCTTTTTTGACTCTCTAGTTCTAACTGTATAGAAGTAACCTAATTTTTTTCTTCATTTAACTCTGTGCTTTTCTTTGAACTCTTCAGTAAGTTCTTGATATGCTAAAATATTTTCCCAATCTACTTTGTCCTTAAATTCTTCAATAAATGTCTCACTCAGTTTTTGATACGCAGAAAGAATTTTCCAATCTAAAAGGTAGTCAAGCTCTCTTATCATATATTCACTCAAATGTTGATAACGGGACACGACTTCCTTGTTTTTGTACAGCTTTGATAAATTGTTTCGTAAAAACTCATGACTCAGAATTTGATGTTGAAAGATAAGTGACCAATTGAGGTACTCAGAATATCTATACATAAATCCTTCTGATGGTAGAAAATGTTTGGATATATTATTCCAGTTAACATTATGCAAAAGAAGATTTAAATTGTTGAATGTTTTGGGTTTCTGATTTTCTCCATTCTTTGATGAAGTTGAGTACTGGGATAAGATACTCCAATCTTCTTCACTGATCAACGACATTTTGGCTTCTGTTTTAATATTTCTATCACCCTTTTATTTATAGTATTCCTCTTCTAGAGAGAATAAAGGAGAACAAAGGAAGTGAATCAAATGTTCATTCTTTGAAACTCAGTTTCTCTCTGCTATTCAAACAGTTCACTTCTCTTTGAACGTTCCTTTTTTTTCTTTCTAATTATTGAAAATAATTCTAATGTCCTCTTTAAATAATTCATCACCTGCGTGTAAAATAGAAGGTTGTGAGTGTTATAAACAAGAAATCCCTTTACACTTACTATATTGGTTGTCCCATCAGGGATTGATCTCAAGCCTTTGTTTCAGAAACCTTATATACACCGGAAAAAACAATATAAATCGATAAGTGAAGCCGTTCATCCTACAGTTCAAATTACAGCTTCTGAGCAATCTTTAGTTACTCCAACAAAAGAAGTCAAAAACTCACAAAACACTTTGCAATCTGCAACCCAAGATTTGAACTCCAATGTGAATGTAATGGATGAATTTTTATCCTGGAATGTTGTACCTAATGTAGAGACAATTAATAATAATTACTGTGGCATTAGGCGGAATATGCCTTATAAAATTCCATCAACAAGGAAGAATGTATAAAAAGAGTTTCTAAATAAAAATGTATATTACCTCATCTAGAAAATTATTTTTTCTTCTTTTGTATTATGAACACTGATTCTAAGAGAAGTTTAGTACTAGAACTACATCAATCAGCTAGGAAATTTTATCCTCGAAGGAAAATAATTTTAAAGAGTATCTCAGACCTTTATCAAGTTGATCTTGTTGAAATGATTCCACATGCTAAAGAAAATGATGGTTATAAGTATATACTTACTTGTATTAACTGCTTTTCAAAAATGGCATACTGCGTTCCATTGAAATCAAAAACTAGTACAGAAGTAGCTTATCAAATGGAACATTCAATACTATCAACATTACCAAAGTATCTACACCCAAAACATGTTCAATCTGATATGGGAAAAGAATTTTATGGTGCTCCATTCCGTGATCTAATGAGCAAATATAAGATCATTCATTACTCTACATATTCAATAATAAAAGCTGCAATTGTGGAGCGATTTAATAGAACGTTAAAAAATAAAATGTGGATTGAATTAAATGTACAAGGTTCTTACAGATGGGTGGATATTCTACCTAACTTGGTACTAGAATATAATAATAGTAAACATCGCACTATTGGTATGCGTCCCATCGATGTAAATAAGAAAAATCAACATTTTGTAGCAATGCGATTAAATAAGGTAAAACAAACTTTATTTAACAAACCTAAATTTCAAGTTGGACAACTTGTACGAGTATCAAAGTTAAAACATATGTTTGAGAAAGGATACAAAGCAAACTGGAGTTATGAAGTGTTTAAAGTCGTGAGTTATAGTACTACGTTTCCCAGGGTTTACCATTTGCAAGATTTAAAGGGGAATTCTATTAAGGGATGTTTTTATGAACAAGAATTACTCCATGCTAAAAATGCAGATCTTTATCTCATAGAAAAAATCATCAAACGTAGAGGTAATAACGTTCTAGTTAAATATCTTGGTTTGGAGATGAAGAAAACCAATGGCTACCAATTTCAGAAGTGAAATAAGAACAAATATATTAGGTAATAAAAAAAAACAAACCTTTATTTGGAATAAATCACTAATTATTAAATGTTCAGAAATGATTTTAAACATACAAGACAATAATAAAAAGGAAAAACTTAGTAATACATAGTGAAAATATTGTATTTTTAATATTTTTTTTTTGTTGATAAATACCTACATATTTATTTATAAAAATAACAATAACAATAACAAGTAGTGCATTATTTAGACTATCAACTTAAGCCCTAGATTGAACAGGTACTACGGAGTAAAATAAAAGTTACAAGCAAGTAGAAAAAAAATCAATGATACTATAACTCATAACTAGCTATTAATGCACTGCTGAAATAATTCATCATTCACTATGTGGGGAGGAAATTTAACATAGTATGATCTCAACAGCTCAGGTGGACAATGTTTTAATAGCAAACTTACAGGAAGGAAATAAATATCACTATCACATAAAGAAAATAATCCATCTCGACTGAACTTATCAATTGCATTGTTGATGTATTCTGACGAGTGTTGGAATATCATTTTTAACCAACTTTTCAGAACTTTAACATTCAACGTACTGAAATTTTCTAGAGGAAATCCACTCAGTTTAGATTTCAGTGATTTCAAATTTGGACAGTTTATTAGTTCCATATTGTAACATATTTTTTTTTCAAGAACAGAGTTAAGGAATGTTGCTTTTTCGTGTCCTTTCACCATAATTTCTTTGGCTTTATGAAAAATATTTATTATGATCTTTTTGATTTGATTATATTCGATGAATCCATCATCCCAATCAATATGATGAACATTTTTAGTGAGATACTGAGCCTCATGTCTTCTATAAGGACTTAATTGGTGAAAAGGAAAAGGTGGTTTAAATATAAACTGCTCAATTGTATCACTGTATAGTTTAGTGAATGTTAAACACTTTAAAATTAGTTCTTTATTACAATCACCACGAAAAAATTGAAGATCACATATATAAGTATCTTCCATTTTTTTTATAATAGCACAAAGAAATTTAAACAAATTTATGATGGAATAACAGCGGTTGACAAGTTAAAACATTAACAAGAAAAGGAGACACTCCAGACAATGCTTATGAAGTACTAGTGATGATATCATGTCTGCTTCTATTTATATGTGAGTCCCTACTCTATTTTGTAATGTCCATATGCTAACGTATGCACTTTATCAGGAAGCAAATAACGCTTGTCATCAAAAGGAGACAATGCAATTTTTTTCACTGTTTTCATTCTTAATAAGTGGTTTTTACTTTCAATTGTTTCAAATTTAACACGAGTAATAGTCTCATTAAAAAGAGAATTTCTATATGTCACAAAATTCATTTCATTTAAACAAGTATAAGGAATTCCTTTACCTACATTTTTGTTATTTTTGTTTTTTGGTTATAAAAGAATACATTTTAGCTTTCAAACCTACAAACTTTACAATAGGATTGGTCGGTGACTCATCTTTAAATTTTCCCAGAACTTTTTTGTTGTCTTTGTTGTACAAGTAATGAGATGAACGGTAATTTGATGTGTCTAATGTTTCTGATATATCGATTAAATCACAATAGAGGTCATTAGTTTTAACATGAAGAAGAAGTGAGTCAGTGTCTGTCATACACAATGCCATGTTTTCCCCAAATTTTCTTTTTAATGTGTGATAGTAGTACTGGTACATTATTAGTTTTGAAATTTCTAAAGTTACCATGCCAGCGTAGATAGGAGAATTTAGAAGAACTGAGGTTTTTATTGAAATTATACCTACTAAATCTTTATCAAAAATTGAAAATTGTTTAAAGGATGGTTTTCTGATATAACATGTAGCGCTAGTCTCACTAGTGAGAAGAGTGAAGTTTTTATAAACGTCTTTTATTGAGTAAAGTGCGTCCATAGGTTGCATTTGAACAGAGTTTAAACAAATTTTCTTCAAATTTTGATTTTGCTAGCGCCCTCTTTTGTGTGTTGAAGTCAATGAATGGTTTCATCCACGGGGATTGATTGAATTGTATAATACGATGAACCTTTGTCACAATCATACCGAGTTTGATGTAAAGTTTAAGATTTCGATAGTGAACAATATAATTTAATTTTGGTTCAAGTGAAGCAATCAACTTTTCAGTTGGAACGTATTTTTCTCCCAAAGTATTTAGAAGTTGATTTTGATAGTGAGAAAGCTTGAAATGTTCAATTTTACTTTTTGTTGGGGCCAATGGAAAATCATTCATATAATCATGTAAATCCTCTGGCACATAAAGATCAACTTCACAAATATATCCTATATCAGAATCATCAGGTGTAGATATCACCTCATCAAACATACCAATATCAATAAATTTGAAGTCTTTGTAAGGTAAGAAGGATGAAAGAGCAGCCCCATAAAGATTATTACAGTCAATATATAAGATTGCAGATTCATTTTCTTTAGCCTCTGCGTACCGTGTTGGAATAACTGCTACACCTCCTCTAATTCCTTCTTCAAACATTAAATAAATATCTGGGTCTGAAATGAGTTCTAACTCTACTTTAGTCATTTTCAACATACTTGACCAGACAAATGCTGGTAAACTAACGAATGAAATAGGATCTTGTCCATAAGTTTGTAACATTGATGAGCGAAAATTTTCAAATATGTCAGCCAACAATAGGGTATCACATTTGTTATAAATATCTTGATAATCCCCAAGAGTATTACATTGAAAAGTATTCCAAACTAGTTTTGCATGTGCATAGTCTTCTTCAGTTATATCAGATTTTTTGATATTATTATGGAAATTAATTTTTGGTGGAAAGGGGTTTTTGTAGTTTTTCTAGCTATTTATTAAGATAAGGAAAATTTCCCCTTTTGGGGGGGATTTTGAAATTTTTCTTTGGGGATAAAATTTTTGCTTTTTTTTTCTTTCGTTCTAAAGTTGTAAAAAAGAAAAAAAATTGATATTTAAAAATTGTGAAAACAATGAAAAAAATTTTTTAAAAAGAAAGATAAATTTTTAAAATTGTTTGGGAAAATACTTTAAATCTTTTGGATTTTCAAGAAGGGGGCAATTTTTTTTAAATTTTGATGAAATAAAAATTTTTTGGGGGTTGTTTTTTAAACAGGTACCCTAAATTTTTTGTAAATTTTTCATTGCTTTCCCCCGGACGCATTGAGTCCCCTGGTTTATTGTGTTGGGGGTTTTTTGATAGAAATCAAAATGTATGTCAGAAGGGGGATTTTGGTGAGTTTTCAGTGATTTAGTATCGAATTTTCCCACAAATATGACGTGATGTTGCAAATACCGTTTTTTATCTTAATCCCCATGTTATATTTTTTATCTACCAAATTTTGAATGATTTAATCTGTAATATTTTTTTAAAAAAATGATTAAAAAACATTTTCTTTTTCTGTATTTAAAATTAAGGGGTTTGAGTGTCAAAAACATTACAAATAAATGTACCTTAATTTACCACAACATCATTTTTCAAAATCACTGATAAAAATGTTTTTTATTTTTTTTATAAATGTACCCCTTTTTTGAGTTATTTGTTTTAAAAGGGAAATTCTAATTTGGGGTAATTTTATTTTTAATTCTCGAGTTTTTTTATATCGATATATTGAATTTGTTTAGCAGTAATCCATATAAAAATGGATATTTTAATTTGGGGAAAATAAAGTTTGAACAGTTGATTTTTATTTTTTATAAATAAAAAATGTGAAATTAATATTTGTGATTAAAAGTAATCAATGTGGGGGGTTATGATTTCGTAAATTTTAAACATGAAAAGGGAAATTTTTTCTTTATTTTCAACCCAAAAAATTGAAAAAAAAAGTTTGGGGGTTCCCCCCTTTCAAAATTTTTTATTTTTGATTCCCCAGGGGGAAATTGGGTGTGTGAATAAATGTTCATTTTTTGATGGTTTTTAAACATTCACTCATTTAGTGAATATACAGCTAGGATACAATTTTTAAAAAAACTGATCTGTTTTTTTTTAATTTTTTAATATGGTTACTGATTTTTTAATTCTTTAAAAATAGGGGGAGTAGAAAACCAAATTGCTCCAGATAAAGGATTTGTTGAGCAATATTAATTATGTAAACATTCATAAAAACCCCCCTCCCCCAAGCTTGTAAAGAGTTCAATTTTTTTTTCAAAATGTTATACGTCTTAGAAAACATTTGCAAAATCAGTTACAAAATTTCCCAAAGGAAAAGGAAAAAATGGAAAAATCCATGCTTTTTTCATCACTATGATTTTTAAAGATACTTGAACACATATGTACCTTTGATACCTATGAAATTTTTTATTCGAATTTTAAAAGATTATAGTACTTTCTTTTTTTTGAAAAAATTTTTTAAAAAACATATTAAAATTTTTAAAAAATTTTTATCTTAAATTACCCTGAAGGGCAATTTGAATTTCATTTCTTTTTAAATTTCCCCGAAACATTTTTTTGTTTTTAAAAAGTAGGTATTCAAAAATTTTTTCCAAAATCATACAAAAATAAAAAAATTTTGTTGATGTAAATGCTTTTCATACTTCCGAAACCCCGAATAAACCCCCAATGAAGCTTTTTTCTTCTTTTTCAGCATTATGTCGTTTGAAAAATTTTTTTTTGATTGTATTTTTCTATTTCAATGTACTTTACCCCAAGATTGATTTATATCATCACAGTTTTGTTTGATTTTGAAAATTTTTCCCCCTTTGAAAATTTTTGGGTTCATTGGGAACGATTAATTAATTTTTTTTAGCCCCCCCCAAAAATTTTTACTGATGAAAAATGGGTGTTCTCGTTTTAAATGATGGATTAGTTGTTTTTTCCTTTGCTTGAATGAGCAATGATGGCATTCCCCTTTTAAAGTATTTTTTTAAAATTATTGCAAAAATTTTAAAACTTGTCCTTTTTAGTTGAATTATCAAACCTTTTGGTGACTTTTGAAAAACAAAGAAAACCGTAGATGGATGTTTTTAAAGTTTTATGCTTTTTGGAGATATAATAGGGTAAAACGACTCGAATATTGTTTCACTTGTTCTTTGATTTCCGTAACAAAATTTACCCCACAATTGATTTTTTTTTTTAAAAAAGTAATTTTGAATAGAAAAAGAAAAAAGTATAATTATATTTACATCGTTGAATAGGTATAAGTTATCAGTTAAAAAATTTTTTCCCCAAATGGGGGAGTTTATTTCGAGTATACAAAGTTCGTTGTACAGGATTTACTCTCATATGATTGAAATTTTGGAAATTTAATATAAAAAAAACAAAACTTAAAAAAAAGGGGCTTCTACCCCTACTTTATTTTTCAAAAAATTTTCTCCTTTAAATTCTTTAAAAAAATTATTTATTGTTTTCCCTGTGTTGTAATTTTTGATGCGTGAATAATTCCCCAAATTTTTACAAAACATTTGGATATCAAAAAAACAAATTCTTTTTTTATTATTTCATCCCCGAAAATCCCCTCCATTAGATATTGAATTGGGGGTTTTTGTGTTGAATTTTTATTTTAGTAAACAAATTCATTTTTCAATTTTCTTAACTTCTCTCTCCTGTCGTTTTAAATTTTTGGGGTTGTTCATGAAAAAAGTTTATTCAATCCTCGAGTTAGCCCCAAATTTTTTTCCCCTTTTTTTCGAGTCTTTATAGGTGTTTGAACTAATTTTACAGGGGTTTTATTCAATTCATACCTATTTTTTTTAAGCTTTATCCAGTTGCATGTCAATTTTTCATACCAATGTTTAATAGTTTAAATAGTAATCGTGTTAAAGAATTCCCTTTTTATTGGGGGTTAAAATTTTTTTAAAATTTTGGTGTTTTTATTAAAATTTTCAAAAAACCCAAAAAAAATTCCCCTTTTTAGGTGCTGAAAAGGGATTTCCTAAAAATGTTTGATCAGAAATTGAGTTTGAGGAATGAGGTAATGTGAAATCAAATTTACCATCCCACTCAGGTGTCGTTATTCCTGGACTAATTTTAGCTGTTTTCGCTACATACATTTTTGGTGAATTCAAAATTTTTCTTACTCTCTCCTCACGAGCAACCATATCTTCTCGTGATGTTCTTGGAGAAGATGACAACTGTTCCATTTTAAATCTTTGTTTTTTCGCACTTTCTAGAACATCATGAGCTTCATTAAGTAATTTTTTTCTAACAGTGTCTTCACTCAAACTTTTTTTTTCGTTTATTTTTACCATTTTTTCTAAGGGTTCTCTCAAAGGTTTTAGATAAAGATCAATGTCCTGCTCGAAATTATTTTTTCCTATTTTTATTTCTAAAGTTTTTTGACGAATTGCTCTCTGAAATTGTTTAATCTTCTTAGCGATTGATAGGTCATGGCTTAAGTTTGACTTGTTCATATTAAATGTCCTTTTCCTCTATTGTAGGAAGAAATTTATATGTTTCTGAAATATATATCCAACCCAAACCTGAAACGACCACCTTGCAAATCACTTTCCAAGTCTATGCAGAGAAATGAAAACTGATTTGAATTCCAGCAGACTCTACACAATTCACGAAACTTTTCAAAACTCATATCTGTACTCACAAAATCAGAGTAGACATGTTTCAAATTTAAATCATCCATCTTATATATAATTACAAAGTTTGCATTGTCTCGAATGAGCTGTTTACTTATAGCGGAATATGTTTGGGCTAAGAAAATTGTGTCGCATAGATAATGCCGTCCTCTAGCAAAATATTCTTTAATATTATTTTGTTTGTCACAAATTACATCATCAAAAATAATTAGTGAATTTTTTTTTACTAAAGATGGTGAAACAATGTCTGTATTATTATCATAAGAAAAAAACGATACATAACTTTTTAATCCATTCATTATTTCTCTTAGAAGAATATATTTGGGTTGGTTCAAACTTTTTGAATACAAATAAATATTTTCAAATTTTAATCCATTAGGATGAGTAATTAAAGACATTAATAAGTTAGTCTTACCGCAGTTAGATTTACCACAAATAATGGCTCTAATTGTATTTGGAAATAGCTTACCATGTCTCTGTCTTCCCTGTTTATTTTGCTCAATATCAAAATTATTTACATGAAATTTTTGTTTGAATCGTTGTAGTTCCATTATAAATAGCAACGTTCTACATCAAAGTGTACTATTGTAATGAGAATTAAGAAGAGCAAAGGTCTTATAAATACAGCTATTGATAAATTACCCCTAGAGCTACACATCCCAAAATATAATTTTTGCGGTCCAGGAACTAAATTAGAAGAACGTTTAAAAAAAAATCAGAAAGGTATCAATCCTCTTGACGAAGCGTGTAAAGAACACGATATTGCTTACAACAACCCAACATCCAACCGGAGAGAAGCAGATCGAATCCTAGAAAACGCAGCATGGAATCGTGTTAAAGCTAGTGACTCAAGTATTCCAGAAAAAGTTGCAAGCTGGTTGGTAACAAACACAATGAAAATGAAAAGGAAAATTGGAGCTGGAATACAAAGACAAAGAACAACAACATTGAAAAGAGCTATAACAGCCGCTAAGAATGTTGTAAAAAACTCTAAAGCTAAAACTATTAACACATTAACAAAACAGGCATTACTTGCAGCGAAAAAGGAACTGAGAGGAAAAAGAGTAATCGGACATCCTCGAATTCTAAAAGTTCCAAAAATATCGGGTGGATTTTTACAAGCTGTAATACCAATTTTAAGCGGGTTGAGTGCTCTTGGATCTATAGTTGGAGGAGTGTCTGGAATTGCTAAAGCTATTTCTGATTTTAATGCTGCAAAAACCTCTAATAAACCAACAAAAATTACAAGTGGTCAAGGTCTTTATATAAAACCATATAAACAAGGGTTCGGAATTATTTCAAAAAACTATTAGACTTGCCTCGAAGACCTTTAACAAATGTTGACATTGTTAAAATGGTAGCAAAACTTAAACTACCATATTTTCGAGGTGTATTTTGCTTAGACACATTACCTAGAAAAATAAATGAAAATGAATGTGCTATAATAAATTTGAATAGATCGAACCAGCGTGGTAGCCATTGGATTGCTTTTAGTAAAAAACGGAACACTGTTCACTACTTTGATAGTTTTGGAAATCTGAGACCTCCTACTGAACTAAGGAACTATTTCGGACGGTCTAAAATTCTATATAACTATAACCAAGAACAAACTTTTGGATCAGTCAACTGTGGTCATTTGTGTTTGAATTTTCTTGTGAAACAATATGAGTAGTAGGATTTTTCATCTAACAAGTAGTAAACCTGAAATCGTATGTCAGATATTTCCTCCCTTACAAGTATCATCTGATGCTGTAGTTGGTCTTACTCACTTTCAAATTTACAATAGTATACCTAATGTCGATGATACAAATAATGTTTTTTCGTATGAAGATGATATTAAGAAAGTTTACATAGACATAACTATTCCAGTAGGTACTTATGAACTTGGTGATTTAGAGACTTATTTAAAAAATCAACTTGGCGATGAAAATATTTCAATTAAACCAAATACGAATACATTAAAATGTGACTTTTATTGTAAATACAACGTTGATTTTAGCAAATCTAACTCCATAGGAAAACTTTTTGGGATGAATTCTAATATATATAATGCTGCTTCTGTTGTGGAATCAACAAAACCTATTCAGATTTCGAAAGTCAATACAATTCAAATAAAACTCAACATTGTCAGTGGATCATATATAAACGGTGTACCATCTAACTGTTTGTATAAATGTTTTATTTCAACACCTCCTGGATTTAGAATTGTAGAAAATCCTCATAATCCTATATATTTACCAGTGAATACAACAGAAGTAGACATTTTACACGTGGAACTCACAGATGAAAGGGAAATTTAATAAACAACCGGAACGAAGAGTTTTCGATCGAATTACATCTGAAATTATGATAGTTATCAGTAGTGGAAAAATACATAAAAGGAAGAATTTCTGTAGAAAAATAGTTAATATTAAAAAACTTGTGAAGCAAACAAGACAAAAACGAAGACCAAGACAAACTCTCACAAAAAGGAGTAAAAATATTTTAAAAAATCTTGGATATAGTCTAAAATGAATAATATTTTAGATATTACTAGCAAAGTTAATTTCGATGAGTCAATTGTTCGAAGCCAATACTTTACTTATGCACCATACACATCCATAACGGTTGACGCAGCAGATAATATTATAATTAGTATAAACCAAGAAAACGTTTATTTGTTGATATCTGACTCTGCAATCTATTTAGAAGGTCAAATTTTGAAATCAGATGGATCAGCATTTACAAACAATGCACCAGAATTTATTAACAATGCAATATGCTTCTTGTTTGATGAAATTCGTTTGGAAATGAATGGAGTAGAAATTGATTCTTGTAAGAATGTGGGTGTAACTTCATGTATGAAAGGTTATGTATCATATTCAGAAAATGAAATGAAAAAGTTTGCTTGCACTGGATGGAATAATAAAAAAATTAAACACACAGATAACAGTTTTTGTGGTTATATCCCACTTAAATTCATATTGGGATTTGCTGAAAATTATGAAAAAATCATACTTAATCAAAAACTAGACTTGATTCTCTGTAGATCTAAGAATACGAAAGACGCTCTTTCATCAACAACAGTATCTGAAGCAAAAATATCTCTAAATAAAGTAGTTTGGCGTGTACCTCATATCAATGTGAATGATACAGTTAAGTTGCAGTTGCTCTCACATTATAAAAAAAATATTCCTATCAATATTGCTTTTAGAAAGTATAATCTTAATTACTATCCCAATATTCCACAAACAAAAGAAGGGAACTGGCGCATAAAGACAACCAACAGCTTAGAACGTCCAAGATACATACTGTTTGGATTTCAGACTGCAAGAGATAATGATATGAGTAAAGATTCATCTAAATTTGATCATGTAAAACTGAAAAATTTAAGAGTATTCTTGAATAGTGAAGCTTTTCCGTATGAAAATTTAAACCTTGACATTCCAAAAAATAAGTACATTCCCTTGTATATGATGTATTGTGCATTTCAAGAAAGTTACTATGGTAAAATTTCAGAGCCCTACCTAAACTATGAAAAGTTTATTGATGATGCACCACTTATTGTTGTTGATACTAGTCGTCAATCAGAACTTTTTAAATACAACTCTACAATAGATATACGAGTTGAATATTCTTTAGAAGAAAATTGCCCTGAAAAAACAGTTTTGTATGCTTTGATAATTCATGATTGCTTACTTCAATTAAAACCATTGACTAATATTATACAAACAATTGTATAGTGTAATAAATACTTATAAACTATTGCCTTAATTTAAAAAACTCTCTAAATAATTCATATAATCAAATTTCTTTTCAATAATTCAGATACTACACAAATTCTACCTAATGTACTGATGTTTCACTATATATTAGCTTTCAATTTGATCATAAATATAGTAAGTAAAATGGAATCATCAAGAAACTATTTTGGAGAGTCTGGTTATAATCATGTAGTAAAAAAAACTTTGAAACGACACTTAAAAAAAATACACCAGAATAATTCGGGTGAACCATCACATTCAAAGAGCAAAACATCAAATGATAGTGAAGAACTAACATCATTCATTAATGAATTCCCTAGAAAGAGTCATATCCAAAAATTATCTTTATACCTTACTCCTCTGTCTACTACACATGAATTAGTACGAAAGTTAAATGAAAATAAATTTGTAACTGAAGAATATGCAGAAAAGAATTTTCCAACTGTGTCAAAATATGAAGAAGAAAATATAAAAACCTACAATAAGTGTATTACTGAGATAGAAAATGCTTTTAAAATATTAAAAAATGAATTAAAGAAGAATAGTGAGCGTAGTACATCGTTATATGCTCAGAGACAGTCTCTTGAAGATTTTATAAGTGAAGTTGATGAAAAAGAAAAAAAGTTGAACACGATTGTAGATGAATTTAAAGAGAGTCAATTGGAAAAAATGGAAAAATTAACAACACTTGTAAATTCATTACTTGATTTAAAACAAGATTATGAAAAGAATGTGAATAGTTTCAATGTATCGATAAATGAGTTAAAAAAAGAAATAAAATCAGTGGATAAAAAAGCTTTGTATTCTTCTACATTCAATAATTACAAGAGGACTCATGAATCAAATTTTATAACTAAAGTTGAATCAGAAGAAAAAAAACTCAAGGATGAATTAGTCAAAATTATTGAAGAAAAGATAAGGTACTTTTTAAATAAAGAACAAAGCAATAGAAAATTTCTCATTGAAGAAAAGGTTCCTATAACAAAACACTAAACTAACCTCAATGACTCGATCGATAAGACGGTGGAATTGTAATCTGGAGATTGGTGGATCGAGTCCCAAATTAAGCAAAATTTTTGTAATTGTGATATCATGATTTCGATAAACACAAATATGATTTTATTTTTTCATTATTTGAACAGTTACTATTATGTACTTACTTCTTTTGAACCAGAGGATGCTGTTCTTGTTCTTGTCGTGATTTCCTTATTTCTGCCTTTTTTAACTTCAATTTTAAGTAAAGATTAATATCTCTCTCTTTCAATGGTTTCCATTCAATGTTTTTGATTTTGTAGTCTATCTCCTCCTCAAACTCTCCTTGCAATAGACGTTCAGTAATTGTTTCTCTTCTAATCAAATAGGGTACATAAACTTTTATCGTCTCACCGTCAATTTCTATCTGAAAAAGAACAATGTATGTAAATCTGACATTTTTCAATGTAATTTTTTGAATTTTCTACCGAATTCTAGCCTGGACCTCTTTAATACTAACTCAGTATGATACTCAATAAAATCAAAGGAAAAAATACCACAGAAAAGTACATTATCTAAACATTTTTTTTTTTTCTTCTTTAATTTTGTCAACAAAAAAATTGGTCGAACTCTAATCATTTCTCTATGAAAGCTATATAAAGTTACTTAAGCTGGTACTCACCTTACATGATCGAATTTCCATTTTGAGTGTAAGCTCCATCAGTTTCAGATCTTGTACGTTATTTATTTCCACTTCAAAAGTACAACTCATTTTTTCGGATAGAAATTGAGTGGTAGATTACTTGATTGAGAAGTATGAGATTGAGACAACAATGATGTTATGTAAACAATAACATACCATTTATATAACAGAGTAAAATGCTGACAGCGCCTTTTGCTTTGTCTTGAAGTCAAATTAACCCTGTGTACCAAAGCATTATTCTTGCTGTTCCTACCCATTTGTTGTTCATGATGACTGTTGTCTCGAATTGCAGAGGTCTAAGGGTTTCATTTTTTTATCATTCAACTAATATTTTCTCCTTAATAATCTAAATAATACACTACTAAATAATGCACACTTTTTTAAAATCTAACAAATCCAAATATAATAAGGTTTATAAATAAAGGGTTACTTGTTAAGAAAGAGGGTTAATTTTTTTTTTTCTTCTTCTTCATTGTTTTAATTTTTTTTTTCCGCGAAAACTTCTTTAACTTGTCAAAATTCGAGGAATAGCAACTGCATTCTGCAACATTAGCAATTCATAGAGCTTGCTCGCTATGATGGAATTTGATTACTCCTGTAATATTCATCTGATAAGAAGTATAGAGGGTTGACACAAACAGCAGTTGAGTGGTCTAGCACTCGTATGTAGTACATAGGTTAGTGTGGGGAATTGTGAGTTCCAATACCGACCTCAGTAGCTTTAGCTTCATTGATAAGGTGGTGAACTTGTAATCCGGAGGTCGATAGTTTAAATCCCATGTTAACTAATGGATCGAGTTTGAGTAAAACTGTATCACTATTGTGATTAACACAAATTTAATAACTTCTTTTGTGAGTTTCAACCTTAAATCTTATGAAGCTAAGTAATGTTGAGTTGGATAATGTCAAGAGTAAAATTGCCAAAGGAATAATTTCATATCAGTAAATTAGTAACTAAGTAATGAAAAAAGAGTTTTTTTTCCACTCTGTATACCTATTAAATAGCATGATGTAACTTAATATTAAAATGTCATCAGATTTTTCGTTTGATGGAAAAATAAATCGGTTAATTCTACGCAGTTGGAATTACACATCCACCGAGAAAACAATGAAATCATGATGTATGTTGAATGTTAAATCTTCAATAAAACTAGAAATAAAATATAGTTAAGTAAGAGTTTAGAGCTTCTACTTCTAGACATCTAGTTCTCAGGTTCAATTCCCACCTGGGTAAATTTATGAAAAAATCCTAAGTCCAACAAAACTTGAAGAAATATTAATGTGAAGCATTAAAATTCAACTCTCATTGAGGAGATATGAAATCATGAAAACCACTTGTGGGTACAAAAGAAAAAACTTACTATGAAATCATGTATGTTAAACGTTAAATTTCAATAAAACTAGAAATAAAATATAGTTAAGCAAGAGGTTAGAGCTTCTCTACTTCTGGACATCTAGTTCTCAGGTTCAATTCCCACCTGGGTAAATTTATGAAAAAACTCCTAAGTCCAACAAAACTTGAAGAAATATTAATGTGAAGCATTAAAATTCAACTCTCATTGAGGAGATATGAAATCATGAAAACCACTTGTGGGTACAAAAGAAAAAACTTACTATGAAATCATGTATGTTAAACGTTAAATTTCAATAAAACTAGAAATAAAATATAGTTAAGCAAGAGGTTAGAGCTTCTCTACTTCTGGACATCTAGTTCTCAGGTTCAATTTCAACCTGGGTAAATCTATGAAAAACTCCTAAGTCCATCGAAACTTGAAGAATTATAAATGTGCAGTATTAAAATTCATCTTTCATTGAGGAGATTTGAAATCTTTTTCGCAATTCCCCTTTTTTTTTCGCTTTTTTTTATGATACAAAAAAAAATCAGTTTTGTATAAACATCCTCAAAAAACTACGCTTCTATAAAAATCGTGTCTTGAGCAAATTCCGTTTTTTCTTCAAAAAACTACGCTTCTATAGAATTCGCATCCTCAAAAAACTACGCTTCTATGGAAATCGTGTCTTGAGCAAATTCAGTTTTTTTCTTTAAAATCCTCAAAAAACTACGCTTGTAACCTTACTACTGATATGAAACAAGCGGGAAATTTAAATAATTCTTGTTAACGGTCACGTAAAAAAATATTATTTTCAACGGGATCTTTGAAATCAAATCATTTGGGCTTCGATCCAGGCTAGTTTTTAACCATCTTAGCGCCAAGCACTACTTACATTGAAAGAAAGAACCTTGAGTTCTTTCTTTCAATGAAACCATAATAGTTAACCAATATCGGGCTAAGCGCTCATCCTTGGTCTTTTCAAAGCACGGGGCCTCAAAATTGAACTGAGTCTATTCTAAAATCTATCTTTCATCTTTGAAATGGAAGCTAAGTATGTACTTTGAAAAACAATCTACTATTCCAAAAACATTTGGTTTGGCCGCCGCGCCGGCGCGGTAATACCCACAAATATTTGTGGGCCTTACCTATTTTGCCTTTTCTGAGGATTTAATGACATTGTATCAACAAATTTAACTAACTCCAATCCTCTCTTGCGTCCCCTTTACGCCTGGGCAGGTGCCCATTTTGACAGTTATAGACCTGTTATTCAAAATATTACGCAATAGGTATTTAGATTAAGAAGGCTATGTACGAGTTCGGTGTCTATAAAGGATAAAAGGATGTCTATAAACCTCTGTCTATAAAGGAATTGTTTCGCCCGCTAGGCGGAATTCCGCTGGTGGACTTTGGCGTTAACTTGAAGATATCTAAAAAAATGGGATAGATCTACCTCATGTATAGGTAAAACGCCATAATCAATCAAAGTAAGTTTGTAAAGTCATTTTTGGAGATCCCTAAGGTCGAATTATAAAGTGACATTGAAAAAAGTTGATTTTCTTGGAGCGTTATATCTCAAAAACACCTTAGAATTTATCAAAATAGCATAGAATCGAAATTCTCCTAAACTTTGTTTCCTTCAATTTTATATTATCAACAAGGTTTTTACAAAAATGATATAAGCGTGTTGTAGAGATATAAGCGAAAATTCAGTAAATAACCCACCCTAACTCTGTTTCCTCACACTACAGGACTTTTTGTATGTTTACTTTCTCACCCTCCTGAACCAGTTTAGTATTCGAAGGAATTGGCTGAGTTGCCTCTCATGCACGTTATTAATGAGACTTTAAAAAGTCTAAGGGCGGAATAATACACGTTCGTGAAATACCTCTGTGGCGCTAAGTCAAGGATTGCGTACTGTGTAAGGTAGGGAAAACCGACGATTAGCAACGACTTGTGATATAGAATTTGTCTATTAATTTTGCCCTAAAACTTAGAAATTTTTAAATTATTAAACAATTTGATCGATTGTTCTGAACTTAGTTACCAATTAATTTAAAACCAAAAAATAAACAAAACAAGAAATAATATTACACTAATCTGGTCGGTAAGTACTTCAAAGCAGGCGGAAAAAAGATAGATTAGTAAAGTTTTTCCTTTCAATGGTTTTCTGTTATCATGACTAATAACCTACCAACATAACTACTAAGAAGAAGCAGGATAATTCCATTAATTTTCTAGTCCCGGGTTTGAATTTCGGGAGCGTCAAGTAGTTTTTCCACTGTATATATGTATTTTACTGGCTGGTGGAGGAGAGCGGAGCACAATCTACATAGGTGAAAATGGGGAGGGGGTGACTATTATTGATGATAGCATAGCATAATGTTTAATGATTCTTTGAAAAAGTTTAGTTATCATATAGATGAACTGGTGTGCTGATCACACGACTTTCTATTACAAATAACTATCCATAAAAAAAAAATAAGAAAAAAATCTTGATAGACAAATAGACGTGTACGCCGTGAATAGGAAGAAACATTCAGATCGTTCAGATGGAATTGACTGTTATAAATTAATGATTTATTGAGAGAAGTAAAACAAGGAAAACGTTATTAAAATGGCCATAAAGTTACCTATTTTTAAATGTTATTCGATTGATTGCGTAATAATAATAATATTGCCTTATTTATACTACCCGATTAGGACTATTAAAGTCCCATTATTCCAGCAGTAAGCCCAAGACATATTATTATATGGTAATAATCCCGAAAGGGAGGATAACTTGTCTTGTCCCGGCTGGGTTTCGAACCCGCGACCTCTGGAATCTCTGGATTCACACAGTGCCGCCTTTACCACTGAGCTACCGAGACAGGTACTGATCTATTGTAAAACATCATTTCCCAGCTAGTATTTAGGAACATTACATAATATATAGGTATAAGAAGGCCTGAGAAAAAAAACCACCCAATGCAATTTACCATTCAAGATACCTGTTTTTTCTCCCACAAATATATTTTGAACATTTGTGTAGGATTTAAACCCACACCTTATAATTCAGAGCATTCTGCAAATTGAATTAATGTCAAAATAGACCCATTAAATATTTGGAAATTAAACACACCGAAGTCCTAATAATATTTTTGACAGTGACATAGTAATAATTGTCATTAGTTTTATCTATTGTGAGCCTTCTAAACGAATGGAAGCATTTATTTAGATATGGCCCAGACCCTAATGTGAGTAATTATGAACAATTTTATGATAATGTTTTGTTCACTAGTGCTGTAGGTAGTTCAACAAATTTATAATACATAAACCAAAATAGCACATTGATTATTTTTATACATGCTGTCGAAAACTTAGCCAAGCCATCAGACACACACATACATACATTATATGTGTATACACTATACATACCAGCAGAAACACCCACCCATACCAACCCAGTACACACAACACATTCACACCACATACCTATACACACCACACTCTCACCACATACTCTATCAACGATGCACACACACATCATACACTCAAGACAGATGTTTTTTGGCAAGTGTCTCATTAGTAACCAAACATCATTAGGTGATTTTTGGTAGTGAGGGTATACTAGCACAAAATAGATTCATAATAATGATTAGCGTATTGTACAAACTAATGTTAGGACGATGAACTGGCGACCATACAGTTGCTTTTTGTTAAAATTGAGTGTTTCATAGACTTTTTTATTTCGAAGGCATGAATAAGCAACTACTGTAAAAGTATGTCTCTCCTCTGATGTGGGGGGAACTTGTGAAGTGATGAATCGATTAATCGAAAAAACTGATATTTCGATTATTTGGTTTTATCTTGGAAACAATAACAGTTATTGAATTTTTTCCTTTCCTTTTCCTATCCTTTTTTCCTTATCTTATAATAAGGAAAGTATTGTATTCGTCGGAAATTTGACATACCCAGTTTTTTACATGTCTGGACGAATCTTAGCCTCAGGATACCAAAAAAGGCCATTGGTCCGTGCGTCGGTCTGTATGTCTGTGAACAAGATATCTTGAGAACTGTAAGAGCTAGAGACTTGAAAATTAGTTTGAAAGTAGATTTTATACCATACGAACCACGAAACTTTTGGTTGAAATCGGCCGCAGTCTACGGCCGCAGGGCCGCAGTCTACAGCCGCAGGGCCGCATAAGTTGGCCGCAATGTCCGTTTCTTTGAATTGGTTAAGGAAAGAAAAAAGTTAAAGAATAAGTTTTTCTTAGAATTAAAAAGTAAGGGGTTTACTCGGATCATTTTTTGTTGTTGATATTTTGAACTTTTTGGAACCCGGTCCCAATTTACCTCTGATGTGAATGTGGAGCAGCCTCTCACGCTCGACTGAAACACTTCTCAAGGCTGTTTCTAACACCTAAAGAAGTTACTGAAATCAGTCCTAAAACAATCTTAAGCTACATTAATAGCTTTGATCTCTTTAGAGTTCATGTCACAAAAGATCTATTTAAGGTTGCAGTAACAAAGAGCTTTCGTAGCCGACAGCCCGACTTATACCAATACCAATGTATGCATATTTTCAAATGACACAGTCATACCTTTCCGATACAATCATAACCAGATAATGTTCTAAATCCCAAACAGTAAATTAAAAGAGAGCTGACCTATATTATGTACAGCATTGAATTATATCTGCTATCATTTTGAGTGACTTTTTTCTAGTGTTTTTCAATTAGGGAAACACTGCGAAACATGATTCAAGTATCAAGTGTCGCGGTCAAGTACCTCCCCGTCTATTTTCTATGAGCCCAGTTCAAAAATCTACAGCTGACGTGCTGATGTACCAGGTTAATTCATAGAAGTAGTGAAGGAGCCAAATGATATATAAAAGATTTCATTTGATAATATATGCAATGCGTTATTCGAGACTGTTTTCTATAGCTACCAATATGAATGCCTAATAGAAAAGATAAACACTGCGGCAGTGAAGGAAGAGGAAAGCTAATGCGTCCCACACAATGGCAGTGCCAGAGTGTTGTGGCTCAGTTGGAAAATGGAGCGGTCAGTGCGAGCGTTGAGAATTCTGCTGACGATTCTTCCCCTGGGGTTGCCGGTGCAGCCACAGCTGGTGGAAATGAAAGAAGCGGCGGGTCTAGAGGTTTCTATGGGCGACCTCAAGTTCAAATATTATAATAGGTATGTTTTGTTTAATTTGTGTTCAAATGCTTCTATTTTCAATACAATCCTTAGTATCAGCTTATGCAGAGGTGTATTCATAATGTAATTTTAGCCCTATTGTAGTAAGGTTAGTAAGGTGACCTCCTTTGAGCTACTTAGAGATTTTTAAATTATACTATCTTAGTGAAAATAGATATTTCATTGGAACACTTATTTCGTATACAAAAGAAATTTAATAAGGTAGGAAGGACAAGCCCCGGCGTCAGGATCATAAATTAATTAATAGGGAGTAGCACAGTAGCATACAGGAGTAGGCGCAAGCGACGCATCGCACCCGGGTTTCCCCTTAAACTCCTTAAAGCGGTAATAAACTACATCATCATTACAATCATTCTTATCTACCTCATGGTACACATTTTGCTGTTTCTCGTGTTAGTTAGTGTACACTAATAGTAGACCAGCGTCGATGGCACGTTGAAGACTTCATGATGCTGGCATTCCGGCCCAACCTAGGCTAATTGAGGTTAATGTGGGTAGCAGGTTTGTGAGTTTCCTGCAAATGGAGGGTAACACCCCCGTCGTGATGTGACCATGTAGTTGAAAGTGAGATCCAATTAAAAAAAAACGGTAAGAGATATTGATTTTTTAATTAATAATGTTTTATTCGTATTATTATGCCCCGATTTTAGTGGGTAGTGTAAAATCATAGGAGTTTACAACTATATTATACAATATCTTGCACCAATTTTTGCTTTCAATTCCGCCATTGGTCGCTATTTTACATCAAAGCAGCCATTCATTTTTCCTCACGAGGTATGAATAGACCCCGAACATCCAAGTACAAAGCAGAAAAAATCTTAGGATTGAACCCAGGTCACCATGCGTGCAATGGCTAGCGCCCTAACTCACTCGGCCACTAATGTATTTTTTTCAAATTTAAATAAAATTGTTTTTAATTGAAAAAATTCTCGTTGTCAAATATTTGTGGTCACATAATTTTTCAGGAATTACCCAACAAATCCGTATCTCATAAACATCGAGAATAACAACTTTGTTGATGAGTTGAAGAACTTGTGGCAGTACCAGGAAGACTTGAAGATAATCACACATGGCTGGGTCAGCTCTGAGACCTCAGGAGCTGTGGGAGACATCAAGGATGGTGAGATATCTGTGCGAATTAGAATATTTAAGACTCAAACTCGATATTTTTTTATTTTAAATTGGCTCTCTTACACAGTGTAGAACACTGAACTGTTGTTAAGATACTCGCTTAGTCGCATGCGGAAGATTGGTTCGAACGCCAGACTAAAAAAAGAGTTACATTTGTTTGTAATTGACACCTTCCGTGTTCACCCAGCACCTAAATGGGAAGTATTGGGTCACTTCTCGCCCAACAGAGGGGAGGTCACTTTAAATAACTTACTTTAATTTTCACCCAGACTCTTTCTCAGGAGTTGTCCACTATTTGGATAACACCAACACCATCTGGCTGAACTGTAAAGTCTCATTCGCATACAATGATAGTTTGAATCTCTATATATACGAAAAAAACAGAAAAAAGGACTACCTATGTTTGTTTGTCCGGAGTTGTTTAGCCGAAACGGTAAGAGATAGCGAAAAATGTCTAAGAATTGACCCCCCCAAAACCATTATCACTTTGTCCAGAAAAATTATAAAAAGTTCAAAAAGGCATTGCTGTCCAGCAGTACGGCCATGCCTTAGTAAATTTGAAATTTAGTCCCGTTGCAAAGCACGGGCAAACGGCTAGTAAAATATATAGTCATGAACATCATGAATACATTACAGTGACAAAATATACCATTATATTTTGTGAAAGTGGTTCAACACGACTTCCCTATCCTCAGCTTACCTCGCCTACCCCCACAACGTCATCACTCTGGACTGGTCGAAGACAGCCTCCACAAAGAACTACCCTGTCCCTGCTATGATGACCTTGGAGGTGGGGAAACTAGCGGCCCAGGTGGTGAACAGGCTGGTGGAACTGAACTTCACACAGTTCAGCCGCGTCCATATGATAGGCCACAGCCTCGGGTCCCATGTGAGTGGCGCCACAGGGGCTCACTGCAAAGAGAAAATTGCCAGGATTACAGGTAGAGGTTGACTCAATTTTTTATCTCCCACAACGTCTATCTAGTATTTTTTCCATTTTTAATTCCTCAAAATAAGGCCCACTATGAAATTAAAGTGAGGTAAATAAGAAACGCCCTCAAGCCGGAGTTTCCATCAATATAGCCCGACTTGAGGGACAGTCTGGTTTATCTTAACTTTAATCCTGTTCTATAATTCGGCCCAAAATTGCTCTGTAAATTAAATAAACATTACAGATGTTTTAAACCTTGCAGTAAAAAGTAAAATACATCTATAAAATTTTGTTTAAGAATAAATACCTAAACATTAAATTCTAGTTTCTAGATGTTTGTAAAATTCTGTTTGAGACACTTAGCCAAGAGCTACCTATAATTTGTTAAAGTAGGTATATTACTTCTTTAACTCAAACAGCCTGAAAAAAAGATCTTGTCGCTTTCAGGGTTAGATCCGGCGGGCCCTGGATTCAACTATTTGTTTGCCCACCTTGATATGCGGCTAGATGAGAGTGATGCCTTGTTTGTTGATATCATTCATACGGCTGCAGGCATGGCGGGTTATTCTAACGCCATCGGTCATGCTGACTTCTACCCTAACTCGGGAAAATCGCCTCAACCCGGCTGTGCTGCAGGGATCTCAATAGATATATACAACACAATTAGCTCTACAAGTAAGAAAGTCAAAGCAATATTGATTCATCAATACAAACTCTGCGATGCGGACAGCATCCTCTAAAGAGCATTTCATTCCTCCGTTGGAGGATCGCTCCTGTAATTTTTTTATGGTTACAAAGACTGAACAGGCCATTGCTAGAGAGCTAATGCACATTGCACAATGCACACAGTCATATCTCCATGAAAAGTTCGTCGGATGCATTTCCTATTGAAAAAGTTGAATGCAGCGTGTTGCGAATGTTTAATCTCCTCAACTACTATAGATATATAATTATGTATACATGGTCACGAAGCTTTTGTTTGGTCAGGCTGCTCCCGACTCAACAAATGCACTTTAATCCTTTCATTGAATCAACGAAAATTCCAGCGTACATAGTTATAATACGTACCAGCTTCCGTGGCGTAACGGTTGTGATACTGCCCGTAGTTCAGAGATTCCGACTTCGATCCCCGGTTGCGCAGACTTTTCGAAGAAAATTCTGTTCCCTCCAAAACGTGAGGCTGGTGTTTTAATATTATGTGTTTCCATTGTTTTAAATATTATGTTCTAGAATCTATAGGTACAAAAAATGTACATTATTATTAAGTTGATAACTGTTCCTAATACCAGTGGCAGCGGCGGGCTGCAGTCACATGAGGGCCTACGAGCTGTTCACAGAATCCATCGGGAACCCACAAGCCTTCAGGTCTGTGCGTTGTGACTCGTGGAGTACCTTTGAGAGTGGGCAGTGTAACACGTCGGATGTGGTGTACATGGGAGACCCTTGCACCCCCACGTAAGTGAGACCATGGGTCGGGTGTTACAATAGTTCAATAAGAAATGCGCGAAAAGTTTGTGGTGGTATCTTTATCCCCCCAAAAAAACTACCGTTCTAATTCGTGCAAATTATAGATACGACTAAAATATGGATGAGAAATTGAGTAAACCTTTATCAAAGATCAAAAAATGGAGAAGAGAACGGATGTACATATATTTATGTTTAGTAAAATCCTTCTAAAATGCGCTTATCATGACAAATTATGATAACTACGTAAATAGTAAGATATTTTTTATGAGCGCCTTTTAAATGTTTTAATTATGCAATGTGCAATAAGAATTTAATCGTATCCCTACTACAGTTTCAGTAATTTTACTCCTAGCCTAGGAATACCGAAGAGAGTGTAGAACTGTATAAGTATTTTTTTCCTTTCTATTATCTGAAAGGTATAGAAACTAGAAAGTATTGTTTTTTATAATAATATATCTTTACAATTTTATTTTCAGAGCAAAAGGTGTGTACTATCTGGCGACAAATGCAAAGCCCCCTTACAGCATATCAGAAATAATGCGAAACAGCGTGTCAGACATAAAAGACTCAATAAGTGATCTGGCGAGCTCTGATTGAGTTAAGAGAGACAAGCTGGAGAGGGGTTCATGAGCTTTCTGACTTGAGATGTTGAGGGTACGCTTGGAGTAACACCGGAAACCCACATAAATTCCTGCGTCATTATATTATCATTACTCCTAATATTTACAGCTAAGTAGTCTGGGAGTTTATTTTTCTAAACTAAAACCCACGTGGTTTCCACCTTTCATAATCATAAAAACGAGACAACATCATGAAAATTCAATTTTATTGAACTTTTACTATAAACTTTCTTACTATTGAATTATTCTAACCTTCTTAATCATACTGAGCCACATCGTATATTACATCATTTTTTACCTCTCTAAAATTATGGTATGACCTTAAATGGCTTATATGGCAGAGATGCCTAGCCCGTATACTCGTATAGACAATTGCACCCTTTAACCCTCTCTATTAACATTAAATTTAGAGTAATTTGTTTTCTAGGTAAATTTCAGATGAACCCTGACATTGTAGTATCATGACTTCGTGGTATTAATTCAATTATCATAAATGATTGTAAATACCTAGTACCTACCTGTTCAAAAATCACTTTTACTCCAGTAAAAGTTTTTCGAGTCGAGCGATGTTTTGAAGTTAAATATTGTGTAGGTACATTAATGCAATTTTCAAAAGTTAAAATAATATAATAAATATGTATTTAAGATTATAATCTAATACAAGCTTTCCAAAAATATACACGTCGATTTTTTTACTCTTATTATTAATATATCACTTATAATTTATTGGAGATACAAGTTCACCTTCATAATAATATGAGTGGAATTGATAAGTTAAAGGTATGAATAAAAAGAATTTATTTTCTTTTAAAAGCAATATATTTAAGTAAACTAATTATTATTGTTTCTGATTACCTTTATAGAGAAGAAAAATAATGTTGTCAACACCTAACAAAAGTTATCTCTAGTAACCATGAAATCATGCATGATAAATAGATAATCCTCTATTATTTGTATGTTCATTGTTTGAGCAGGGTGACCTTACTGCATGACGAAACAGAAGATAAATCTCCGCTAATACCGGCTACTATCAATTTGTCACGGTTATACTAACTTGATGCTGTGCAGATTAAGAAAACATATAATTCTCTAATATGTGTTAAATTTCTCTTTGTATTTCACTAAATGTACATTATGTATATGCCAGCGTCGATTGGTCGTTGAATGCAGCGGTTCTTGTAGGATTAACAAAGTTTAGCAACGTCCAGCGAGATGAAGAGCTCGTGATGCTGGCATTCCGGCCCAACCCAGGCTGGGTAAGGTTAATTCTGCAAATGGAGGGTAACACCCCCGTCGTGATGTATGATCATACGGTTAAAAGCGACGTTAAACCAAAATTAAAAAAAAAAAAAAATTGAATGTATGTTTTTAAAAAGAAGAATCAGTATATACAATAAAGAAGAGTAAGGTACACTGTTAGTCAAGTGGTTAACGTGCGAGTCTGGTAACCCAGGTAGCGTAGGGATCCGTTGGTTTGAATCCCATTCAGTACATGAATTTTTCCTCTTTAATTTGAGTTTGTGACCACATAGTAATAAGACTCTGAGGTTTAGGTGGTAAAAAACGCTTTGAACATTACCCTTGCCTGGTGGTCATTTATTATCAGTATTATGATATGAGCAGCCAGCATCATCTGCTCCTTGACTTCAAAGTTAAGCAACTCTTAACTCTTAATGGACCGAAGGGCCGATGCGCTTCGCTCCAAGTTCACTGAGTTGAAGAAGATTTATTTTTCCTTTAAAAAAATTGAGAGGTTTTATTATATTTACTTACATTTTTTTTTTTTTTACTTTTTATTGCCTAATTTACATTTCAGTGTTAGAAAGTCGTCTGGTGTTCAGTTCACACCCGTGTATTGTATAAAGTAAGCATTCAGTGACCAAGGTGAGCTATTTATTAAAAAAACTTCCTCAATAATTAAAATAGAAAATCGTGAGATGTTCACACCAGTTTAGTTTTTATTTATTTACACAAAAAACAGACAGAGTGCTGAGTTGAAGTGGATGCCTCAGGCACTTCAGTTGTCAGTACCTACGAATCCAATGCTCGAGTCTATCGATGAAGTTCCTTCACTTCAAAACAAATAAATAAACTTTTTTCTGGAAAAGAAGTTCAAAGTATTTTTAATGTAATTATATTATTTGATATAAGCATATAAGTAATACGTTGGTTTTATATAAAATATACAGTGGAAGGAGGAGGGCGAGAACCAAACAATCCAATGAAGAAGAGGTTGACCAACACCGACCTGAATTAGTTTTGGTATATGGCTAAGAGTAAGTATATTACTTGATATTATACTCGTAAGTTATCCAGTTAATTTTCACATGAAGTTTTTTTACGTTATCCTATAAATGAACTTGAAGTACATTCTTAGGATAACGTAAAAAGTACATACCGATATAGATAACAAAATGAATTATAAATAGGTATCATTTTTTATATAATATTTCCTCTCCAAATATGTAAGTCTATTCTACTGAGCTGCTACCATCACAACGTAAGTGCTGAAACTAATTAAATTAATTTACGATAAGGTTGACTTATACAAAATACGAGTATATACCATTATACCTACACATACATAATTATATACTACATGTACAATATTGTAGGCACATGGTAGCATTTAGGTAATGGTGTTCACTTGGAAATAGAAGGCTCTGTATATCTGAGCAATCTGAGCATCGGTACGGTATTAGATTTTCACGAGGATTATTCAGGGTTCGAGAAATAAAAATATGCATATTTTTTTTACTATAAATAGGTATACAGATTTAATGGGTCTGTATTTATACATAATATAGATTTGGGATAGTGTTTTGTTGACCTGTTGAACCCAGTAACTAATTAATAATAGTATTCTCGTATACAGTAGTAACAATCTTTAGTGGAAGGTAATTACCTCGCCTTGTGGTTACCTTAATGCTCATAGCATTTTCTACCACCTAACCTTCTTCTCCTTTCCTCTTCCTCTTATTTCACTTATTTGTTTTGTCCATTTATTATCTTTTCTAACTATTACGAGTATAATCTAATCCAAATTAAAAATGAAGTTTGTTTCTCGCTTTTAGCTGCCATGTTAAAAAAAATGAGAATTTTAAATGATACCTATATCTTATATTGTTTGTTTCTTTAAAGGAAAACGAGTTTTCCAGTTCAGTAGACAAGTTGATTGCCATACTTGGTTGGATATTAAGTTGCTGTTTCGCCAAGGGCAATTGAAACAAAATAGAGAGAAGAGAGCCTCAAAATAAGGAAAAGCGGTAAAGAACCCGAGGATAATAAACAGGATAAGAAAATGGTGGAAATACGATTAAGGAATAAAGAAGCTATCTACCTAATTTCTGAATAACAAAAAAGAAATATTCAGCAATATCTATCAACCCGTACAACATTTTGCCAGTTAAACATTTATAAAATGAAATTGAAAAGGATAATTTTTATTTGTTAAAAAAAGAAGATAAAACCAAGTAGATGTACATAAACGAAATAGCGCATAAAGAAATCCAATGTTTTTTTTTTTTTTTTTTTTTTTTTACATATATGTCTACACTGGAGATAAGGCTGCAAGTATTACTACCTACAGCCATAATCCCCAGCAATAACTGACAATTATACCGTATATAAAAAAAAACACACACACAAAATACCAATACAAAAAAACAAAATTACTAAAGGAAGGATATCATTAGCGAGCATCATGAGCATGGATCTCTAGCTCATTGAACAATGATATTGCGTGGACAATAGGTGACTTGAACATGTAAATTTCCCTCCTATTAGGCATTTGTAACTTCTTTGTCACTGTAGATCTTAGCCTGGGGTCCGGTTCTCTAAAACGTACCCTCTCATTAACATAAGCATGATTATTAGACCCCTTTATGTTTTTAAGTATTATCTGATTAATAAATCTTCTTTTTTGTCTGTTTGTCACGAATTTGCGTCTAAACGGTAAGTGTTAGAGTGTTGAAATTTAGCACACTTGCCCGTGGTGCATCGGAGAAGGTTATACAATAAATTACAAATTACGCTAATGTTAAGCAACGCAGAGCGAGGATAGAAAATTGATGGGCTATAAAATGGCCACTTCTTGACTTGAATTAATATTTTATGAGAATTTGTAGAAACTACCTACTTTTTTACTAGAAAACTACTATGTTTATTTTGAACTTGCATTGGCTTTACTTTGACGCACCTATCCGGAGATTTTAGCCGAAAAGTATAGTTCTTTGACCGATTTTGCCATCTTTAGCCGCTATGACCCTTTTTTATTTATTTATTTATTTATAAAGTACTAAAATTAATACGCTAGGGCCTCCTAGCGTATTATTACATTGTTAATGTACATGATATTATTACATTGTTAATGATCTGTTGCATGAATCTCTATATATAAAACAGAAAAAAGGACTACCTACCTACCTATGTTTGTTTGTCCGGAGTTGTTTAGCCAAAACGGTAAAAAAATAGCGAAAAATGTCTCAGAATTGACCCCCCAAAACCATTATCGCTTTGTCCAGAAAAGTTATAAAAAAGTTCAAAAAGGCATTGCTGTCCAGCAGTACGGCCATGCCATAGTAAATTTGAAATTCAGTCCCGTTGCAAAGCACGGGCAAACGACTAGTATTTTATATATAAAAAAAAACAAATGCATTGCTTTTCTCTTCTATAGTCGTCCAGCTATGACCCTTGTTATGTGAAAAATGCTGCAATGTAAACCAACAATTTAACTATAATTGACACTTATGGAATGATTTGTGGGATACATATTATAAAACACTTTGCGCCCGCTTTGCGGGCCGAGGCATGGCCGTGAAAGCAAAGAATCCTTTTTCGCCAATGGCAGGTGTTGTAGTGGGAATTTCGAAAAATCCCGTCTACATCTAGACTATATCTTGTACATCTAGACTATAAGACAAAGCTACCTACCAAATTTCAGCTTCCTAGGACCTACGGTTTGGGCTGTAGAGCGATGATGAGTCAGTCAGTGGTCAGTGGTCAGTCAGTGACTTTGACATTTATATATTAAGATGGCATCGATAAGTACCTAAATGGCTATGACTACCTACATTTTCTTAATTTTAAATTATTTCATTGATAAATTAGCTTTCAAATTAACTCTCATGCAATGAATAATTCAGACATTCCGTTGTTTTCGACAGTTTCCCAGATGCTATTCACTGCTTTGTTTTTGTGTATGAGGTTGGTTGTGGGGTTGTGTAAGTATATCCACCAAAAATACACTTCGTGTGCAAAAGACACCAAGAAAATTAGAATCCTTCAAAAACAATTACCTCAAAAAGAAGTGCCTGAAAAGGAACTGATATCAAATGAATGCCAAGTTCTCCTAAACTGAAAATCATTTGCCCATGGCAGAAAGGAGTCAAAAGACACCAAGAAAATTAGAATCCTTCAAAAACAATTACCTCAAAAAGAAGTGCCTGAAAAGGAACTGATATCAAATGAATGCCAAGTTCTCCTAAACTGAAAATCATTTGCCCATGGCAGAAAGGAGTCTCAAGCACAGAAATCAAACTGAGGATTGGACATGACATTTCCCATTATTCTGCTATTTACCAACGCTAAAAGTTAACATTAAAAAACTTGGCAAGTTTCAAAAATTAGAAAAATGCTTTGAACTTGCCAAGATTTTTAATGTTAACTTTTAGCGTTGGTAAATAGCAGAATAATGGGAAATGTCATGTCCAATCCTCAGTTTGATTTCTGTGCTTGAGACTCCTTTCTGCCATGGGCAAATGATTTTCAGTTTAGGAGAACTTGGCATTCATTTGATATCAGTTCCTTTTCAGGCACTTCTTTTTGAGGTAATTGTTTTTGAAGGATTCTAATTTTCTTGGTGTCTTTTGCACACGAAGTGTATTTTTGGTGGATATCAGATATTTTTTGTTGGTTACATTTTTTGCAACATTCTAAATCAACTGACATTTCTCCATCGTATGTGAGTAAAGTTCGTTCTTTCTGCCGCACCCTGTATAACCAATTACCTTTGGATTTACCGATGTACCTATCACAGGGAAACTATGAGGGTAGGTTCAACCCACCGTGAACTATCATATGAGCGAAACTTGCAGTGGGGCATTTTGCTTCGTTAAAGAGTTATGGCCAAATCCCTGTTTTTCCCACAGGTCTAGAGGTCACTTGGATCGATGCACGTTTTCAAAGAAATGATAGCGAGTAAGTAATTTTTTACTTCATGTATGGATATCATGCATATTTCCCTTCGAATGCAGTTGGTTGCATGAAAAAATATTGAAAGACCAGAGAGATATTTAATCATAAGTTCAATACTTTTCAAAAATTTGATTTTTCCCTTTTTTTCCCTTTCGTGAATTTAAAGTACTTCTACAATTGCAATTCTGCGTATCACTAGTTAAAAAAATACCCTCTGTTATTTTGTTTCAATAAATTCCAAGTTCTTCCAAGACGCCTGAAGGAACGGATGAGATACGACCTATTAAACGACACCAGAAGGAGAGAAACACATCTTTCAAATTTTGAATCTGGAAGCTATTGCATTTTGAAGAACACTAGATGCCTGAAGCGGTCTGTGTGACCATTTTTGTGCCAACTGCAAGTTATAAATGAAAATTTTCTGAGTACAAATAGTTCTATATTCCAACTATATCAATCAAATCTAATAATTAAAATAACAAGACGATCAATTTGTTCGGTGGAAGAGAAAGCCACAAGCTTTAACCTCGCCCTTGGTTCGCTACATATTCTTTTGGGTTCTTTTCATTTCATGTCCTGTTTTGCAGAATGTACCTATCATGTTTGTAGTTCATCAATAAAGTATTAATAAAAATAAAAGTAACCTGAAGGTTGGATGTTCGAGTTTTACCCAGGGTTAATTTTCGGCACTTCTTTGTTATGTTTTTGATATCATGATTGTGATAAACACAATAATGATATTTTTAATTTTCATTCTAAAAATAAAATCACAATTTTTGTTGTTAGCGCAGAGTCTTTCTCCATGTGTATTCTTTGTCCATAATTACACCTCTGGTTGCTTCTTTCGTTGCAGCCTCTCTCATTTTTCCTCACGATAACCCTGTGACCCCGAAATCCCATTCACATAAAAGTTCACGCCAACCGACCACTGTGAATGATCAATTTCCTTCTGTTAAACATCCCAGAGCAGTGTATTGAAATTACGCGCCAATTCTGTTAAAATTTAGCCAACTTTGAATTTTTCATCATGATTCAGAAGTGTTTTTTGAGCTTTGTGTGTCTTGTGTTCCATGATCTTTAAAGTGATATAAATGAGCTTTCTTTTTTCTAAAAGTCAACATAATAGGGTATTTTTTTAACTAGTGATACGCAGAATTGCAATTGTAGAAGTACTTTAAATTCACGAAAGGGAAAAATCAAATTTTAGAAAAGTATTGTACTTATGATTAAATATCTCTCTGGTCTTAATATATTTTTACATGCAACCAACTGCACTCGAAGGGAAATATGCATGATTATCCATACATGAAGTAAAAAAATTACTTACTGGCTATCATATCTTTGAAAACGTGCATCGATCCAAGTGACCTCTAGACCTGTGAGAAAAACAGGGATTTGGCCATAACTCTTTAACGAAACAAAATGGCCCACTGCAAGTTTCGCTCATATGATAGTTCACGGTGGGTTGAACCTACCCTCAAAATATTTGCATCTGTATACGGGACACCCTGTATACGTAATCACCGGGTACCTGACTCACTTTGTGAGAAGCACTTAGGAACAGTCTCCCAAAATAAAACCAATGGTATTTTTATTTGTTCGGTGCTAAATTGTTGTCAACCAGTTAAAAATTCTTCGGAATTTATACATTCGCAACCCTTAATTTGACATTAAATTACGGGGTGATATTAACGCGAGCTCTCTAATTGGCTAGGTACTATGAATTATGGAATAAAAACATATTAAAGCTGATTAAAATTAATAAGGTTCCCCTTGTTATCTAAATGTACATATATTATACAATATTTTAACTAAATGGGTCACAGATAAACTGTAGAATTTTTGACTTTCAGAGAAAATTAATTATTGATCAATTAGGAATTTCCGAACAACAGAGTGCAATTTTGTTGTAAACCCTTCAACTAGTATACAATGAAATTAGTTTACAGAAACATAATTTTCAAGAACTTTATTTATTCCAATGAAACATATAGGTAAAACTTGATGGCAAATCTTCTTGGGAAGTAATGAAACTTTCATTTGGATGTCGATTGTTCTACAAATGATTTTTTTTTATTTTAAGATGAAACACTCATCCATCTTAGCCGTTTTTATTTCGTAGCCATGAAACAGGAACTACTGTAGACGCTTGTGGTCTGTGTTGTAGCCTGCCCATCCCGTAGTATGCCTCCCCTCTGATGGGCAAGAAGTGACCCAATACTTCCCAATTACGTGCTGGGTCAACACGAGCACATCGGAAGGTATCCCTTACAAAAAAAAATTGTAAGCTCGGGGGATCGAACCCGGGACCTACCGCATGGCAAGCGAGTGCTTAACCACTGAGCTAATCGCGCGCTAATTCGTTTAATTTTATTGTTTCAATAATTCTATCTGCTCTACCCTGTAGAACAATAACGCACACGCGAAGGAGTCGGTACTCGGTGGGACAAGAAGGGTATCCCTTGTTGACTATTTGAATGGAATGTTAAGTCCTTTTCTTCTAGAAACTCTGCTTTTCTATGAATACGTACTGGTAATGTAAAAAATTGTCAGGTACCTCGCATCCTGTTATTTCTTTCTATTCCTATTAAACAATACCTGGTCATTTTTTAAGGTCCTATAGAGAGCTAAATGCGAACGAAGAGAAACGAACCTTAAACTCAAGCGGCACTTGTCCGTTTTTATGTAAGTATGTATGTATGATTGTAACGCGATAAAAGTTGTAATCGTAGTCCAATCGAGCTGAAACTTTCAGGATTGTTCAATAGGGTGGAGCGATGTTTCTACTTTTTAATGGAATAGTGAAAAAAAGTTGTCTATTGGCGAGAAACTTCCAAATCTGTCATTAATTTTTTTCTAAAAAATCGGGAAGATGCGCCCCTAGCCCCGCCCACTTTTGCAAAATTGTCATTTATAGACACTTTTCCTATGAATTTTCTAATTTTTTTAGTAATACTTTTTGAAATGGAATAGTTGTAAATGTTTACTTAATAGAATAATCCATCATTATAAAAATAAAAAATAGTCAATTTTAAATGGTAAGTCCCGCCCCAAATTTGTCCAAATCCAACAAAATTTTCTAAAATCAGCAAAAAAGACACATATCTGCCGAATTTTCTAATTTTTTTGGGACATTTTTCCGGAACAGAATAGTATTTAAATACAAAAACATACTATCCTCGTTTACTTGAATTAAAAAGTTTTATAAAATTTACACGTTAAGTACCGCCCCGAGCTGCACCAAGACCGCCTAATATTCTAGTAATAAATAGCTCTCTCTAGGCTCTCTACTAAGAGGATGGGCTCATGTACTGTGGTACACTCAAGTATACTATCCTCTGTTTATTATAATGACTCATCATAGAAATAGAATCCTTTACAAATATGATGATTCATCTCCATCAATGCCACAAAAAGGTCTTAAATATTAGAAACAAAGAAAACAAGATTTTGGTAGAAATCCGTGGGTTTTATGCCTACCACAACTCAGTCGACAGAAAGCAGGGAGTGTTATCTGATAAACGATTTGTACGATTTTTTTTCTCTCGAAATAATTAATATCAGTGTATTAAGATTCGAAAATGTTATCACGTTTAACAAGAAACAGTTCGTAGTACATTGACATTGACTACATTCATATTAAAGGTGTATGGTCCAATGTGGTTTTCAATTAAAAATAGATCATCTTGTTTCGACGGACCCAAACATTCAACGAAGAAAGTATCTTGATGAAAGTGTAAAGAAAATAGTAGATCCTGTTGTTCAGAGAAACGCCTTCTACGCGCATCCTGAAAACTTGCTGTTGATTATGCTGGCAGATAACAGCAAAGTTCAAAGGGAAATTGCATACAGAATAATTAAAAAATCACGTGAAGAAAACAGGTTCCCTGATGTTAGAAAAGTCACTGTAGCAACATCCTACAGCAGTTTAATATAGTGGCACGAAGTTCCTGTGACTGAGCCCCTTATAAGAGACATCAGTATCGAAGATCTGGCCAACATTGTTGAAAACAACAACATCAAAAACTTTATTCCAGTTGTGCCCTGCCACACACAGTGCGTCGCAAGGTACATCAAACTTGTGACAAATGCATCAAGCACTGTGATTGGTTATGAAGCCAGAGATGGTTTGATAAGGAATCAAATTGGATCCAGAAGAATGATTCCAGTGTTTCGTACAAAACAGGACTTTGCCTGAATAATAAATAAAATTAGCAAATTTTTAGTTAGAAATGTCCGAATCGGTTTTGAAAAATTGAAGTTTTTTTTAAAAAAAGAAAGGTACTTTCCAATGTCAATACGTAATTTGTAATCTTTCAAATTTACTTTGTATAACTTTATATCTCCTACCTACCTTTATTAACTATTTATGTTTCATTTTAATTATACATAATATGAAGAAAATGTTCCGTTCATCAATATATTGTTCTTATTCATTGTAATAACTTGGGTGTTTTACCCATGTAGCATATAAAAATATACTAATGAATTCACCAACTTGGGGCGACACTAAGAATGTGATATATGAGTCAATTTTTGTTACAAGTGTACGAAAAGAGTATAAAGTAGTACTTCAGTCATATTGTGTCCTGTAAAAGTACCCTGGAAAAATGAAAAAAAATCTGTGTGTACCACAGTACATGAGCCCATCCTCTTAGTAGAGAGCCTAGAGATACCTATTTATTACTAGAATATTAGGCGGCCTTGGTGCAGCTCGGGGCGGTACTTAACGTGTAAATTTTATAAAACTTTTTAATCTAAGTAAACGAGGATAGTATGTTTTTGTATTTAAATACTATTCTGTTCCGGAAAAATGTCCCAGAAAAATTAGAAAATTCGGCAGATATGTGTCTTTTTTGCTGATTTTACAAAATTTTGTTGGATTTGGACAAATTTGGGGCGGGACTTACCATTTAAAATTGACTATTTTTTATTTTTATAATGATGGATCATTCTATTAAGTAAACACTTACAACTATTCCATTTCAAAAAGTATTACTAAAAAAATTAGAAAATTCATAGGAAAAGTGTCTATAAATGACAATTTTGCAAAAGTGGGCGGGGCTCGGGGCGCATCTTCCCGATTTTTTAGAAAAAAATTAATGACAGATTTGGAAGTTTCTCGCCAATAGACAACTTTTTTTCACTATTCCATTAAAAAATAAAAATAAAAGTGCGATTTCGCTCCACCCTATTGTTCAAATAATACTTGGACTTTGCTGCATAGTTTTTGGCCATCATGTTAAGTAACTTCGAGCTAGGCTAAAATTTGGATCGAAATGTCTTATCACGATAAAAGCTGCAATTTTCGTTCAACCGAACTGAAAATTTCAGGGTTTAGCTCTTTCATCCGTGCTTCGCAATGGTTATTAAATCATTACTTGGATTTTCCTGTATAGTTTTTGACCACATCATGTTAAGTAACGTCGACTTACATACTTGGCTATCAATGTACAAATTTGAAATTTCCGTATGGAGGCTCGGTTGATGTGACAGAACTCACATCAACCGAGTCTCGGCTTGCAAGCCTCATTGCTACAATAAGCTAAACTTTTACAAGTAAATTTGAATTTAATATTACAATACTAAAGAACCTAAAAAAGATCGAAGGAAGCCAACACCTTCATTCCATTTCATTTACGAGTGATATATTTCGTTACTCTGAGGTCCGATCCGAAACTCTCAAAACTTCTCAATATATTGTGCGCTACCAGTGACGTTAGGAGCTTATATCTCAAAAACCGTACATTTTTTGAAGATGGCTATTCTGACGAGGAATCATCTGCAAAGACTCAGGAGTATGTCTTTAAAGTTTCAGCTTGATACAATAAATCCTTAATAGCGATTCATGTGATTACGTGAAGAGAGGTCGGTGAACTTCAAAAATCAACAAAAAGTGTTATAACTCATAAATAGTTAAAAATATATAAAAAATGTATAGAATAAAATAAGCTCAAAATGTATCAAAGAGCCTAAATACAAAGTTTCAGCTTTCTATCTTTAGCGGTATCCGAGATATAGGTAGCGGTATCCGAGATAAAGGCGATACCGCCAAAGCGCCGCCGAGTGACCGCGGAAGTTTATTTTTTGAAAACCTCGAGCTGCAAACATTATGAACTCATAACCAAAATTTCATAATTTTAACTTGAACCATATGCCCGTGGTAAGACGAATGCGGAAAAAAAAAAAAAAAAAAATAAAAAAAATAAAGTATGAATCTTTTACTAATTTTGGGGGTGCTCGTAAAAGCGGTTAAGGGTGTCAGAAAAAGGTCAAATAAAAAGTAGTCATCTTCTATTCGACGAGGAAAACACGAATATAAAGAAAAAATATTAAAAAGTTTTGTCCAAGAAGGTCAAAATTACAAAGGAAAATACATACGAACTATGTTTAGCGTAAGTATAGCACGCTCGTTTTGTTTTTCTTGGCGTTGCAAATCTAGCGTTTTGCTTGATGTACGTGTATAGGTATGTCTCTTATAATGTGTATGTGTGTGGATGAGTGAGTGTGTGATGTGTATGTGTGTGGAATTGTGGATGGGTGAGTGTGTGCTTGTTGTGATGTGTATGTGTGTGGATGGGTGAGTGTGTGCTTGTTGTGATGTGTATGGGTGT
This sequence comes from Bactericera cockerelli, assembly GCA_024516035.1. Taxonomy (NCBI): domain Eukaryota; kingdom Metazoa; phylum Arthropoda; class Insecta; order Hemiptera; family Triozidae; genus Bactericera; species Bactericera cockerelli. Next base: position 30,531,350 of record CM044955.1, on the reverse strand, counting down.
GGATGGGTGAGTGTGCGTGTTGTGATGTGTATGTGTGTGGATGGGTGAGTGTGTGCGTGTTGTGATGTGTATGTGTGTGGATGGGTGAGTGTTTATGTTGGGGTGGTTGGATGAGTGATAAGGATTAGATGTACACTGTTGTTGAAATAAAAGGGTTCTATTCTTCATAAAAACTGAATTTAAATCTGAGGATTACCGCGGTGCCCACGCAATTTCAGCTCCTTGCAACAAGTTCTCCGGCACTGATAAGACTAATGAAGATGTCGAGATAAGAAAAGTGCTAGTCTCTCCACTAGTTCCACTTGACAAGTCAGTGCTCATCTTAATAAATTTGAATTGTTCTTTGGTCTTCTATAATGTGTATCATTAAAATTTCGAGGTTTTATGTCTATTTCGTGTGTTAATGAAAGCTTGTCTAGTGTCATGATGACCGGTGGTTAGCCTGCAAGTCCTGGGTACATCGGGTTAGGGAACCTAGCCTTGCCATGAGAAGAACCACCTGCACCAGTCTTTTCTTCATCCTCCTCGCAGATATGATCATCAAAGTTACTTGTGAGTATAGTGCTTGTTCTGTGGCAAAGATGGGATTACCCTAAACTCATATATTAATTTTACAGTTTACACTATCTTTATCTTTACTTTGATTCTCGATTTAATGTTTTGAATTATCAAGGTTCTTGATATGTTCCTCCATGTTCTTCTCATTTTTTTAAGGATTTGCTTGATTTGTATTATCTACATATAGATAAGTGGATTGAAAAATTGTTTGAAAAGTATTTTTTATGCTTAATTTTTATTTTTTATGCCTAATGAACAACAAATAATATTATTTAAAAAAAAGTTATCATATAAGTGTTAATCACTTCTGTGATGTCATAATTACTCCAACTTGCTTTACTAACTTTTTTGCTGATTTTGGGATGACGGAAATATCCACCTCCATATAACAAGTCCGCCACCTTATCCACCAAGCTAATAAGGTAGGATTATTTTTTATCACTTTGGCAACATTAAAAAGAAAAGAACATTCTGAGCATGATCAAAACAGTAAATATTATAATTATTTATTATTAGGTTCTATATTACCTAAAAGGTATAGAAAGTATTGTTTTCGGTCGGTTTTTTCCTAAATTGAGATGATTTTATTAGACAATATGGTTTTAAATGGTGATTACACATATTTTCAATACTTTCAATATAAAATTTCGACTTTTTTTAATATTTAACCTGAGAGTGTGTTAATTTCTGATAAAACTTCATCAATTGTATAGGAAAGTCATGCCAGTTCATTTTTAGGAGGCAACCCCAACCAGCATAACACTGAAAGTCTCATGATAGATACCTAACTTGAGGTACTCTTATCAATATATGTGGGTAGGTACTTGTGAAAGATAAGATAACATACATAAGTAAATCAGTAAGTTGATTGACCTTAGACAGAAAAAAGTTGAGTCAACATTTTGATGAAAAATATAATACAATTCTATGTGTGACACTGTGACATAATGGGAGTCCCTGTTCTTGTTCAACATTCGCAAGCACTATTAGGTTATGTTCACTATCATTCCACTTACAGAAATTGAAATAAAGTAAACATGTAAATACCTGTTTACGTAATTGCATATAATATGCGTGTAAACAGAGATTAAAAAAAAAACAAGATATAACAATTAAATTTTTTATCAACGAAGATGTGTAGGTTATTTTATTACAAAGAGGACATTGTACATATATTTATTATATCATACATATATTATTCTACATAATTATATAATGTGAGTATCTATAGGTACATCATGTAGGTACTATCCATCGGAAGTCACATTCTCATGCTTGTCTGATGAGTTTCCTCTTGCTTGTGTGTACTGCCGATAAAATTGGATTCTTTGTTTTGAGGCTAGAAACTCTTCTTAGACCCTGAGTTGTAGCCAAGTTGAATACACTAGTTCTCGTCACATTATTGAAGTTAGGCAACGTCCACTAAGGTCAGTTCTTAATGGGTGACCATTCAAATACAACCCATTAGGTATATGTAATATTATACAGGGTGATTCAGAAAAGTACCGTCAAACGTTAACCACATATTCTATGGGCTAGTTAAGGAGGGGTCAACTCTATAAAAGAAAGTGCGCAAGTGCCTCCTAACGGAGGTACACGCCCCTTAAGGTGTTTTTAAACAATCGAAATTTTCATTTTACGGCTTACCTATTTGGGATATTGCAATGTGGTAAAAAAATCATTCTCAATACTAGATAGCACCTTTCTTTTGGCACAAAATTTAACACCATTCCAATGTCAGGGGCGGTCTCAGGAGGTCAGATGGTAGAAAAAAGGTTCTAACTTTTTAGCCGTTGCTTGTAATTGAATTTGGTTTTCACCCTATTAGAACGTCTGTCATTGTCTACAAAAATGTTATGAATAATTTTTTTCTCAAACCAACACAAACGCTTGAAAATTGAAATTGAAGGGCTTAGGCCGAAATAAGATTTACAGCAAATGTTCCACATGCGGGCTCCTCTGGCTTCAATGCAGACCTCCATACGTCTTCGAAAAGATTGACGAACACGTTCAAATATTCCAGGTGTATTTCTTTGTTAAATAATGAATTGGCTGAAAATTCTTGTTCTAAAATTGTATGCCAGTTGCATAGGTTTCAAAACTTAATGTGGTTTTAAAATCTTCAATTTTCAAGCGTTTGTGTTGGTTTGAGAAAAAAAATATTCAGAACATTTTTGTAGACAATGACAGACGTTATAATAGGGTGAAAACCAAATTCAATTACAAGCAACGACTAAAAAGTTAGAAACTTTTTTCTACCATCTGACCCTCCTGAGACCGCCCCTGACATTGGAATGGTGTTAAATTTTGTGCCAAAAGAAAGGTGCTATCTAGTTTTGAGAGTGATTTTTTTTACCACATTGCGATATCCCAAATAGGTAAGCCGTAAAATGAAAATTTCGATTGTTTAAAAACACCTTAAGGGGCGTGTACCTCGTTAGAAGACATTTGCGCACTTTCTTTTATAGAGTTGACCACTCCTTAACCAGCCCATAGAATATGTGGTTAACGTTTGACGGTACTTTTCTGAATCACCCTGTATAAAACTAGAATTTAAAATTTAATTTAAAAGAATCCTAGTTTTATATAATATTACATAATTATACCTAACAATTTGGATTTCTAATATGAACCTAATAACAAATAATTCAACCCATACATAGTATGATGAAATACACCCAATAACTTCACGACGTGATGGGTTTAACTGCTTTAACCCAATTACTCACCATTGCTATGAGAGGAAATCTTCCTGAATCAGTGTGCCCGGTAATTTATGGGGCTAGCCTTACAACTTTGTTAAAACCTGACAATAATATTAGACCTATTGCTGTTGGCAAAGTTGTTCGTAGGATGCTAGGAAAAAATGTTAGCAAGAGACTAATGATCCCATTAGGCAACATTTTAAGACCTCAACAACTAGGTTATGGAACTCCAAATGGAGCAGAGACAGTTGTGCATGCTGCTAGATATTTTTTGGAAAAAGGAAATGATTTAGTTTTACTTAAACTCGATTTAAGAAATGCTTTTAACGAAATTTTTAGAGACAAACTTCTATATGAAGTCAAAGATTTCTTCCCGGAATATTTTAATTTCATCAATCAAATGTATATGTAGACACACCTCCTTCTTACTTTATCAAAATGAAACCATTCTATCAGCTCAAGGTGTTCAACAAGGTGACCCTTTGGGTAGTTTACTTTTCTGTGTGAATATTCACAAACTAATAATATCTTTAAAATCTCCACTGAATATGTGGTATCTAGATGATGGCACCTTGGGTGGTTCACTTAACGACGTGTTGGAGGACATGGAAAAAATTTCAAATATAGGAGCTTCACTAGTTTTAACTTTGAACACCAAAAAATGTGAAATTTTCATTAAACATGATAACCCAAGCACAAGCATGCGCGAAAGTCTAACAGAATCAATTAGAAACAAATTTCCAGATATAATATTCCCCAGCCCTGAAAACTTAAATCTCCTTGGTTCCCCAATCTTTCCAGAAGGAATATCTCCATCCTTTGACCAAAAAAAATGAAAAAATAGAGCTTCTTATTAAAAGGCTTGAAAGCCTTCATGCTCATCATGCGCTGTACTTGCTCAAAAACTGCCTAAGCATACCAAAACTTTTATATTTACTAGGAACGTGTAAAACATGGGAATTTGGATAGTCTAATTTGAAA